>ML776827.1:1737937-1764818 GCA_009831015.1 Picea engelmannii | reverse complement strand
GAGGGAGAAGGGCCTCCCTTTGAAGGCCTTGATCTGGTATTTCTGCCAATGGACATTTCTATGGTGGATTGACTTCCTTGTACTTTGAGTCTCTCTGCTTCCTCTTCCCTTAATTCTTTGCGGGATTTCCTGCCTGCTCTTTTGGAGGGACGTTCAAAGGTTTCATCCTCTGAATACCCCGCGCTATCCACTTGTTTTTTCTTTGTTATTTCAGCATAAGTAGGATTGGGGGGGCTGTCTTGTGTAACCTCTATATGTATAGCTGCTTCCCCTTCTTTGTTGGGTGGAGGGGATTCTTTTTGTACCTGCTTTTCCTGGGTCGCTCCTGCTGAGATGTTCTATGTGTTTTCTAGTTCCTTCGGTGCTGCTTCATTAGCTTGATTGCTCTTAGAACTGCCTGGGGATCCTGAAGTATTCCTTTTTCCATTTCCCTTTTTTTGATGGGTGTTATTTTGTACTACTGTCCATTGATCCTCTTTTTTATTGTCTGATTGCTCCTCTGCTTTTTTCTTGCAGTGCTTTGCGAAGTGACCATGACCGTGGCAGTGTCTGCATTTGAAAGGAAGCTACTCGTAATCCAGTTCCTGGATGTGAGTCCACCCAACAACGATGAGCTTGATTGCTTCAGGCAGGCCTTCTTCTAGGTCGACTTCGACGTAGATTCGAGCGCATGAGAATTGATCTTTCCTTGCTGCTTGATCTATGTATTTTCCGAGCGCATTACCGATGATCTGGAAGGTTTTTTGGTTCCAATAGTGAAGAGGTAGGTGAGGGAGACGCACCCACACCGGAACAACAGAAGGTACATCCTGAGAGGGATCAAAGTTGGGAGACCATTTGTTTAAGTACATGCCTTGAGGACCCATGAAATAAGGGCCATTTTTGAAGATTAGGCTTCTGTCCTCCGAACTTTCGAAGACGAATATGAAGAACCCCTTTCCCACAAAATAACTCTTGACCCCTTCTTTAATCAAGGGTGACTAGTTTCTTTGTGTCCAATCCTCTACCGATTTTGGGGACGGCCAGAGGCCCGTGAACTAGCCTATTAACCCTCTCTCGACGAGATTCAGATCAACTTTGCATGTCTCTTCTTCAGGGAGAGCTACCGTGGGTATCGAGTCTAATTTCTTAACGAACTTCTGCTGGCTTGCCGTGAGAGGGCGCTTTGTGGATGCGGTAAGCAATGCTTTGAAGGCAGATATCTCCGGGGGCGGGCTAAGAGGAGGGGCCAAACCCCCGCTGGAATACATTAGAGAGGCTTTGCTGGAGCTCTACATCCGCGGGGAAGCGCAGGTTTTCTCCCAATAATCCAAAAGCTCCGATCTGATATGACAGGCTTCGTTTGAGGTCTTCTGAAGCAGTGAGGAAGACGCTGACCTGCGGCCAGGGACGCAGAGCAGAGCCGATGGCCAGGTCTTCAGTCGAACCTTTTTAAAAAACTCAACCAACATTTTTAGTTAAGGGAGAAAATTAATAAAATCATAATAATGGTTTTAAATTAATAATAACTAGTAGGTGGGACCCCTTGTGACTCCCTTTAGTTTTTAAACAAACATAACACAACTAGTTAATCAAAAAAAACATCCCTCCTTGTGACTCCCATCATCACTCTCATATTTTGGAAATTTATATCAATGATAATTGAAATTATTTCCAAAAATATATTATCCATATATCCAAAAAATAGTGTGTTGTCCAAAATTTCAGAAGTCAATTGTTCTCAACAAACAATAAATAAAAACACTTAAAACCCATAATTTCCACTCTCGAAGGCAATATTTCCCTTGCTGTTGTTGCCTCCCTTTGATTTCTCTAAATTTGCATTAGGTTGTGTGGATCCTTTAAGCCTAATCTCATTGATCACATGAGAGCAATCATCTCTCAAATGCATGCGGGAGGACACAGATTTGGCAGAGTCATTTGAGGGTGAGGAGGGGGCAGTAGTGGATTTTCCTTTGTCAGGGGCATCGTGGGCCTTGGTTTTTAACCTTTTGCTTGAATGGGGAGACTATATTGGTGAGTGGACAAGGGTGGCTTGGACAATTTGATTAACATGTGGAGGAGTAGGTAGAGACAATTTAGGCCAACCACGATGTTGGGAGGTTGTCGGGTGGACAATCTCTTTCCATTCGATGTTTTCAGGGACTTTAGGTTGTAGTGAGACATGAGAGGGAACTAGGATACCAGGGACATGTGGGGCTTGGAAGGGAGGCCATTATGGCCTAGGTTGGACCACTCCTTTCCCACTCTAATTAAAAAATCCAGCTTGAAATAGTTTGCCCAACTCTTGCGAGTCTGCATCAAAATGTATAGAGAACCTTGGCCTTCTAGGGCCCCTGTTCCAATTTCCTCTTCCTTTGTTACCCCGGCCATGAATACCTCTGCTGAAAAAAATCATTCATGTATGCATTATTGATTAGCAAATAGTTTCTTCAACAACCATACATGACATCTCTTTTAAATATGAAACAAATTTTGGCTCAAAAACACATCAGACTCATGCAATCCAATCCATACAAATCATTTAATACTTGTCAATGAGCAGGGGGTGAATAAGGGTTTTGGGATATGTGAGGGATTGTATTGAGTGAAAAGTTTTAAAATGAGGGGGAATAGTTCATGATTACTTCTCACAAATCATCAAACAATCAATTGTATCGTAAATCAAAAGAATATATCACTGTGATTCATCCATGTGTGATCCTTTAACTGTCATAATAAAAAATGTATCTTAACTATAATTAGATTTTAAGAACATGGATTGGATAGTGAATATGGGAATTCGAGGGGATTTGTAATGTGAGAAAAGTGAAATAATGGTAGGGAAAAGAATGAATATTGTTCGTAAAACCAATTAAGTAATCCATAAAACAACTCTGTATTTAATACAAAAGATTCCAACACCAATTAAACGATCACTGTGTGTCAAAATTGTTCACTATCCCACATCCAATTTCTTTAAAAATCTCAATTAACACAGTGTATAATCATACTCAGAATCATTATTCCTTTCAACTTTCTTGTTAAGAGAATACTTGTTTCTTTTCATTTCCTTCCCTTTTTTGTTTAAAACAAAATCAAAAGGAACACACAGTCACATTGCTTCATCTTTGTCCAACATAGATTTCTGTAAAATATCAACCACGACCCATAATTCCCAATTTCCCAAATCAAACATAGACACAAGTCTTTTTAAAAGTTGAACATACTTTTTAAAACCTACCTGATTTCACTCTTTTGATAATATTAACAAATAAAACTTGCAATGAAACCAAAATACAAAACCCAAGCTTCATTTTTGATGGTGCAATTAAATAAAACAATGCACGATGTCTCCATAATCCATACACAGTAAACAATGAAGTCAGAGCCATCATTTTCCCCAACTTGCAATGATCCCGATCGACACTAATAAAACACACAACAACCACCAACTAACAATTGACACCACACTGAAAGAATACATCAATGAAAAGCATAACGAAAAGTGACAATCCCTTTACTGTGTATCAATTCTCATCCCCAATCATAACCTTCAACTCAATCAAACAGAGATGAGACAATACTCAAAGAAACATCATAACCACTCAATAGATCTATGCCAGTCAACCATATACCCAACAAGAGTGCGATCACATAGTTGGGGTTATCAAAATCAAGCTCTGTAACAATGAACACAAGAAGTAATCAAGAGTTCGCTTGGTCACCAAAGCATGGAGAGACTGGAGGTCGAACCTATCAACAATAGGAAGAAACCCTTCAAAACAATCACGGTGGAACCACAGGCTTTTATAACTCTCAACTTTTGTAATAGTGTGGCAATTCAACAACAGGTAGGGTAAGGAAACGATGCAGAGGAACAATGATTTCTCGCTGGACAACAACCAATACCAAGAACGCACAAAGGCATAACCCTTGCACTTTTCTCCAAAGCCAAACCAATTTATAACAATGCCAATGGAAATGCAGACCCAAGGTATCACTAACAACCACGAAGCATACATTTTGGCATAATTTCCACCCCATAACCAACTGTGTTGATGCCAATACCAAAAAAATAATCCCACGATCAGGTGAATAAGCCACGACCATGGCTCTGGAAGATACACAATGACCAAAAGGTAGTTCGAAAACATATACATCAACCCCATAGAAACCTGAATACAACCGGATATGATTACCATAACTGTGAGGAAGCGAGAAACAAGGATAAACAGAGTGAAACCCTCCAACGAAATTCCCATAACTACTTAAAACAATAGAAAGCCATCACAATTTTCACCACACAGAACAACCAACGAAATCATAACTTCAACAAACCAATTCGTTCATTTGCAAATCAATAACCACACAGTCATTCCAGAGAGAATACCCACGCGTTTACACATTTGCCAATCTCAGGAAAAAACAAACCAACACATTATTGAGACATCGTTTGTTTCATACATAGAGCGAAATTCATGGATGGGAGAAAATAACCATACCTATAACCAATGTATTTAAAAAGGGCAAGCTGGTCGAGAAGTTCCTTCCGAGCTTGAATCTCGGAGCTTAACCACAACAAATCCAAATGTAACAATAACCATGCTAGGGTGAGGGCCTGATGGGAGAAGTATGGAGCGACGTGCATTTACTGCACATTGCTTCCATCTTCCACCCCATTCAATTTTGTAGTACACAATATCCAACCAAAAACCATACCATTAATTCCATACATTTAAACTTGCGACATATTTCTTGCCAAATGCGCCACCAAAATATTCATTAACCATTTCCAAAACACACCATACCATATATCAAATGCACCCGATATAACTCAATATAATTCGCATAGCCACTAACCATTGCTAGTTAGGATTAACACTAACTTATTTTCATTCCATTTTCACATAACCTCTTAACATATTATAGTATAGTTCCTTTCCTTGAATTTTTTCCATAAGTCTCTTTCCATTTCTTTTGTTTCATGTTGTTACTAACATGTGTCTTGTGCAGGTGTAACCAGGTAATGAATCATGGTGACAATATCCAATGTAACAATAGTAAATATATGCCACTCATAACATAGGATTAGAGATTAGAACAATAGAAAATCACATAAAATGCATCATCCACCTGCTATTATGTTAAAAACAAAACCAATACTTCGACATCAACCATATAAGACCCTGTAAGCAACATCAAAACATCAACATAAAAAGTGTGATATGACTATCTTCGGGCCTCCAGTCTACAAGGGGATCCCACCTACTAGTATTATATCTTATTAGCATAGTTTAAATAATAGGCTTTAGCAATACTTTGCTGGCGAATTCTTCGTTGCGATTTTTATCGTCAACAATGTGTATGGGCCCAGATTCCCTCTGAAAAGAGGAAGGCACTTGATCCACATAGAACATAGTGTATCTTTGTTGGAGACCCCAACGATGTGAATGGATACTGAGTTATTGATATTTCCTTGGACCGGGTCATCATTGAGTGAAGTGTCCAATTCGAGGAAAGTGTCTTGCATGTACCTCAGTAGCCGCATGAAGACACCTTCATTCTTCCACCTGTTTGAGAGGATGAGCATGCACATGCAGACTCTTCTTCAGACAAGAGTTCGGATTCATAGGATTCATAAAATCTAGATACAAAGTCAGTATAGTCAGATGTGGAGTCAGTGTATCCAGATGCAGATGCAGAGCCAGAGAAGAGGCCCAAGTGGGCCCATAATACTCTTCAAGATGCAGGGGATATTGTTGGTGATCTAACTGATACTAGGAGGAATCGATATGATTTAGAGGAGCCTCCTATTTCACTCACTACCACTGAACCATTTCCCTCCAGGCATATTTTCTTGGTTCAATCTTCAGATCCACAATGTTATGGTGAGGCTGCTCGAAATCCCTTTTTGGAATCCACCATGCAGGAGGCATACAAATCCCTCCTCGCGAAGCAGACTTGGGATCTGGTTCCCCTTCCTTCTGGAAGGAAAATTTTCAAGTGTAGATGGGTCTACAATACCAAGAGCATAATGGATAGACAAATTAGCATATACAAATCCATGCTTGTTGCCAAAGGCTTTCAACATGTGCATGGCATTGACTATGATGAGACCTTCGCTCCAGTAGAGAAGATGGATTCCATATGTCTGGAACTTGCCATTGCGGCATCCAAAGGATGGGAATTCCATCAGATGGACATGAATAATGCATTTCTTCAGGGTGATATCTATGAGGATATCTATATGGAGCAACCCCAGGGATTTATGCAATATTCCTCTTTGGTCTGTCGACTGAAGAAATCTCTTTATGGCCTCAAGCAGGCTCTGAGGGCATGGTATGTCAAGATGGACTCCTACCCATTGTCATAGAAATTTGTACATTGTAAATCAAACCCAAATGTCTACATGCTCAGGACAGTTGATTCACTTCTACTCTTAGTTCTATATGTTGATGATTTGTTGATCACCGGTTGCTCAAATTCAATAATTGTTGTAGTCAAGAGGATTCTGCATGACATTTTTTTGATGATGAACATGGGTCCACTACACTTCTTCCTTGGACTCAAGATTAGTTAGGATGCATTTGGCATCAAACTGTCTCAGGCCAAGTATGCTCGAGATCTCCTTGAGAGATTTCACATGATAGACTGCAATTCTGCTCTGACTCCTTTCCTATCAGGAGTCAAACTTGAGGATGGTGGGGACACTCCACTGGTTGAAATCACACTATAAAGACAGCTAGTGGGGAGCTTGTTGTATCTCACACACTCTAGACCGAACCTCTACTATGCAGTTGACGTAATTTCCAGGTTCATGTAGGAGCTGCATGAGCTACATCGGAAGGATACAAAGTGTATCCTTCGATACGTTTAGGGCACCATCACCTTTGGGATTCATTATGTAGAACACTCTACATTATATCTCATCGGGTTCACTGATTTTGACTGGGATGGTGATAACACTTATCGGAAGTCCACATCTGGTTACTCACTCAGTCTTGGTTCCGGGCCTATCTGTTGGTCGAGAAAGAAGCAGGATGCTATTTCTATTTCTTCATCCCATGCAGAGTACAGAGGGGTAGTTAACATAACCATTCAATATATGTGGCTAAAACATTTTCTCACTGAGTTGGGCATTCTGTTTCATCGGCCGATCATCATCTGGTGTGAGAACTAGAGCACTCTAAAGTTATGTAGAGATATAGTTTAGAGGTAGCGGACGAAGCACATCAAGATCCACATGCACTACATCCAGAACTTAGTACAAGAGGGGATCATCGACCTACAGTTTTGTCCTTCAGTAGAACATACGACAAACATCTTCACCAATACCTTCACTGAGAAAAAGTTCCATTCTTTGCGAAGTTGTCTTGAAGTGAAGGACACAGTTGCCTAACAACTGTAGTTCTTCTTTTTACATACATTGTACCTTGAGGGGGGATTTTTCCCATGAGGTTTTCCCTCTTTCCTCACTTTATTTCAGTGTATCTTTTGTATTTGGGTACCTAACATGGCCTCATTGTTGGGACCCATTCTTTATTTTCACCATAGTGATGTTCAGGGGGGGTGTTGGAGTTACTTCACACACACACCTAGGATTTCTTTTTCCTAAGGTTTTTCCTTGTTTATTAATCATTATTAGTCATTATCCAGTCTCCTATATTTTAGGAAGAATATTCCTCTAGGGAGAATATTCTCTTCAATTTTCACTTTAGTTTGACTAGTTGACTGGAGTCTAGATGTTACATTGGTTTTGTCACCATGCAACATTGGGATCATCACCAACTAATGCACATTAGCCTTGGTATCATTACCATACTGGAACATTATCCATGATTATTTGATCTCCTCCTCACTTCACTCTGTTTCAGTCAGTTAACTGGAGATTGGTAGACTAGTTAACTCAAATAGGTGGCAGTTCACTCCCGTAACTTCCTGAGAGACTAGAATAGGTGGCAGTTCACTCTCGTAACTTACTGAGAGACTAGAATAGGTGGAAGTTCACTCCCGTAACTTCCTGAGAGACTAGAATAGGTGTCAATTCACTCCCGTAACTACTTGTGTGTGTCCATATCACTCTAGACCACCACTATGGCACATTGGTTGAGTTATATAGAGTATATCATGTGTAAATTATTCATTACGGTTAATGAGAATTATTCCATTCTTTCTCTCTTGCTTCTTCTTTCTTAATTTCTCTCTGCAAATGTGTGTGGTATTTTCTAGCTAGATCTATTCTATGCAGGTTCAACACATTTATAGTGTTTCCCTTCAAACATAGCATACACCTTCACACTTGTCATCCTGTGGCATTTATCATTCGTTTTAACCTTCGTGGATTGAATTTATCACCTTCATCATTTGAGTTCAACACTTAGATCTGTCTTCTGCCAGCTGAAACTTTCAACACTTACAAATTGATAGATAGTATCTCCATTAAACACTTATGAACACATCTGTAATTTTTTATATGCTCTACGTTTTATTTTATATGCAAGAAGGATATACCACATGCATCATATTTCTTACAGCTCAACACTTTATATACTAAAGTGCATATCATATATTTTGATGTGTAGAGCAATAACATATGTCCCCTTGTGGGATCCCTCCATCGTGGCTTGGCACTTGTGTGCTTGGCTTGGCTTAATTATTAGTTGATATGTAGTGTAGCTTGTGGACCGATAGTTTGATAGGTAATGGTATTAAGAGAAAGATTTGGAATATAGGATACATCATTAATGCACACACCACCATTTTTTTTATATAAAAATGTTTTAATAACAAAAAGTAACTTTTTGTTAAAAAACATAAAAATATAAAAAGCTTAAGATCTGAGCAAAATTATAAAAGGTAAAACTAGATGACAATTTGGTAGATTTTGATAGTAATTTGTCATTTTGGAAAATAGATCAGAGGACAAAGATCACAAGATTTATGGGAAAAAGTGATTGGTGAGAGCTCGTCACGACTTGATGTAGAATTTGGAGGCTATGACAACCGACAAAGACCTGAGGATTTGGAAAATCTAACAAAAAATTGATAAAAGGGGCTAAAATTTTGATGGTGTGTTTTTTTAGCGCTAACAAGAAGAACAAAAGGGTGGGGATCATGGAAATGTTAAGAAAGGTGGATACCAAAGAGCTCCCAGAGGAGTATATGGGAATAGTCAAGATTAAGGATATGGCGGAGGGGGAGAACGACCTCCCACTTATTTCAATTGTGTATAAAATAGTCATGTATCAAGGTTTTGTACAAAATCACACGTGCTTTGTGCATATTTCTACAATCCTGAACATGTAACAGAGGACCGTCCCAACATAGTGAAGAAGTGGAAAGAAAAGAAGATGCATTGCAATATGGTGCATGTGGGGCTGCACAAAAATAACAAGAAAGATGAAGAAGTTGATATTCGAGTAGTAACCCAAGGAGGAGCGAAGATAGGAAAAAAAATTGAGCATGGTGAGAGCTCAGGTCAGAAGCTAGAGGGAAATATTAGAAAGGAATCACAACCCCCTCCTAATTTCAATGTTTCCCAACAAAATAATTCCATGTGCGATGCACAAAACGAGATTGAAGAAGAGTGAGTGTGTGAAGAGTTGCAACATGCAACACATAGATTACTCAAGGAGGATAATATCCATGAAGAAGTGCAACAAGAGACACAAAGTTCATTGGAGGAGGCTATGATCCAAGAAGTAGTGAAAAGAGTGACATAAATGTCGCTAGAATAGGCTTGTGCTTGGGAATAGTTATAGCATGCGACATAAATATCCTTGGAGGAATATCATACTTGAAGAAATACAACATGTGACACAATGATCATTGGAATAAGCTCATAGACAAGATGAGTTGTGACTCATTGAGTAGAGAGCACATGAAGGAAAATGCATGGAGGAGTTACCATGTGTAGAGGGCGTAAAATTCCTGGGCCTAAGTCGTCGCAAAGTAGATACCAAAGACTGAGTAAGTAATTTCTTACGTTGTTATTTGTAAGTGTTGAATGATACAGAGGTTGCGAGTAAGTTAACACAGTTGTTAGCTACCTGGATGAGGGAACAAGGAGTGGAGGAAACCATATCATCTCCTCTACCAGAAAGATATGTGTGTCAGGTCAACAAGCAAAAGAACATGGGGTGGGAATTAAAGATGACAGTGGAGCTTGGTGGCTATGACATGGATGGAGTCATGTTGGATTTGGGTTTTGACATGAATATTTTACCAAAGAATTCCTAGGAGGTGATGGAAAAACCAAAATTGGTTTGGTCACCCATCCAATTACGGCTTGAAAACCAATACAAGATCTACCCCACAAGTCGACTGGAGAAGGTGGAAGTAAATATAGAAGGGATAAAAACAAAAGTTGTCTTTGAGTTCATAGATATTATGGATGACTCGAATCCATATCCTGCCTTGTTGGGAATTGACTAGGCCTTAAAAAATAATGTAGTATTGAATTTGAAAAAGAGGCAGATGTCCATTAAAAATGATACCATGCGCCTGGTTGAACCTATGGATCCATATGAAAGAGATAAATAAAATGATCCAGTAGATGAGGATGTGTGGAGCTCAACTATTGAAAACATCTATAAGATCAATGGATGCATGGAGGATTACATCAACCCCACCACAGATGGAGAATTAAACTAGAGAAATGTGAAGTCTTATGACACAGATTCTGAAGATGCCATGGATAGGTGTCAAAAAAATCTATATGAGATCTCTACTCGCAGATGTGTAATAATAACAAAAGAAATTAGCTAGATAGGGTCTAAGTTATGCGATGCCTCGCAGTTTGATGGGACAGGACTGATAGAGGAATTCATCGTACAGATGGAGATGGTCATCCCTACGGAATATAGGATCCATGCCATGGATGCAATAGTATGAGGGACACCGGTGTGTTGGTGGGTGAAACATCGCGTGAATATTCAAAGTTGGGCATAGGTGGATGAGTTGATAAAATTTTAGTTCCATCCCATCACATATTTATAAGTGGCCAACCAATACAAGGGTACTAAGGATCCCTTGGAACAGATTTATTTTTTTGAATGACATTGGACGTCAAATAATATTCCTTGAACCCAATGGGTCCATACGTTTTTCCACATTATGGATATGGTCCCTAGAAGCTCGTACATTCAGGACGATCTGATGACGAAAACGGTTGAGTGGACTCATGTAAGCTCCCAATTTTGTTTAAAATTCATCTTCAAAACATAATACCTGGCTCAAAGAGAGGATCTCCTATTTTATTTTTCATTGGCATCCAAAGGAAACCACACCCAAGGTGGTCTACTCATATCATAAGTCAGTGGTAAAACTAAAAGAGGCCATACATTGTTGGAAGATCCATGTTGATAATGTTGATGATGATGACCCTTGTGACATCCATATCAAATAATTTGAAAGAGAGAATGCACTAAAGTGTAAGTTGGAAGAGATGTCCACCCCATATTATAATGGCTTGATTAAAACCAAGAAACACAATATTGGGACGGAAGAAGTGCCCAATATGTCCATTGTTGGAGATTGCTGGGATAAGGAGACAATCACTCAAGTTGTTTCCATCCTCAAATAATGTGGTGACTTGTTTCCCAAATCTTTTCATAAATGCAAGGTATTGTAGGATCGTTGGGGGCGATGAAGGTCCATCTCAAACCAAATGCCAAACCAATCAATAGAAGATCCTATCGATTAAATCCCAAATATAAGTAAAAAGTGTGCAAATAATTGGATCGGATGTTGGATGTTGGGATCATTGTCCCTATGGAGGATTTCAAATGGATTAGTCCCATGGTTGTGCAACCCAAGAAGACAAATTATATTCGAATCTATGTAGATATGAGGAGTCTCAATGTAGTCTGCGTCCACGACCCTTTCCCGAAACCCTTCAGAGATGAGGTGTTGGAAAATGTTGGTGGTAGGGATTCCTAATTTTTTACAGATGGTTTTTCAAGGTATCATCAAGTTCATATCGTAGAGGAGGATCAAGCCAAAACCACCTTTGCGATAGAATGGGGGTCCTTTGCATACATGATCATGCCCTTTGTCTTAAAGAACACCCCTGCAATATTTCTCGGATATTGGTAGCAACCTTCAAGGAATTCATCCGCAAGTTTCTTGAAGTTTACTTGGACGATTGGGTTGTGTTCAATTTGTTAAAGGAACACATTCAATCCCTTCGATTAATGTTGGATTTATGCTGCTAGCTACATATTTCCTTAAATTTGAAGAAATGAATCTTCTATACACCATTTGGCACATTGTTGGGCCATGTCATGTGCAAGTATGGATTTCTAGTGGATCAAGATAATATCGTCGCCATCTTGGATATGGTGGCCCCCACTTCGGTTCAGGAGATGCATGCTACATTGGGTCATACAGGATATTACCGCCAGTTCATTCAGAATTATGCCCAGATTGCAACCTAGTTAGAAAATTTGTTGCACAAATACACTAAGTATATTTGGACATGAGAATGCCATACACCATTAGATACTCTCGAAGAGAAGCTTGTCATTGTGCCAATTTTATTTTTCCCTGACTAGTCTAAGATTTTTCATGTCCACGCCAATGCTTCGTCCATTGCACTAGGTGCAATTCTTGTGTAGCTGAGTGAGGGAAATATTGAATATACGGTATACTAAAACAGAGTGTGAGGGACTCTCCATGGTATATGAATTACATAAGTTTATCCATTACTTACTGGGGACCCCTTTCAATTTTTTTACTGATCACTTTGTGCTCAAATATTTGGTTAAAAATACAGTGTTAGGAGGTAGGATATGCCACTAATTCTTGCTCTTCCAAGAATTTGAGTTTGAAGTTGTAGTTAAGTTGGGTAAGTACAATTTTGGACCATATCATTTGTCCCGGATTGAGACTAGAGAGGCCAGTTGAAGCCTCGATGATGAACTCCCAGATGTGCAACTCTTATGATTGAAGCAGTTCTTGATAAATAAGCTAAAATTGTTGAATTTCTCATGACAGGAAAACCTCCACCATGGTACACCCATACTTAGCTTTTTCAATTGGTCACTTGTGGTGCATATTCTCTGTTGATTGTCAGAAAATTTTACAAGTTAGGCACATACAACATCCTGCATCGGTGTACAGTATAACATGAGTGTGACCCAATTTTTTATGAAGCACATGAAGGTATTGTTGGAGGACACAATGCAAGTAAGGCTACTATGTGCAAGGTTCTTCACGTGGGACTCTGGTGGCCCTCACTCTTTGTCAATGTTAAGGCCTATTGTAAACGTTGAGACATATGTCAAAGAGTTGGAAAACCTTGCCAAAGAAATGAACTTCTTTTATTTTCTATGACTACGCTAGAGTCGTTCGACAAATGGGAAATATGATTTGTGGGTCCCATCAATCCCCTCATTTGTCACATAGGTGCACACTACATTATTATTGTGACTGAATATCCCACTAGATGGGTCGAAGTCACGCCAATTAAAGATTGTACAACAGAAATGGTAGTGCACTTCATTTTTTAGAATATGATCACCCAATTCATCTATTGATGAGTGTTCATGAGCGACCAAGGTTCAATTTTTTTCAACAAGACAATTAAGAAACTCACCCAAGAGTTAATGACCCATAACTAAAAGAGCACTCCCTATCACCCTCAAGCAAATGGTATGGTTGAATATTTTAATAAAATGTTAGAGCATGTTTTAACCAAAGTTTGCAATTTGCAGTGTGATGAATGGGATCAATGGATCCCCATAGTATTATGGACTTACCAAACAACATGAAAAAGGATAACAAGGCATATGCCATTCATATTGATCTATGGAAAATAAGTGGTCATGCCATTGGAATTTTTTGTTCCTAGCCTCTATATCTCCCTAGCAACCCATATGATAGATGCCCAGTCCCTTCAACACAGATTAGATGAACTCATGGAGCTCCATAAGGATTGAATGGTCACAATATTCAACTAGGTGGTTGAAAATTAAATGCAAAAGGCATGGAACCATCACAAATTCCACTAGAAAATATGCCATCCTGGATCTTTAGTTTTTTTTATATAAGAATAAATATTTACAACATCCTGACAAGCTACACATGTGTTGCTTGGGCCCTTTTTGGTTATTCTACATCAGTGATGCAGGTGTCACCAAGATGGAAACATTACAAGGAAATTCCCACAAGGGACTCATTAATGGCAGGAGGTTGAAGGTGTACTACAACCTGTAGGGGTCAACAATCATTTATCCCCAACTCTCAGCTTTGAATTTGGGTAGAGTAGGATTAGTGTAGGATGTACAACATGTATCATATCTCATAGTCAAAATAAATAACCTTTTTTTCAGCACACAATCCACATCAGTCACACAAGCAGACTTCGTAGATTGACAGTTTTGCAGTTTCCCTAGATTTCCAAATCTAGCCATTGTTATGACACAAGTACAGGTCCTGACCCTGACTATGAATTAACATGAAGCCCAACTGAGTTTCATGGCGATTCAATTAATTGAAAGGTCAAACAATCCAATTTGGGTTTTTCGCACATGCGACAGGTACGCAATGAGTTATGCCACCATAATCCCCAACAAGCATCACCAATATGATATATCCGACAATTGATCTCTACATGTGTAACACTTCACTGCCACTTTCTACTTATTCTCCAAGATATCACACCCCCCCTGTCAGATCTCTCCTTCACCCCAATTTACAATTTCTCCCATTCTCCACTCTATATATACCACCTCCATTATGCTCTCGATGGAGTAATTGTCCATGCCCCACCTTTTCCCACCCCCACTTGTGACTTCCTCTATTATTCAAGTGGTAATTTATCCCATTTNCCCCCCCCCCCCCACCTCTCCAATTTTCCTCGTTCTTTTTTTATCTTTCCATTCATGGTGTGGCTTAACAGACTATCAATACTCTATCATTTCCAGTTCGTTCAAGCATCCCAAGAGCCCACACTTCAATGTGCACGCATATTTCCATTTTGTCATAAGTTGCTTGGAAAAGGTCCTCCCCCATTATTTCATAGAAATAATCATCCCAGTTCCACACAACTCCCTAAACTATGTTTCGTATTCACAATCATTCACCAGATCTCTCAACCTGAATCATGGTGAATTGTCACCATGCATCATCACCTTTGTTGATAAGAAGACAACCTACTCTCTTCCTTGCTAGGATTCCTACTATCATATATTTCCATGGATCCACCTCTAGCAGCAAAGATATTGAGCCAAACCAATTCATCCAAATTGGTCGTTTGGATCCTGACTCTCACCTATTGTCGTGGATCCTCACATCCCCAACAACAAAACTCCCGATACTATTGGCTCTATATTGCACTGCCAGAACAAAAATACAAGAAATGACTAATGCTCTCTCTTGATGGAGCCTAACTTCTTTTCATGGGTTGGTGTTTGATGGTGTTATTTAAACAGATCCCTCATTCACCTCCACATACACCATCGAAGTTAACGGATCAGGCATCTGCCCCCATGCACTCCACCTCCACCTTTCACTGTGAATCATGCTTGAATCATTATAGGACCTAGGTCAAGTTGTAACTACAAATTGAACAACTTATTTTCTCTTACTTAAACCTGATTGCAACCACAACTTGGTTTGAGGCTTTGGGGTCATTGATTAGGATGATTTTCTCTTACTCAAATTCTAGTTGTCAATCCATGAAGTTGTTGGCTTGAGGACGATCCAATTAATAGTGGTGGGGGCCTATTGACACACAAAATTTTGGGTTAATTTCATGTGCACTCACAAACAAAGTTGTGCATGCTTATTCCAAGTTTTGTGCGCACTTATTCCAAGTTTTGTGCACGCCCATTCCAATATTGCATGTTACTAAGATAAATGTGTGAAGAAGGAGAATAAGTGCGTGCTAGACAGAGTTTTGATAGTATGTGCCAAGCCTAAAATTATACCAAGTGTGCATCGGTCTAAGTTTTGAGGAGCACCAGAAATTAAGAAACCACATGCCAGAACCAAGAAAGGAATAAGGAAATCTTATCGAATGATGACGACCAACAACATAAGGGATCGTGGAGCTGACAAAACATGAGTTGGCATGGAAATTAATATTTCCCTTATTCTAGAAGGCTACATGTACTGCATGCAGGTGTCAGAAGCGTGTGAGGCAGTTTTTCAGTAGAATGAGTGGAGAAGAGAAGAAAGAGACAGAGCTCTTGAGCAGAGAAATCTATAAAAGGAGGCATCGACATCAAAAATAGAGTTAGAATATTAGAGAGTTAGACACTCACCTAGAAGATTCTATATCCTATGTTTGAGTTCTAAAGAGGATGCGTATTACACAGTGTGATTTACTTCTGGGGAATTGTATAAAAAATAAAAAGGGATGTAATATTTTATTGATGTTGAATATAGTTTCCATATTGTATGTTTGTGTTCTATGGAATGGAAGGAATAATAAAGTTGCAGTATTTATGATATATTGTGTGTCATTCATGTTTTATTTAGATATGTGTGCGTATATTTTTACTTAATAATCAATAGTAATTTGAGGTTAATGGAGTACATGAATGCGATCCCAAATGGATACATGTGAGTTTAATCTTTCATCCATGTCACAAAAACAGGTGGTCTCCATGATCCTCATTGTGTCTCGAGTGAGACCTTGTTTGGCCTTTAATCTTTTATCCATGTCAGAAGAACAAGTGGTCTCCATTATCCTCATTGTGTCTCGAGTGAGACCTTGTTTGGCCTTCGCTAAATATTGATATGACGATGCTTTGGGTTTTTTGTTGGTCAAATATGGGTGAACCCTGGGTATAAACTATCAAGTGTTAAGAAGGATGTGCACAAGTGTGAACAATGCCAACACTAATTTTTGGTATAGAAATCCAAACATTAAGAATACCTTTTAATCCTCAAATAATGAGAAGAAATGAGGAACCACATATTCCACCTCCTATGAAGAACAATGTTGTAGAGGATCAAGTTAATATTGAAGAATTTGTGCCTGAATTTCTCAAAGATCAAGATCCTGTAGGAGATATGAATTGGTTAGAAGATGAAGCAATTCCTTGTCATTTGACACAAGATGAATATTATGATTCATTAGGGATTAATAACCAATTTTCAAAGACAATTCAATAATATGGTGAGGAATTTTGGTCTACTTGATACAAATTATTTGTAGATTCTTTACAAGTTGAAATTCAAAATAAATATGACCTTAGGCCCTGACCAAACAAACAACTAGAACTTCCCAAGACTACTAAAGAAAATCAAGATAGACAATAGAAATTAGATGAAGTAGGGACTTCTTCCAAAGAGAAAGTGAATGAAAGAGTTCAGGAAATGACCAACCTTAATGCTAATCCTTTCAGCTTAACAAATGAGCTAAATAAGATTAAGGTACCTATTCATTTAATGAAATTGGTAAGAAATCCTACATACGAAAATGACTTGGAGAAATTTTTGAATATTTCCTCCCCTACAACTCATACAGACACTGTCAATTTGCAGGATGATTCTCCACAAGTGTTGGTTGGCCCACATTTGGAGGAAAGAAGCAATGTTTCACCACCCTTATATATTGTTTTGAACATACATAATCATCTTTTACATAATTGTATGCTAGGTTTAGGAGCATCCCATAATTTTATTCCAAAGGTCATTATGTATAAGTTGGATTAGACATTTTTTTTTGTACTGGGGGAATCGACAACTCACGGTTCTCTTACTCACGTGACACATGGTCGATACCCGTCTGCTACCACTATACCCCCAGGTGTTCCATGCAACCTGCAAGAATGGAGCACAAGTAAATCGGGGTGAGAATTGACCTTGAGACCTCTTTTTACATATTTCCTTCCATTTACACGACACTTGCTAATCGGTCTACACCCCTGCAGGCAAAAATTAAAGGACATGGGGGTGGGATTTGATCCACTTATGTGTGCACGGGTCATGATATCATTAAGTATAATATTTGGGTGCAACCACACGTTCGACCACTACCTCAAGGTGCCCCCATGGCTTCAGGTTAGGCCCTCATGGGAATTGAACCTTTCCCAAGGGTGAAAAACTCCTTGCTTTCCACCATTGGATCCAACCCCTTTGGGATGGATTAGACATTACTAGGCCTTACAAGGATCTTTATTCATTTGATTCTAAGAAAGTGAAGTGCATGGGAATGATAAAATATCTAGTTGTTCATTTAGCTCAAATTCCATCAAAAAACATTATGATGGATGTGGTACTAGATAATGTTCCTCTGAGTTATGGTATGATTTTATCTAGATCTTGGGGATTCAAAATAGGAGGATAATTACAATTGGATATGACTTATGCAACAATCCTAGTTTTTGGAGGTCAAACTAGAAGGTTGCATCAAGAGGCTAAATTTTCATATACTCTCAATGATTTGAATAATCCAAAAAAAATTCTAGTATATGTTGAAAACAATGAAATGGGAAAGTATGTACTCTCGATAAATATCGGTAAATATTCTTTAGTTGCTCAAGAGCCTTTAGTTCAAAATCTTGAGATAGAAAAATAAAATAAACAAATTTGGAAAATGTTCTTTGATGGGGATTCATCAAAGGATGGCTTAGGGGCATGGATTATTTTTGTTTCACCTTCTAGAGGAAATCATGCTTTATCTTTCAAGCTTGAGTTTTAAACAAATAATAATTTTGTTGAGTATGAAGCTTTCGTTTTAGGTTTTCAAGTGTCCAAAAGAATGAAATTGTAAAATGTCACTATTTTTTGTGACTGTAAATTAATTATCCATCAAGTCAAAAACAAATTTCAAACAAAGCATCATATGATGAGAGCTTACAAAAATCAAGTTTGGGATTTGATTGATAATTGTTTCTCAGTGATAAATTTTACTGCAATTCCTAGGAATTCAAATCATTAAGTTGATTCATTAGTTGCGCGAGCTAGTTTTTTCAAACCACCAAATATTTTATCTTTAAAACATGAGGTTGAAGTTATTTCTCGAACATCATTTCCTGATACTATTAAACATTGATAGGTGTTTGAGTATAACCTATAAATCATAATATTCTTAGAAATAGTGAATGAATTCTTATATATACATATTGATACTGAGAATGACACCATATATAACGACATTGCAAATATTGATATTGTATATAATAAAGAAAAAACAAAAAGATGTAGATAAAGAAACAAAATTGTCTAATTTGATTGATGATCAAACTATTGTGCAACTAAATAATATTATATTCCTAGAGGTCACATCCCATTAGAACAAAAAATGATCAAAATTATATGACAGTAAGGCCAATCTTTCATCCCAAGGACAAAAACAATTGAAGAAATAAATATAAATACTATTGAAGATCCAAAAATGATCAAAATTTCCAAATCTTTACCCTCTGAATATAAACTTAGATACATTGAAAATTTCAAACAATTCAATGTCGTTTTTTCTTGGAGTTATCATGGTATCAAAACTTATGACACGTCTATCATTGAACATAATATACCATTGAAAGAGGGAGTCAAACCTTTTGGGAAAAAATAGAGGCAGGTAAATCCGATACTTTTTCCTATGATTGAAAAGAGGTAAAAAATTTAATGGATGCAAACATTGTTATTCCTTTGAGATATTCTAAATGGGTGGATAATTTAGTCCCTGTGAGGAAAAAG
This sequence comes from Picea engelmannii, assembly GCA_009831015.1. Classification (NCBI taxonomy): domain Eukaryota; kingdom Viridiplantae; phylum Streptophyta; class Pinopsida; order Pinales; family Pinaceae; genus Picea; species Picea engelmannii. The sequence goes on along the minus strand of ML776827.1, from coordinate 1,745,183 downwards.
AATGGAGAAATTCATTTATGTGTAGATTTTAGGAATCTTAATCAAATTTCTTTAAAAGATAAATATCATTTACTTAAAATGGATCACATCATTCAAAAGGTGGTGGGTGCACAAAGAATTTTTATGATGGATGGATTTTTAGGATACAACCATGTTGTTGTAAAGAGAGAAGATAGACATAAAACTGTTTCTATTACTCCATGGGGAACCTTCATGTACAATAAAATGTCTTTTCAATAGATGAATGCAAGAGCAACTTTTCATAGAGAAATGGGCATTGTTTTTTCCAATGAAAATGATAGCTTTATAGTCATCTACTTAAATGATATGACTATCTTTTCTAAAACTAAAGAAGACCATATTGAACATTTACAAGAAATATTAAAAAATGTAGAAGATATGGTTTATCATTGAATCCTAAGTATTATTTCTTCGTCGTGACAAAAGGAAAATTGTTACGACATATCGTGTCTAAGGATGGGGTAAAAATTGATACGAAGAGAGTTCAAGTAATTCAAGGTATAAATTTCCCAACACATAAACAATAAGTACAGTGTTTCCTAGGGAAAATTAAATTTTTAAGAAGATTCATACCAAACTTTGTTGAAATAATAAAAGATATAATCAATATGCTTCAAACAGGAAATGAGGTTAAATGGTAAAAAATGGAAAAGTCTTTTTTTCTTCATATAAAAATATCCTTAGGACAAGAACATGTTATCATAAGCCCAAATTACAAAAATATTTTATGATCTTCACATTTTTCTCAGAGCAGACTATTGCAAAAGAATGTTGATGTATATGAGCAACCAATATCATTTTCAACAGAGATCTTTGTAATATTGAACTTAAGTACAATATAATGGAACAATGGGATTTTTTATCCAGGTGGATATCAGTGGCCACCCACCTATTCCACTGTCTCAAAAAATAGTTTTCTACCTTGGCATTTTTTCGATAGTTTTTTGGGTTCCAAACTTTCGGGGCCTTTTTAAGGCCCTAAACGACGTTTTTTGGGGATTTGGGGCTCAAGTGACTACTGTAGGCACTTGCCTAGACCAATCAAAAATTGTTATTCTCAATTATACCTTTACAACGAGCTATCATGAGCCTAAAACAGAGATCATATGCAAAAGTTACGACCTCGGGAAGTTGATGTACTAACTTACCCAAACGGGGCCCACGTGACTTTTGGCACTTCATCTCCTAGGGTTAGGGTTTTGGATGTCTAGGGTTTTTTACATTCTTGTTTATTATTAAAGGCCTCCAGAGCCTCATTGTAACAATATTATTGTGAATGAGCGCAATCGTCACATCTCTTCTCAGAGATAAGCCGCCACCATTCCAGCAAGCTTGTTTTCCGCTGCATTTTACAGTTTTAGCTTATTTCCTTATTGAATAGAAAACCAGGTTTACTATATCTCTATTATTTTTTGTTAATCATCTTTTAATAATCGATATTCATTTCGTTTTTATCATAAAATCCGGATCAATGGTATCAGAGCGGTCTGCTCCTTGTCGTCTTAATGCATGTCCCCAACGAGGTCAGGGTACAAAGAATTGGGTCATGAGCTTGTTGCTCTTTAGGACAAAATATATCGCATGCCTAAGCGACCTCTCATGGTAGGTGAAAATAAATATGATGGGATAGGAGATCCTTTCAAAATGTTGCTTGAGGAATCCCTCACGCAACAGAAGAATGAGATGATGGATAGTTTCGTGCAAATCCTTCGACGACTACCAACAGGTGACACATCTTCCTCGAGCGGAGGCACCACCCCCTTAAAGGTACAAATCAACTTCGATATTCCTATATTTGAAGGTCAGATAGACACAGATGTTGTAGACAAGTGGTTAAATCTACTAGAAGGGTATGTTTTTTTCCATAACTTTTCGAATAGAGAAAAGATTACTTTTGCACTCCTCAAAGTAGTTCCCCATGTCAAAGATTGGTGGGAAACTTTATGTGAGCAAAAGGAAATAGAGGAACCCTCATTATTTACAATCACGACCACGTGGGAATCCTTCAGGGATGCTATTAAGGAACAATACTACCCTTTCGAAAGTTATGACGATTTGTATACCAAATGGACTAAACTGCGTCAATAAAGAGACCAAGCAGTGCCAGAGTTCACAAATATCTTCCATACCTTGTGCACCAAGCTAGGTATAAAATATTTAGAGCGACATATAGTGATCAAGTATCGTGGTGCTCTGCATGGAGACATCCAGACTGAAATGGAATTTTTGGACATCTCGTGCTTGGGCGCGACCTACCAATATGTCGTCAAAATTGAGCAAAAGCTCAAACAAAAGACACGAAAATTTGTGCCTATGAACCCGTCACAGCAAAAGCTAGGAAAGGGCGGCCCCAACCCATAGAACAAAGGACAGAGAAAATATGGATAGTATCAAGAAAACCAATCCAAGACGCAAGTAAATAAGGACACCGAAAAGACAAAGAAAGATGTCAGGAAGTGGTGCGACTTCCATAAGAGCCCTTGGCATAAAACTGTTGAATATCGCTCAAAGAAATCATTGGTGGCCAAAGTGAAATCCTCTGAATCAGATGCGGGTTCTGACTCTGAGTTAGAACCAGAAAGGGGGTGTTGGCATAGGGGCAGACCCAGGGTTCAACGCTTAAGAGCGCACCAAAAAATCCCTAACTATTGGCCCTTTCGGCAACACCTGTGAAGCAGATGAAGTCTCACCCAAGGTAGAGGCAGGGGTAGTTGCAGGACTCAAGTGTTTGCAACCTTAGCTGGGACACAGATATGTGATTATATCACTTACAGATTACTTAGCATAGATCATTCGTCAATATTCAATCCTTATTATACTTCGCAGATAGCACAGAGCATCGCAACATTCACTTAGATCTAAGGTATTTCAACACTTAGCAACAGTAAAACAGATCAGATCCGGTAGATCATCACTAAGCATCTTCATACATGTCATATCTAATATTCACAGCCCTCTATAAGAACAAAGCATAAGTAGATTTATCTAAATATATCAAAGAACTTAGCAAAAAAAAGGATAAACACATCAAGTCGAAGCACAAAGCATAACACACAGATTTACAAGGTTCACCCCCACCCTGGGGCTATGTCCACCAACTCTTCTTCTTTATTAGCATATTTAATCAGTTTCAGCACAGAGACACAAAAAACCTTCTTCGCATAGGACATAAGATATGCGCAGCTCGCTAGATCCTTCTTCCTTATGTTACAACACAAAGTCTTCCACAACTCCTTACAACGACTTGCACTTAGCTCTGCAAGCCTCTTACAGTCATGCACAGAGCACTTACAAAATCTATTGGCACTTAGCTTACATCACATACATCCCTATATCTTCTGATAGATTCCTAGATATTTATTTATACATTACAAAAGTGGGCCTAAGCATGGGTAAACCCACAGGTCGACATTCCTTTCCCATTACATATTCAAAAAAACCCAAAAAGGGAACCAAAAGTGGGTCGAGATTCCACAATCTCCGCTTCGTCTGGCGCTCCATCTTCGACAGGTTGTCGAAGTCCCAAAAATGGTCAAGCATGACCAAGTATCTCCCAAAACTTGGTCAAGGGCCAACAAGCCCCCAACAGTCACTTGTGACTCATCCCAATTCACTCTGGTCTGATCAATTCTGCCTCGAATGCCTCGAAACTTGGCTCGAGCTTCTTTGACCTACTCTTGTGCTATGACCTCTTGCTCGGAAAACTCCTGGATAAGTGCATCATTGACAAGTCCCTCTAGGCATTTTTCTGCTGCACTAACAACCTGTTCTATCTCTGCTCCTCATCTTTCAACCTGTGAACAACTGGCATGCCTTATCTTGCACTGGTCGAAGTTGTTGAGTCACTTCCATCACTTTTCTCTGGATTGTATGGATCTACTACTGGGTTTTGTGTTGTTCATGAGATCTCTTCATTCTTTCTACGGGTGATAGGGCCTTCAGCTGCGTTTGTAGCTTTTCAAATTCATACTTTGCTTCTTATAGCTGGGACTCCAGTTTATATAACTTTGGGTTTTTGGTGAGGTTCTCATATGTCTGGGTGCTGCGGCTACTCAGTTTATTTCACTCCAAGGCAAGAGCTTTCAATCTGTCAACTATGCTACAGGAAGTTATTTCTCTTTGGTCTCTGATCTCCTGTGGGGTCTCAGGTACTGCGCGAAGCTTGAGATCTGTAATGCATTGCTGGAGCTTCTAAATTACTCCTTCTATTTGTGCCACCTGTTGTAGAACCCGTTCTTTTATCTGTACTTCGACGATGGTCATAAAGCGAAGTGCTCTGTTGACCAGTTCCTTTATCTCAAGTTTCTCTGCGAGCAATTGTTCCTTGATTGTTTGTAGCTCTACTTTCTCTGCATCCCATTTTTCTTGGAGAGCAATCTTTTCTCATTCTGACATGTTGCATTGCTCTATAATAACTCCATGTACCTGTGTTAAAGCTTGACTGGCTTGCATTTTTTCTTCTTGAGCCCATCGAAGGCAAGCTTTGACTATATCAAAAATCCGATGGATTTGAGATGGCTCATCCCTTGGTTCTGGTGTTCCTACTGTCAGAGGTACAGTGGAGACTACGTGGCTAGACTGTAGTGCCTACTGCACCCCTTGGAGCTCTATCTCAATATGATTATACATATTCTCTTGCTTCGCCTCCTATGTCTCTACTATCTACAAAGCAACATCGTTTTGGGATGCAACGATGAAATTGAAGTCTTATGGGGTCAGTGTGGTCTGTAGCTTAGTCACAGGAGCTTTGGACTTCTTCCGGGAAGAAGGTTTTTGAGGTGAAGCTTCCTCTTCTTCAAAATATTCGCTTCGTCTCTATGCTTTTGTTCTACTTCTTCTAATTCTTCACCATCACCCTCTTGCTCTGTCATGATGGAAGCAGTCTTCATCGAGGCACTACTTAAGTCTTTCACTTCACTGATCTTCTGTTGCATGCTAGGTTCAGGTATATGCTGCGCAGTTTCTAGACTGTCTACATTAGATATGTTCACAGGGTCAGATGGAACAAGGAGGTCCACCGACCATTCCTTTGTGATCTCCTCCAGATATTCTTATGTTAATCTATAATGGGATTGTAATTTCTTCTTGTTCTCGTCAGCGTGCGGTGTGATGTAGAGAAAGTGTTTGTCTGTGCTGAACTTCATCAGAGGCTGAAACCTGTAGAGGTTGTTTGGAGTGATGCACAGTGTAGACTGGATAACTACTTTCAACTGATTATAATATGAATGAAAAACAAAATTTGACTGCCATTGTTTATTTATATCATTCGAGTACCACAGGGTACTAAAATTTGCAGCCAACGGTTCAAATGGCTCGATGTCTGGGAAGGCTGCACCTTTCAACATATCCCATGCAATGAAAGAAACCAGGATCAGGAGCCAACTAAAATGGAACTCATATCCTTGGTCTTGGGATTCTCTGTAGTTGAGCTCCAGTTGGTTTACCAAGTACTGCGCCCAAATCATTTGTAGGCCCTCCGCGCACTTTCCTGCGAGGTCTACTACAAATCTAGTGACTTGGGTTGGTCGGTTATTACGAACTAACATGCAGGTGAGGCGTACTATGTCATTTTGAATAGAGGTTACCATGTAGTCGCGCATGCCCTTCTTGACATCACCATAAGTCTCTTTTATCTTCTGTGATAAGGATCAGTATGTGGTCTTTACAAGGTAAAAATCATGTGGGTCAGGGCCTTGCATGCTCAGCCCAGTGATCCGATGAATCAAGGTTGGGTCTACTGTGATATGTCGGTTCAGCCATAAATACCCTCCATGGTAACAGGATAACAACAACTTAACACATCCGTTCACTTCTTGATGTCATCCGAAGTGCGGTATATTCATAACATTAAGTAGGGTAGACTGCGCGAGGTTATGGGTCCAAGGCTGGGGGATAATCTTTCAATTCTTGCCTTTCATATTGGTCAGATACTTATGCGGGGCGAGCATACTGTAAGCTTTATGGTCTCCAAGGTTGAAGTCACTAAACTTCAGCACTGATATTTTATCCTGGTCTGTGGGAACTACGTGTATTCCTTTCGGGAGGTACACAGTGACCAAGGCATATTCAAAATATCTAGGCACGCTATCTTTGTTCACTGCATCGCTCAAAGGAGGTATATACGCAGGTAAGATGCTTGGAATCAACTTAGCATTCACGAGATTGTCTCTATGTTTTTTTCTCATCTCTGTCGCGATTTTGGAAGTTCCTTCTCCACGAGCAGTTGATGGAGAAGATTGGAATCCTCCTGTTGATGATGCTTGCACACCTGCAAACATCCTTGTTTTTTACATGACTTTCTCGGTCTTGAGGTCAACGAGTACTTCCTTCGTAGATTCTTCAAGTGCGCTAAGATCCTCAGACATATGCGCTCGGGGTTAATAATATTGGGTTCACGAAGTAATGTAGACATGTCAATAATATGGAAAGTAAGGATGTAATGATCACTAGACAATCTTAACCAAGGTTGCGAGCTCAAATTCTCGATTTGGAAAAAGTGTTCTTTGTGGAGGGCACGACGGGATAAATAGGAAACTCAACAACGAATTGCTTGCAATGGGTATGAGGTTGTTGGTTGTGGAGCCTGATTATCTTCCTGATTCAGAGGTCCTTGATTTTAGCCGTGTTTATACCCCATGAAGTATTTACACCCCAGAAGTATGTACACTCTTCCACGTGGGGGAGTGCAGGGGGGGTACCCCCTCTACGGGGTCCGGGGGGGCTATCCCCCCGGCTGGGGGAAAGTGGGCCCCCAGCGAGGGTTCTGGGGTGAAGCCCCCGAAGCAAAAATTGCCTTGTAAAAGTATATTGTAATTTCATTGTAAATCTGGACCGTTCATTATAAGGTCACAGATCTAACGGTAGAGATTATGTTAGGGTTTTCTACCCTAGAAGGCAACCCTCTTTTACGAGGGAAATCTATTGCAACTATGGATGATGTTGAATATTGTATTCTGAGAGAGGAGGCTGTGAGAGAAAGAAGAGGAAGTTACAAATGGTTTTACTGTAGGTTGTATCCCTTCATTTGCTGGATAATAATAAGGGAAGGACCTGGCAATTTCTCTGGTGGACGTAGCCCAGATTGGGTGAACCACGTAAATCTGTGTCTCTCTTGTATTGTGTGTCTTCTGTGTTTTGTTTCTGCATTTGTTTTATTTTATTGCTCCGCGGTCCTGTTTTTCTAACAACTGGTATCAAAGCATAAGGTAACTCGCAGGAAAAGAGG
>ML776827.1:1709948-1734969 GCA_009831015.1 Picea engelmannii | reverse complement strand
ACATTGTCTCAGGGTGAGTACACAGAAAAGGTGTTGGAGAGGTTTAGAATGTAGAATGCAAAACCAGTTAGTACACCTTTGGCCAGCCATTTCAAATTAACTAAGGAAATGTGTCCCAAGACACAGGAAGAGATAGAATACATATCCAGGGTCCCTTATTCATCAACAGTTGACAGCTTGATGTATGCAATGGTTTGCACAAGACCGGATATTGCACATGCAGTGGGAGTTGTGAGCAGGTATATGAACAATCCAGGTAAAGAACATTGGGAAGCAGTAAAGTGGATTCTTAGGTATTTGAGAGGTACTACTACACATGCATTATGTTTTTGAGGTTCATACACTTTTCTACAGGGATATGTTGATTCAGATATGGCAGGTGATAAAGACAGCATGAGGAGCACCACAGGGTATGTTTTTACTATAGGTGGAACAACAATAAGTTGGATTTCAAAACTACAAAAGGTTGTTGCACTTTCAACAACAGAGGCAGAGTATGTTGTTGCTACAGAGGCTAGTAAAGAGATGATTTGGTTACAAAGTTTTATGGAGGAATTGGGAAAGAAGCAGGAGAACAATTGGTTGTACTGTGACAGTAAGAGTGCCATTCACCTTGCAAAGAACTCATCCTTCCATTCGAAGACTAAGCATATACAATTGAGGTACCATTTCATACGATCCGCCTTGGAAGATGGACAATTGAAGCTGGAAAAGATACACACTAGCCAGAATCTTGCAGACATGTTAACAAAGGGAGTAACCAGGGAGAAACTGAGTTCCTGCTCAGTTTCAGTTGGTCTTCAATAATGAACATGAAAATGAGAAATTTTCCAGATCCAAGAATGTTCAGAGTCCAACATATACAACAGCGGTGGATTTATTGAGATCAGTCTCCAAGTGGGAGATTGTTGGTTGTGGAGCATGATTATCTTCCTGATTCAGAGGTCCTTGATTTCAACCGTGTTTATACCCCATGAAGTATTTACACCCCAGAAGTATGTACACTCTTCCACGTGGGGGAGTGCAGAGGGGGGGTACACCCTCTGCGGGGTCTGGGGGGGCTATCCCCCCGGCTGGGGGGTCTGGGGGAAAATGGGCCCCCAACGGGGGTTTGGGGGCGAAGCCCTCGAAGCAAAAATTTCCTTGTAAAAGGATATTGTAATTTCATTGTAAATCTGGACCATTCATTATAAGGTCGCAGATCTAACGATAGAGATTATGTTAGGGTTTTTTTCCCTAGAAGGCAACCCTCTTTTATGAGGGAAATGTATTGCGGCTGTGGATGGTGGTGAATATTGTATTCTGAGAGAGGAGACTGTGAGAGAAAGAAGAGGAAGTTACAATGGGTTTTGTTGTAGGTTGTATCCCTTCATTTGCTAGATAATAATAAAGGAAGGACCTGACAATTTCTCTGGTGGACGTAGCCCACACTGGGTGAACCACGTAAATCTGTGTCTCTCTTGTATTGTGTGTCTTATGTGTTTTGTTTATGCATTTGTTTTATTTTATTTCTCCGCAGTCCTGTTTTTCTAACAGAGGCTTCATTAACTCTTGTTGTATCCGTTATGGCACGGTCCATCAGTCAGGTGGTGAGCCATAATTTTTTTTCCAGTCGAACGAATATATCGTCCCCAATGACTATATTGCTTATCCATGACGAAGTGACCTATGTCTTTGTTTTGATATTTCGGCAAAGCTCAAATTCTGCAAATTTTCCTTCTGCGAGGCTCCCTCTGAAACCTTCTATAATTTTTCAATATTAGCCCTCTTCCTACTTAGCTTCCTAGCCTTCTTTCCAGTGAGCTTCGTCTCAATATTCTTCTTTTCATTCTAATTCTTATCTTCTTTAGATATAGTTACTACGTGATGTTGAGAATATTTCAGTGTTAACATCTCTTCTACTTCCGGAGTAAGTAATTTAGTCTTCTGAGGGTATTCTAGTGGTCTTGCAGCTTCGACATCGGAGCCTCTAGGGTCAAATAGCTTTGATCCATTTTCCTGTTCTTTTATCAATTGAGCAATCTTTCTGGTCATGAAATATTTTAACTCTTGTTTTTTTCTGTTCTGAGGCTTCTTCTTCTTCTTTTCGTCTGTCTTGATCTCTTTAAATCCAAGGTTTCCCTAGTAACATGGTAAACAGGGCGTTATTTTCAATGCATTTGACAATCTCAAAATATTCCTTTGTCGAAGTTCCATTGACAGTTGTAGATATATGAGCAAACCTCCCACATAAACTTACCAGCTTCCCTCTAAATAGTCATATTCCTCCTAATGAAGGGATCATAGCAGGCTTCCCTATAGCTTCCCAAGTTCTTTTTGGCATAATATTCATTTGTGTCTCTTCATCAAGAACACAATCAAGGTCGAAGTCTCCTATTCTTGCTTCAATGCATTCTTTTTCTTTGAAAAACTCTGATAATCTGACATGTCGGTGGTCATTCAGGGTCTCCTTCATTTGTATCAATACTTTCTTGTATTCATGTTGGGGTTTTATCTTTTCTGGATCTGCCTTAGGGTTTTCTTGGTTCAGATTCATTTCTTCAAACTTAGCGATCATTCTAGGGCAATCCAACACTTCATGGTCCATAGCCTTACAACAAAGACAACTAGGTCTTCTTCCGGGGCATTCCTTAGAAAGATGTTCTGGTCTTTTGCAACTGTAATAGAGGGTCAATCCTCTCTTTCTTTTAAATGGTCCCCTGATCCCTTTATACTACACACTAGGGTCATAGGAGTTAACCTGCAACACATTCTTTCTAGGATACTGCATTCATTTGTTAGTCCAAACATTCTTTCTATGCATAGGTATAACATATCTTTCATTATTCTTATCAGATCTATTCATATCAAACCTTCTTTTGTCTATTAACACCCTAGCTTTCAAACTAGGACAAAAACTATCAGATATACCTAGATCCATACTCTAGAAACAAAAATTTCCACCTATCTTACTTTTATAGAGCACAAATCTTTCAGAGCTAAGACTTATTTAACTATTCTTACCTTTAACAGAGCACAAAGTTTACATATCTTACCTCTTTCAATCAGAACTTCTCGCGTTTACCTTCCTTGGAGCACAAAGATTTCAGATCCTGCTTCTTCTCTACAGATCCGACCTTCTTTCTTCATATCAGACATGTTTTCTTAGCACAAAGATTATAAACCGAGTAGGGTACTGCGCGCTAGGGCATAGATATATGCACAAAGTTTTCTTTTGCACAAGCCTCTTCTTTATTAGTTCCCGAAAATCACAGTTTCAGGTCCCGGCAATGGAAGCATTTGTTGGCATAGGGGCATACCCAGGGTTCAATGCTCAAGAGCGCACCAAAAAATCCCTAACTACCAGCCCTTTCAGCAACACCTGCGAAGCAGATGAAGTCTCACCCGAGGTAGAGGCAGGGGTGATTGCAGGACTCAAGTGTCTGCAACCTTAGCTGGGACACAGATCTATGATTATATCACTTACAGAGTACTTAGCATAGATCATTTGTCAATATTAAACCCTTATTATACTTTTCAGATAGCACAGATCATCACAACATTCACTTAGATCTAAGGTATTTCAGCACTTAGCAACAGTAAAACAGATCAAATCCGGTAGATCAACACTAAGCATCTTCATACATGTCATATCTAATATTCACACACCTCTATAAGCACAAAGAATGAGTAGATCTATCTAAATATATCAAAGCACTTAGAAAAAGAAAGGAAACACATCAAGTCGAATCACAAAGCATAACACATAGATTTACGTGATTCACCCCCACCCTGGGGCTACATCCACCAACTCTTCTTATTTATTAGCGTCTTCAATCGGTTACAACACAGAGCCACCAAAAATCTTCTTCGCATAGGACATAAGATCTGCGCAGCTCGCTAGATCCTTCTTCCTTACGTTACAACACAAATCCTTCCACAACTCCTTGCAATGACTTGCACTTAGCTCTGCAAGCCTCTTACAGTCATGGACAAAGCACTTAAAAAATCTATTAGCACTTATCTTACATCACATACATCCCTATATCTTCCAATAGATACCTAGATATCTATTTATACATTACAAAAGTGGGCCTAAGCGTGGGTAAACCCACGAGCCGACATCCCTTTCCCATTAAATATTCCCAAAAACCCAAAAGGGACCCAAAAGTGGTCCAAGATTCCACAATCTTCGCTTCGTCTAGAGATCCATCTTCAATAGGATGTCGAAGTCCCAAAAATGGTCAAGCATGACCAAGTATCTCCCAAAACTTGGTCAAGGGCCAATAGGGGAAGACGAATCATTGATGCAGAACCCAGTGCCACTGTTGCTATCACCAAGCTCCAACCTGGTGAACCAAAAGAGCGAGAAGAAGGAGAGCGCCTCTTCCATTCATAGATGTGGGTAAAATTCACCCCACTGCACTTCATCATTGATAGTGGTATCTAGAAGAACCTCATCTCAGAAGAGGTTGTCAAGCGACTGGCCCTTCCGACAACGCCGCACCCACAACCCTACACCATTGTATGGCTCTACCAAGGAAGTGATCTCCGTGTCAGCTAATAGTGTCGACTGTCATACACCATCAAGCCCTTTAAAGACAATGTATTATGTGATGCTACTCCTCTCGAGGTTTGTAATGTTATTCTGGGCCAACCTTATTTATGGAAACGTCATGTTGTATATGAGTCTAGGCCTCGTAGTGATATTATTACTTTGAACAGGAAATTGAATAGGATACCCAAGGTTGTTTCTCCCAATGTTATTTCCTTGATCTCTGCCAAGAAATGTAGGAAGGTCATCTCTCAGACCGAGAAATTTTTCTTGTTTGTGATTCACTCTCAGAGTGAGCGAAAGATCATAGCCACATTCAAGGCCTCCATGATCAATCTCTCCACACAACAGAAGCAAGTGGATAAGGTCATGGAATGTTAGCACAGGGGCAGACCCAGGGTTCAATGCTTAACAACGCACCAACAAAACCCTGATTACCGACCCTTTTGGCAACACCTGTGAAGCAGGCGAGGTCTCACATGAGGTAGAAGCAGGGGGGTTACAGGATGCAAGTGTCTATAACCAAGTTGGGACATAGATCTGTGATAATAACACTTCGTAGAGTACTCTATTAACACTTAGGAACAACATGCATTAGTTCATTAGCTTAACTAACATCGCAGAACATACCCAAGGATAGATCAACGCAGTAACAAATGACAATATACCCATAACACTTAGCATCACAAGTTAGATCTGACATCCATTCATCTTTAACACAAGTAAAGCACTAAGCGACATCAGATCTATCTACATACATAATAACAAAGGCACTGAGCATATTCATAACATAAACAACAAAGCACAAAGAAAACCAAAGACACAATATATACATGGTTCACCCCAGTGTGGGGCTTGTTGATATTATGGTAGTTTCGGGAGGTATATACCTCCATGTGTAAACTTGACGAGAATAGAAGACTTTCGGAAGCAAGAGAAAACCCTAATGAGTTGGATAATAACCCTAGAAGTCTTGTCAGCTCAAGAAGATAATTTATATTAGGTTATTAACCTCCAAGAGAAGAAGTCGGCCAGAAATAATAATAATATATTGAACAGACAGATACCCAGAAGGAGAAGTCAGCCCCAGTAAGTCTGCTAGAACCACTATAAATACAGGGTGTCAGTCTCTCATTTGACACATCTCAGCAGTTGCAGAAAGTTAGTTCTGTGCAGTGTAGTTGCAGTCTTGTGTTCAAGTTTGGAGGAGAGTTGTTGGTGCAGCTGCTGCAACTAGCAGTTACGTTTTGTCTTGGACTATCTCTTGGCTAGGGTTTGGACTATATGATCATCTCTTGTTGATGCGCTATCCTTTGGGAAAGGTGTGCTACCCTTTATATGTCTATCTAGCCTAGGGTTTGCTTCCAGAATGGTTCTCTGTCAAGGTTAAGGTGCTCGGAGGGTGGCTTCGACCTATGGTTGGGTGAAAAGGGTATTGTCAATGGTTAAACAAGCACACATCCTTCATATTCTAACAGGTTATGGGCCCACACCTCCTTCATTTAGTCTAAACACTGGAAAGAAACATAGCTGCTAGGATATTGAGCTTGTTGAGGAACTGCTGCTAGGGTTACTAGCAGAAGCAACTTCCAAGACACTATCGCTAGGGTTACTAGCATGAGCAATTGCAGAAACCCTAATCCTCTTTTTGAGGCACCTTAAGTGAATGAATTGACCTAATCTCTAGATAGATCAGTGCGCTCTAGCCTAGTGCATCTCCTGATAGTTGCAGCAAGCCAAGACGTGAAGTTTGAGTTTATGGTCAAATCTAGGGTTTGACCAAGTCAAGGTAGCCATGACTTATTCTATGAAGTCAGAGAACAAGTTAGATGGAGCCTATAACTTCATAGTGTGGAAGACAAGGATTGACCTCATCCTTTCCAAGAATAAAGTAGTGGATATTGTGAAAGGTGTTGGAGCCACCTTTTTATTTTGTTCAAATCTATTTTTAAATGTCAAATGTCGGGTTTTAAGTTCTCTTTCTCTTCATGATATGAACCTACTGAAAATATCAGTAATCTCGACATGCGAAATAGCGAGGGATGTTATGTTTCACAACTTACCACTTTATATCGTTAAACGAAAGTCTTTACTTTTGGTACCTCGGAATATCGCTCTTCGGGGGTCACAAGTCACAAGATTTACAAACCCCGATCTGTGAGGTCACGAAAAGTTTCAAAATCTTACCTCATGTGAAAGCTAAGAGTGGGACCATGTAAACCCCAGTCAAATGCTATCGGTATTTCGTGTCTCGGCGTTTACTCTCTCCTAAAACATTACCATCATAACCCCAAAAGACAAAGCCGCGAGATCCTCACATAAGTAACCCGGGTTAACGTCTAGAGTGTTTAGTCTGACCATGGTTAAAGCCTCTCGGGATTTCGCGACTTGACATACGTTCTGTCTGAAAACTATACCCTCGAAGCCCCAAGCCGCAAAGTCACGATATAAATTAAAACATGATTAATAAAACACTTAATCTGATTACGTTCTCACTTAACAAAATCTAATCATCGCAATCTCGGGTTTTAGAGGCTCGAAAGGTCAGAGTTAAAAGTCCCAATACGACGAACGTCGAAATGTTGATTTAAATCCTGATTAAGGGGGCCAATCTAGCCTAATCAATGTTTAATGCAAATGATAATAATGTTCAGTTTACGAGGTAATTTCAAATGTTCCTTGCGCTAGCTTGTGCAACGAACCGTCGAATTTTACGACATTAATTGGAAATAAGGCGAAACAACAAAGTAAGGATATGGTTTTTATTGCCAAAATCTCTATCTAATTATGATTGGACCATTCTATTCGTAAGGACATCGATATGTTAAATGGTTGAAGATATAGATCTTTTTCTTCCTATTTTATTCATAAAAGTTCATTTCTATCCCACATAGAGAAGTTTTTCTCAGTAAGCTAACTTCTATATGTATACGAATTTTTATTGTAGAAGAGAAAAGTTACAATCCCTTTTCATGGCCCCACGAAAAGTATCCAAGGCAAGCGTAGAGGTTTCAGGACAAGGTTCTGATAATATTTTGGATACTTCACCTTGAAGCATTGATTGCGTACGATCCTGTTCATACGTCTCAGAGGTGTTGCAATCACAATTGGTGAACTACTCGGACGATTCTAGTGACAATGAGACAGACAACACAACTACCAAATACAAGATAGTTGTCCAGGCAGAGATGCACAAAGTAGCGGCTCGACCATGTCTTCTACCTTATATGACATGATCCGATGGGCGCTAGATCATGTAGACAACCCTACCAGAAACATCATCAGCGAGCAGGGGGTCACTGTTGGGACCTTCAAACCAGAAATCTTACAGGTTATGTACAAATTACCACCCACATCAGACTTCTCGTACAATGCAGAGTTTCTAGATGGTTTTAAAAAGAAGGAATGCAAGCAATACATGAAAAGTTTATCTGATTTGATTAAGGATTGGGTCTCACACGCAGTGAAGTTCAGGGCAGACAACAATGGAATTTATTCCATATTTTCTTTGGAACCACAGTTCAAATACATAGCGATGATGACCTATAGATTGTACGGGAGGGAAGACACCACACATTTTTTCCTCCAATGGTTGCCCTTGATATACTCAGTAGCAGAAGGCTCTTCTTTCGACTAGGCTAAAATGTTATCAGATAGCCTGACCAGTCGGGTTACAGAATATCGGACGCAGAAAGAGAGCGGGAAAGATGCTTCATTTTTTATGTCTGCATATCTCATGGACGCAGTATGTTCCATGACACCTTTTTCCTTGATTAGTTGGAGTTGGGCTCCATCGGATGCTGAGCCAGTCCATGTATACCATTCTAAGCTTTGGGAGGACAAGTCTTCAGATTTCGTATATGAAATCTTCAACTGGGTGATGGTACCGATGAATGTTGCCATCTTCGGTAATCCACCACCCAAGATATCGGATAGCATCATGGAAAATTTAAGCAGAGTGGTTGATTGGTATGTGGAGAAAGAATTCTCATACATCATTGTTTTTTACGCTTCCGTCCCTCCACATGCTTTACCCTTACTTATACCTGACAGGATGGCTTGTCGTGAGATCGCCAGGCAAACTGTAATTGGCGGTATAAGTAAAAAAACTGAAAGGGTATTCAAAAAAGGCATGGACACCTTTTCCTATTCATTTAAACACCTATTCATTATTATACTTTGAGCATGAAAAAGTCGAGGAAACAGCCCTAGAAGATATAAATTTGGTTCATATCGAATTCAAGAAACACGATCCACATAGGGTCATGAGTAATCATTTGGCCAGCTGTGGCCTTAAAAGATTTGAGCACGAGAAATCACCTCACGACGATATTTTCTGAGGCACGAAATCTTATGACAAGGTTTTGGCTTGAATAGAAGCCTTGTCGCCTAAAGAGAGGGCCGATGTTGACAGATTCCAAGAGCATAGGCGGAGTTGCCTCCCTCCAGTATTACGGGGTGAGAATTCGATGACCATAGAGGTGCAGAAAACAAAGGCCGAAGGCTCCAAAGGTTCGGCACCTGGCCAAGAAGGACAACAAGATAAAGAAGAGCAAGTTGGGGGCCCGAAACCAGAAGCTGAGGCTTTCATTCCTCCAAGCGAGTTGACTTCGTTCATTACTCCCGATAAATCTTCTAAACAGGTCAACAATCCCATCACCTCCATTACCCCCCTACAGTCTGCAAAGGAAATCCCGGACGCAGGTTGGATTTTGGGTGAGAAATTGACACCTATAGCAGTTGAAGAGCTACCTCCGAATGAATTCTTCTTCGATAAGAAAAGGAAAGTGGTTGTGAGACAAGAACTCTACCAAGAGGCAGGTACTATTTCTAAGAAATATAAAATTTTAACTGATGGGAAAGATATGAAGAAAGTAGAGTTCGCGACACAAATAGCGGGAACATTGGATGCTTTCTCCACGATGAATCAATATTCAGTCGGGACCCTAAAGGATCAACTAAAACGAAAGAATCATTTGATCAAGACACTAGAGACTAAACTATCTACAACAGAGGTTGCTGCTAAAGATCAGACAAGGTGCGACTTTAGAGCAAGCAAGAATAAAAGATCAAAAAGAAATTGAGCATCTTAAAGTCGATCTCGAATAGATACAGTTGAAGGTTCAGACAAGTTAGACTCAAATAAACTAGCAGGGAAAATTAATAGACCAAATTTGGGCCAAACTAGAATTCATTGAAAGCCAGGTAATCGATATCGAGATATTTCAATCTCAAGTAATAGAGATCAGAAAAAGGTTATCGGCGGCATAGTAGGGTTTGCTTGCAAAAGTGGAAACAATTCAAAGAAGCTTCCAACTAATCGATTAGGTGTTGGAAAACCTCTCTCTTAAAGAAAGGGATGCCGGTGTAGCTCGGGTGGCGTTCCAGGAGGCTATTATAGCCACAACGAGAAGAGAAGCAAGCAATAGTTCTAGTTTTCCCATCGCAGACAAGACCAGGGGTAATATCTTGTTGAAAGAATGGGAGCAAAATATATCTGAAGGCAAACAACAAGCTACGAAGATGAGGAAATTTTGCGAAGAAATTTTTGGTTTGTTAAGTGAGATTTGTTTGGGTTTCGATGATGAAAGTGGCATGGAGATACTGGGTCAGATCAATACAGCTAAATATATGCTAAATATCAAAGAAAATGAAGAAAGAGAATTAGCCAAAATATCAAAAATAACTCAAACAAACATAATGCAAATAGACAAATGGCTAATTAAACCAAGTATGTTGTTATGCTCTATCAATGCCAAATATCAGCATGTGGAGGGAAAACTGCTACTATTGATGAAAGACTACTATATTTTTTAGGCAAATAATCAAGCAAATCCATCTAAGTTGATATCACAGCTGGTGGAGAAGTGCATTATTTGCACAGAGCAGGCGAAGAGGCAGGTTTCGAGTACCAAATGAGAATAGAGATAAAGAAATGAAACGTTTCGACTCCTTGATTGTAACTGAAAACCTCTGTGACTATTGAGATTCCAGCGCAAAATAATTTTGTATAAATATACATTTTGAAGAAGGGAAAAAGGGTTGGACCTTTTTTATCAATTGTAATTGAGACTCTCTCTTTCGAGACTTAATACAAAGCAATCCAGAGATTCCTAATTCTATCACTACTGTGTTATGAGTTTGTTCTTTCTGTTATTTCATTTTCATTCTTATTTCACTTATATACATCTGATGAATGTTGCATTGCAATTTAGTAACACTTCTACTACAGTGATTAATATTTAGTTGTCTATTGTTTACATTTTTTCCTCTGCATCAGCTACTAGCAGGTACAAGACCTGTAAATCTTTAGGTTGTCATATTTTATGCTTGATCGGACCATTTCTTATTTTATTTTCTTCTTATGTTTACAGACTGAGATTCTCTCTCGATAGGAGCCTTATTCTATAGATAGCTTAATGTTTTTCCTATAATTCATACACCATTTATTTCAAATATAACATAGTTACAGAAAAAGGCCTTTGGTTTGTATTTTGCTTTTAATATTGATTTCTAAAGTTCTCTTTTATAAAATCAAAATTGATACAGCATAAAAAAAATTCGGATTTCCTTAAATTTTTCTATTCCTCTATGACTGTCCATGTTGTAAGACAACCCAATATTGAACCTGGTTTGATAGATCAAACCCATATTGCTTTAAATATCTTTGATACCATACTTAAAACGGCTAACACCCAGGTATAACTTGAACATTCATGGGCCACAATTGAAAGGGATATAAACATCCAAGAACAGTTGGAAGCCAGGCAGCGACAACCTAGAAATCAACCCTAGCTTCCTTTCCCAAAGGGATACCCTCCTCCCTTTTTACATATTACTAACTTTCGGATGCCTAGACACTATACTTTTTAAATCCTTAAGTACAGACTCTGGAACAACATCTTTTTGGCGTCGTTTCCAGGGATGAAGTTACGAAACCTTTTCCCTGGGAAGAACGACATATTTTCAAGTTTCACCCTTTGATAGAGAACAAAGAGTGAACACTTTATAAAAGGATTTTCTTATATTTCACTTGGCGACTCTACGTATAAGTAAGTTGGCATTCAGTCGAAGGAATACCAGACAAAACCCAGAAAACAACCAGACCACGCCTGTTTCAGATCCAAAAAAAATACTAAAAGACAGAGGTTCTCTTAAGCCGACTACGCAATCTATCAGCTTAAACACCCGCAGCCCAAGACCAAAAGTTCTTGTGAACCTTAAACTTCGCATAGTACACCTCCCGAAACCACTAATCCATTTTTATTCAGCTCTGCGATTAAAAGTGAAATCCTTCCGAAAACCTTTGATGGATACAAAGGTAAAAACCCGACAGTAAATTTATCAGCAGTTGATACCCCACAGACTCTCCTTTCAGACTTCCCGACCTCACCAAGTCTCGAATAGTATACTATATACTCAAATCCCACACCCGCGGGATCCTCTGATTAGGTCTCCTGCAAATCCGAAGAGTTGATTCCTCGCGTCTCCGTTCACTCGTCTTCGCTTCTCTCATCTCCCGAAGAAGCTAAGAATCCATTTTTAGTATTCTAGAACCTGCTATATAACACACCCCATCCCCGTCAGGTAATACCAATGGTGACCGCTGGAGGAGGAGCAGGGGGCCAAGCACTTCCCCCGCCCCCCAGAGTTTTCACTAAAGTAGCTGCGAGATATGCACCTTTAGTTTTACCCGCGCCTCTTCATAACCTTCCTGAAAATTATATAAACAATTTACCTAAATTTACAGGGGAAGGGGACTTAACTATAGCCAAACATATAAATTTCTTCGATCAGTTCCCTGATATTCTAGGTCTAGAACACGAAGACATTTATTCGAGATTATTTGTTCAAACTTTTGAAGGACAAGTACGAACCTAGTTTCGAAGCCAACCTGCAGGGTCTATCTTATCTTACGATGCCTTAGAAGATGCCTTTCTTAGACAATGGGGTGAGAGAAAAGACCACTTATATTATCTAACCGAGTTCAGATCTTTAAAGAAAAGAAATTCAAAAACAGTGATGGAATTTATCCAAAGATTTAATAAACTGTATAATAAGATCCCAACCCAAGTTAAACCCTCCCAACCTGTAGCCAAAGTAACCTTCGTAGGAGCTTTCAAACCCGACTTCGCTCTTCTCTTAAGAGAAAGGCAGGGGGCTACCTTAACCCGAATGCAGGATGATGTTGTAGAAATTGAATCTAACATGATGGCCTCTGGTAAGTTGAAAGAAACGGGGAACAGAGAAACCAGACGTTTTAGGGAACAAGCGGGACCCTCGGGATCTAATAGATCTACGGACGACAAAATGGATGATATGGCTAGGGTAACTAAAGAATTGTCGAATAAGATTTCCATAATGGAGATAGACCGATCCAAGAGCAATCCTTTCGTTAAAAGAGAATTCAGAAGAAACCCCAACCCTCAAAGTCAACGAAGGCAGGTTAAAAATGAAGATCAGAAAATCCAAGCTCCTTTAAAAAATGAAAATTTTATAGGAGGAAATGACCTGGAAGATTTCGAGGGACTTGAGTAAGATGTGACAAATTTGGGCGATGACTGCACTCAGCCCTACGTAACTAAAGAAGATTATGAGAGGTCGTTGAACACACCCCAACCGTCAAATGAAGAAGATGATATAAACAACAATGAATTCATTGTATGTCAAGAAATGTCTGATTCCATGACAGCTGGGGTCCAAGCGAGGTATAACTTGAGGTCTAAAAACAAACCTACATCGATTCCTCAACCAAAGAAAATTCTCCCTAGAGGTGAAATATATGTGCCTACCCCGAAAGAGACTGAAACATCTAACAAAAAAACAAAGGAGACAGACTTGTTGAACCTCAAAACAAAGGAAGTTGAGACCCAAACTAAAGAAATCAAGACAGCTAAAACACCCTCACTGGTAAGTAAACTCATGAGTAATAAATCATCTCAGAAAAATAAGTTAGAGAAGAAGGACCTCGAGATTTTAACCAGAGAAACGAACAAAGGTGGCGGTGGTTTTAGTGTCGAAAATGAAATAAATAGGATCAAAATATCGATTTCACTGGTTGAATTAGCAAAAAACCCTGCATATCGAAAATAGATAACCAAGGTGATAGGTTGTTCGGACCAAGAAATTCAATCAGATGAAATAAATTTGGAAGATGACAAGCCAAATATCACTTTCGGTCCACATTTCAAGAGCGCTACAGACATCGTTGCCCCTTTCTATATCACCCTAAATGTGCATGATCGACTGTTGCATAACTGCATGCTAGATTCCGGAGCTTCACATAATGTGATGCCCAAATCTATTATGGATAGACTAGGCCTCGAGATCACCCGAACTTACGGAGATCTCTAATATTTTGATTCAAGAAGAGTCAAGTACTTAGGTATGATAAAATATCTAGTAGTCACCCTTGTACAGGTCCCAGTCAAAAGTGTTCTGGTGGATGTAGTTATTGCTAATATCCCCCAAAAATATGGATTATTGTTATCAAGGTTGCGGGGAGCCAAACTTGGGGGATCCCTTCAATTGGACATGACTTATGCCACAATTCTTGTATTTGGTGGGCAACTTAATAGGTTATACAGAGAAACAAAGTTAGCCTATACCGCGAGCGATCCTCAGAATCCTAACAATTTTCCTATTTACATTGTTGATCAAGATCTAGTAAATTGTATTTTGTCTTTTGATGATGGTTTAGATAGTTGCATAGAAGAAAACTACATAGACGAGAAAGTTTCTGAAAATATGCGTAGTACAGGGATCTGGAAAATGTTTTTTGACGGTGCTCTGTCATGTGAAGGAGTCAGTGCAGGAGTACTTTTTGTGGCACTTGAAAATAGGTTTGTCATCCCTTTTTCTTACAGGCTTCAATGGGATATAGACTACACTAACAATGTACGTGAGTATGAAGCTTTAGTTTTTGGATTGGAAGCTGCCAAGAAACTAAACATAAAGAACCTGGAAGTATATGGAGACGTTGAGTTGATAGTCAAACAGATAAATCGACAATACCAGGCCAAACACCCGAGATTGAGAGTGTATAGAAATTGTGTCTGGGATATAATGGAAAATTTATTCTTGTCTGTAAATATCCACTTCATTCCATGCGCCGAAAATTTGTAAGCCGATTTGTTAGCCAAGGCAGCCTCGACTTTTTCTCCCTCCATGGATTTTAAATTAAAATACAATATAGAGGTAAGACACAGACCATCCATCCCGAACAACATACAACACTGGCAGGTTTTTGAGGATGGCGAACATATCCGAAAGTTCCTCGAAGCAGTGGGTGACTTTTCTGAAACACACATCGATCAAGAGAATCAAAATGATCACATGTGGATCATGCAAGAAGGAGAAGACCCTCATGAGTTCTGAGAAAAAATTGCCAACCATCGCATGTTAGTTTTAAAAAATAATCAGATTCCAAAGGGACTAATCCCCCTGGAGAGACTTTTCGATCAAAATGACATGCCTTTAAAATCCACTCTTCAACCCCAACCAGAAGAGGTTGAAGATTGCAATATAGGGACAAAAGAAGAACCTAGGATGGTGAAAATATCAAAGTATCTTCCTCCTGAGGTGAAAAATCAGTATAAATATTTGCTTGCACGATATAAAGATGTTTTTGCTTGGTCTTACGAAGAGCTTAGGACTTACGACACTACCGTGATCAAACACAAGATACCTCTGAAGCCTGGTATCAAACCCTTTAGGCAAAAGCTTAGACAAATCAACCCTATCTTATTACCCGTAGTCGAAAGAGAAGTCAAGAAGCTTTTAGACGTGAAAATAGTAGTACCACTGAGATACTCCGATTGGGTGGCGAACCTGGTTTCGGTTAGAAAAAAGAGTGGAGAGATTGGACTGTGTGTTGATTTCAGAAATTTAAATAAATATTCCCTAAAAGATAACTATCCTTTACCTAAAATGGATCACGTCTTAGAAAAGGTAGTCGGAGCAAATAGGATGTCTATGATCGATGGTTTCTCTGGGTATAATCAAATTGCAGTAAATGAACAAGATAAAGAAAAAACAACTTTCACTACACCCTGGGGTACATTCATGTATGATAAAATTCCTTTTAGTCTAATGAATGCAGGTGCCACTTTCCAACGTGTTATGGATATCGCCTTCGTCGGTGAAAGAGACAAGTTTGTATTTATCTACCTCGACGATCTAACCGTTTTTTCTAAGTCTGACAAAGACCATTTAATACATCTTAAACAAACTTTCGAAAAATACCGCAGGTTCGGTCTATCTTTAAACCCTAAAAGGTATCACTTCGCCATGCGGGAAGGCAAACTCCTGGGCCATATTGTGTCCCGAGATGGAATTAAAATTGATCTCAACAGAGTTCAAGCTATAGACACAATAAATATTCCTATAAATGTAAAGGAAATCCAGTCATTCTTAGGAAAGATAAACTTTTTGAGAAGGTTTATTCCAAACTTCGTTGAAATTGTGAAATTAATCACAGGTATGTTAAAGAAAAACAACGAGGTAAAATGGATAGCAGAGGCCAAAGAATCATTTGCACGTATCAAGAGGGTTATAAGCGAGGCACCTATATTGGAAAGCCCCGACTATCTAAAGGATTTTCTCATTTTTTCATTTGCTTCCGAGCACACTATTGCCATAGTGCTCCTCCAAAAAAATGAGGAGGGTTTCGAACAACCGATAGCCTTTTTTAGCAAAATTCTCAGAGACATGGAACTAAAATGTGATATAATGGAAAAACAAGCATATGCCATGGTAAAGGCATTAAAATCTTTTAGGACTTATGTATTGCATTCCAAGGTAATCACGTATGTACCTACTAGCTCTGTAAAGACATTCTAGTGTAGCCTGACAGTGATGGCAGAAGGGGACGGTGGCTTGCAAAAATTCAATAATTTGATTTGGAAATAAAGATGACGAAGCTGATAAAGGGTCAAGGTTTGGCTAAACTCTTAGCTGAATCCAATTACAGAGCCCTCGGCATAAATAACATATAGGGATGTGGAGAAGAGGAGGATATTAATGAGCTCTACGAACAAAGAAGTGAAGTTAGGATCGAAGAGAAGTTTACATCCTCTAACTGGTACAAAACATAGTATCCTACCTACTGACTTTGAACTGCCCCAGTGATTTATCTCCATCCAAAGCCAAAACGCTAAAACTACATGTGGCCAAATACTGTATATCTGAGGGTAAATTGTTTTGGAAGGATCCACTTGGCTTCCTGTTGGTTTGTTCGGTTGAAACTGAAACAGAGAAGGTCATAAGTGACTTCCACGAAGGAGTATGTGGGGGACATCATGCTTGGAGAGCAACAGCTTATAAAATCTTGAGGGCAAGGTATTATTGGCCTAAACTTTTCTCGGATGTAAATGCCAAATTCAAGGCTTACGACCCTTGCCAACTATTCGCAGGCAAGCATAAAATCCTAGCACTACCTTTAGTTCCAGTCAAAACAGAGGCTCCTTTTCAGCAGTGGGGAATGGATTTTATAGGCGAAATTAACCCCCATTCCGGCGCTCAACACAAATGGATCCTAACCGCCACAGATTACTTTACTAAATGGGTAGAGGTTATTCCTACCAGGAGGGCTACAGATTCAGTGGCAATAGATTTCCTAGAAGAAAATATTTTATCTAGATTCGACTTCCCTTGAAGGATAGTAACAGATAATGCTCAGGATTTTAAATCTATGGCTATGATCAGTTTTTTCCAAAAGTGAAATATTGTACTCGGCCATTCTACGGCATATTATCCCCAAGGGAATGGACTCATCGAATCTTCGAACAAGAGTCTGATCAACATAATTAAGAAAGTGTTGAATGAGAACACGAGATTCTAGCATATACATCTAAAATACGCACTATGGGAAAATCAGATTGGCACAAAAAAATCCATTGGTATTTCTCCTTTCCAGATGGTATACGAGACTGACGTGGTATTACCTATAAACTTAACACTTCCCGTGATGAAACTATGGAAAGATGAGAAAGAAGAACCAAACCACGTCACAAGGAGAATAATTTAGCTGATCGAATTACAACAGAAGAGGGTCGAGGTGGACGAAAGATTGCAAAAATATCAAGACGACATGAAAATGTTATTTGACCGTAAGACAAAAGATAGAGATTTTCTTCCAGGAGATTTGGTCTTAAGATGGGATGCTAGGAAGGAATATTCGACGAAACACAGTTAATTCGATCATATTTGGTATGGACCATTTAGAGTCGCAACGTCTGAAGGAAAAAAATCATTTTTATTAGAAAATCTGGATGGTAAAATCTTCAACGCCCCTGTCAACGGGTGTTATCTAAAACACTACATGACATAATTAGTTCTCCAAGGTTTTCCATTGTATATATCGGTTTGTATTTTCTTTCTATTTCATGATTCCCTTAAGGTAAGTTTTCAATTTTTATTTTTTAGGTCAATATAAGTAGAGATACATGGTTTTCAAATACTTTTAATTTTTTTTTTAAAGGACACTCTTTGTGTTTACAGGATTTCGGTTTGCAAACTAAACAGACGAATGGAGAAAACAGAAAGTTATGTATCGAAGATTTACATTCACCGAAAACAGGTGACAGAAAAGGTTTTCGGTTATTTTAAAAATGGTAAGGTAAAGGCATGAACTCCTGAAAATTATGTTCCTTAAGAAAGAAGAGATCTCCAAAAAAAATCATAAAGGTCCCATAAATCCAATGTTCTCACTTAATTGATTATTAAAAAGTACAGTTACTCACTCTGGGTCCTAATAATTTTAAACACAGATAGGTGGTAGTTAAAACAAATAGAAAGTGAAGCATCTTTGGGGAAGGGGTTTCAAAAAAGTAGTTTTAATTTTCAACCCCTGCCCCTCAACATACAAACATTTTTTCGTCACCTTTATTTCGGTCCTCATATTTGTCTTCTTAAAAATGCCAAATGTCTTTTTGGATTTATATACGTAGGGAGAAGAGATTATGTTTAAACTTTGAAAGCTGTAAGTGTGTTTTGGAAAGAATGTTGGTCTTCACAGCTCATCGGTCTCTTACTAAACAAGTTATGCGTAGGTAGATCCTGACTTTTCTAGGTTTTTCAACAGTTTTGAAGGGCTAAGGCTTACTCAAAGGAAAACCCCCAGAAAAATGTTTCCCCTTTTTCTCCCTGCGGACCCAAGGTGTTTTGAAAGTCAAAGGAAGGTTGGCACCGAACAATCAAAGTAAGTTGACAGGCCTACATTGCAAAATATTACGCATATATCACCCCTCATACAATCTGATTGCCCCCACTTCGTATTCTAAAAAGAAAATAATAAGACAGATGATGAAAGGAAAGTCATATCTAATTGTACATCTAGTTTGAAGAGACGATGAAAGGAAATTCAGAAATGATTTCCCTCGTCTTAGCATTTAAATGCATAAATACATTTCGAAGTGGTGAAAGGAAATTCAGCAAAAAGGGGGCAGATAACTTCACTGGGGTACTGAACAGGCCCACTGGCAGTGAAGCAATATCTGAGATATTTGTAATACTGTTATACATGAATATCACTTGACTCTGTTAATCAACTTTCTCGAGAATGGATCCACATCCTAAGTCCAAACGGGACTCCCCGATTAAAAAATGCCATTAATTTCGTTGGATGTAAGCCAAAAAACTGCAAAGATCTGTTGGATTTCCTAGAACTATTTTGATTTGTCCTAATATAGACCTAAACTCAGTATGAGAAAGAGAAAGTTGCGAAAGGGACTGTAGCTGAGTGAGAAATATATTTGAGTATTGAAAAGCCTTACAACAGTAAAAGACAAAAATCTTTTCTTCCCTCGGTTTGTCTTTTCCCTAAAGTAAGTTTCACAGAAGTGAAACCAGTGACTCCATTTACCCAATACAGGCACGTGATCTACTGTTCTTCCCGCCTCACAGGAAAATGGGATCCCTAGTTGGAGCCTATGTTGGAGCCGCCTTTCTATTTTGTTCAAATCTATTTTAAAATTTCAAATGTCGGGTTTTAAGTTCTCTTTTGCTTCGTGATATGAACCTACTGAAAATCTCAGTAGTCTCGACATGTGAAATAGCGAGGGATGTTATGTTTCACAACTTACCACTTTATATCATTAAACGAAAGTCTTTACTTTTGGTACCTCAGAATATTGCTCTTCGGGGGTCACAAGTCACAATATTTACAAACCCCGATGTGCAAGGTCGCAAAAAGTTTCAAAAGCTTACCTCAGGTGAAAGCTAAGAGTGGGACCATGTAAACCCCAGTCAAATGCTGTCGGGATTTCGCGTCTCGACGTTTACTCTCTCCTAAAACATTATTGTCATAACCCCGAAATACGAAGCCACAAGATCCTCACATAAGTAACCTGGGTTAATGTCTAGAGTGTTTAGTCTGACCATGGCTAAAGCCTCTCAGGATTTCGTGACTCGGCATACGTTTCGTCCAAAAACTATACCCTCGAAGCCCCGAGCCGCGAAGTCGCGATATAAATTAAAACATGATTAATAAAACACTTAATATGATTACATACTCACTTAACTAAATCTAATCATCGCAATCTCGGGTTTTAGAGGCTTGAAAGGTCAGAGTTAAAAGTCTCGATACGACAAACACCGAAATGTTGATTTAAATCCTGATTAAGGAAGCCAAGCCAGCCTAATCAATGTTTAATGAAAATGATAATAATGTGCAGTTTACGAGGTAATTTCAAATGTTCCTTGCACCATCTTGTGCCACAAACCGTTGAATTTTATGGCATTAATTGGAAATAAGGCGAAATGACAAAGTAAGGATATGGTTTTTATTGCCAAAATCTCTATCTAATTATGATTGGACCATTCTTTTCGTAAGGACATCGATATGTTAAATGGTCGAAGATATAGATATTTTGCTTCCTATTTTATTCATAAAAATTCATTTCTATCCCACACAGAGAAGTTTTTCTCAGTAAGCTAACTTCTATATGTATACGCATTTTTATTGCAGAAGAGAAAAGTTACAATCCCCTGTCATGGCCCCGTGAAAAGTATCCAAGGCAAGTGCAGAGGTTTCAGGACAATGTTCTGATAATATTTCAGATACTTCACCTCGAAGCGTTGATTGCGTACGAACCTGGTCATACGTCTCAGAGGTGTTGCAATCATAGTTGGTGAACTACTCAGACAATTCCAGTGACAATGAGACAGACGACATGACTACCAAATACAATATAGTCGTCCAGGCAGAGATGCACAAAGTAGTGGCTCGGCCACGTCTTCTACCTTACTATGACATGATCCACTGGGCGCTAGATCATGTAGACATCCCTACCAGAACCATCATCAGCGAGCAGGGGGTCACTGTTGGGACCTTCAGACCAGAAAGCTTATATGTTATGTACAAATTACCACCCACGTCAGACTTCTCATACAATGCAGAGTTTCTATATGGTTTTAAAAAGAAGGAATGCGAGAAATACGTGGAAAGTTTATCTGATTTGATTAAGGATTGGGTCTCAAACCCAACGAAGTTCAGGACAGATAGCAATGGAATTTATTCCATATATTCTTTGGAACCATAGTTCAAATACATAGCGATGATGACCTGTAGATTGTACGGGAGGGAAGACACCACACATTTTTTCCTCCAATGGGTGCCCTTGATATACTCAGTAGCATAAGGATTTTCTTTTGACTGGGCTAAAATTTTATCAGATAGCCTGACCAGTCAGGTTACAGAATATCGGACGCAGAAAGAGAGCGGGAAAGTTGCTTCATTTTTTATGTCTACATATCTCATGGACGCAGTATGTTCCATGACACCTCTTCCCTTGATGAATTGGAGCTGGGCTCCATTGGATGTTGAGCCAGTCCATGTATACCATTCTAATCTTTGGGAGGACAAGGATTCGGATTTTGTATATGAAATCTTCAACTGGGTGATGGTGTCGATGCATGTTGCCATCTTCGGTAATCTGCCACCCAGGATATCAGATAACATCACAGAAAATTTAAGCAGAGTGGTCGATTGGTATGTGGAGAAAGAATTCTCATACATCAGGGTTTTCAATGCTTCCATCCCTCCACGTGATTTACCCTTACTTATACCTGACAGGCTGGTTTGTCGTGATATTTCCAGGCAAACTGTGATTGGCGGTATAAGTAAAGAATTGAAAGGGTATTCAAAAAAGGTATGGCCACCTTTTCCTATTCATTTACACACCTATTCATTATTAGAATTCGGGCATGCAAAGGTCGAGGCAACAGCCCTAGAAGATATAAATTTGGTTCATATCGAATTCAAGAAACACGATCCACACAGGGTCATGAGTAATCACTTGGCCAGTTGTGGCCTTAAAAGATTTGAGCACGAGAATTCACCTCACGACGATATTTTCCGAGGCGCAAAATCTTATGATGAGGTTTTGGCTCGAATATAATCCCTGTCGCCTAAAGAGAGGGCCGATGTTGACAGATTCCAAGAGCATAGGCGGAGTTGCCTCCCTCTAGTATTACGGGGTGAGAATCTGACGACCGTAGAGGTGCAGAAAACAAAGGCCGAAGGCTCCAAAGGTTCGACACCCGGCCAAGAAGGACAAAAAGATAAAGAAGAGCAAGTTGGGGGCCTAAAACCGGAAGCCTCGTCTTCCGTTCCTCCAAGCGAATCGACTTCGGTCATTACTCCCGGGAAATATTCTAAATAGGTCGGCAATTCCATCGCCTCCATTACCCCCCTACAGTCTGCAAAGAAAATCCCGAACGAAGGTTGGATTTTGGGTGAGAAATTGACACCTATAGTAGTTGAAGAGCTACCTCCGAATGAATTCTTCTTCGATAAGAAGAGGAAAGTGGTTGTGAGACAAGAACTCTACCAAGAGGCAGGTATTGTTTCTAAGAAATATAAAATTTTAACTGATGGGAAAGATATGAAGAAAGTAGAGTTCGTGACACAAATAGCAGGAACATTGGGTGCTTTCGCCATGGTGAATCAATATTTAGTTGGGACCCTAAAGGATCAGCTAAAACGAAAGAATCGTTTGATCAAGACACTAGAGACTAAACTATCTACAACAGAGGTTGTTGCTAAAGATCAGGCAAGTGTGACTTTAGAGCAAGCAAGAATAAAAGATCAAAAAGAAATCGAGCGGCTTAAATTCGATCTCGAACAGACACAGTTGAAGGTTCAGACAAGTCAGACTCAGATAAACCAGCAGGGAAA
The DNA here is from genome assembly GCA_009831015.1 of Picea engelmannii. Classification (NCBI taxonomy): domain Eukaryota; kingdom Viridiplantae; phylum Streptophyta; class Pinopsida; order Pinales; family Pinaceae; genus Picea; species Picea engelmannii. The sequence goes on along the minus strand of ML776827.1, from coordinate 1,712,257 downwards.
ATTAATAGACCAACTTCGGGCCAAACTAGAATTCATCGAAAGCTAGGTAATCAATATCGGGATATTTCAATCTCAAGCAATAGAGATCAGAAAAAGGTTATCGGCAGCACAGTAGGGTTTGCTTGCAAAAGTGGAAACAATTCAAAGCAGCTTCCAACTCATCAATCAGGTGTTGGAAAACCTCTCTCTTAAAGAAAGGGATGTCGGTGCAGCTTGGGTGGTGCTCCAAGAGGCTATTATAGCCACAACGAGAAGGGAAGCAAGCAGTAGTTCTAGTTTTCCCATCAAATAGCAGACCAAGGGTAATATCTTGTTGAAAGAATGGGAGCGAAATATATCTGAAGGCAAACAACAAGCTACGAAGCTGAGGAAATCTTGCAAAGAAATTTTTGGTTTGTTAAGTGAGATTTGTTTGGGTTCCGATGATGAAAGTGGCATGGAGATACTGGGTCAGATCAATAAAGCTAAATATATGCTAAATATCAAGGAAAATGAAGAAAGAGAATTAGCCGAAATATCACAAATAACTCAAACAAACATAATGCAAATAGACAAATGGCTAATTAAACTGAGTATGTTGTTATGCTCTATCAATACCAAAGATCAGCATGTGGAGGGAAAGTTGTCGCTATTGATGAAAGACTGCTATATTTTTTAGGCAAATAATCAAGCAAAGCCATCTAAGTTGATATCACAGCTAGTGGAGAAGTGCATTATTTGCATGGAGCAGGCGAAGAGGCAAGTTTCGGGTACCAAATGAGAACAGAGATAAAAAAATGAAACGTTTCGACTCCTTGATTGTAACCGAAAACCTCTGTGACTATTGAGATTCCAGCACAAAAGAATTTTGTATAAATATACATTTTGAAGAAGGAAAAAAGGGATGGACCTTTTTAATCAATTGTAATAGAGACTCTCTCTTTTGAGACTTAATACAAAGCAATCCGGAGATTCCTAATTCCGTCACTACTGTGTTATGAGTTTTTTCTTTCTGTTATTTCATTTTCATTCTTATTTCACTTATATACATATGATGAATGTTGCATTGCAATTTAGTAACACTTCTACTGCAGTGATTAATATTTAGCTGTCTATTGTTTACAATTTTTCCTCTGTATCAGCTACTAGCAGGTACAAGACCTGTAAATCTTTAGGTTGTCATATTTTATGCTTCATCGGACCATTTCTTATCTTATTTTCTTCTTATGTTTACAGAGTGAGATTCTCTCTCGATAGGAGCCTTATTATATAGATAGCTTGATGTTTTTCCTATAATTCATACACCATTTATTTCAAATATAACACAGTTACAGAAAAAAGGCCTTTGGTTTGTATTTTGCTTTTAATATTGATTTCTAAAGTTCTCTTTTATAAAATCAAAATTGATACAGCATAAAACTTTTTCGGATTTCCTTAAATTTTTTTGTTCCTCTATGACTATCCCTGTTGTAAGACAACCCAATATTGAACTCGGTTTGACAGATAAAACCCATATTTCTTTAAATCTTTTTGATACCATATTTACAACGGCTAACACCTGGGTATAACTTGAACGTTCATGGGCCGCAATTGAAAGGGATATAAACATCCAGGAACAGTTGGAAGCCAGGCAGCGACATCTTAGAAATCAACCCTAGCTTCATTTCCTGAAGGTATACCCTCCTCCCTTTTTACATCTTACTAACTTTCGAATGCCTAGACACTGTACTTTTTAAAGCCTTAAGTACAGACTCTGGAACAACAAAAGGAAATATCGTGAATCCAGAGTTTGAATAAGGAAAAGAGAAGGAACTGCAAAACGTTGCATCTATGGAGAAGTTCAAAGGCAGTCATATCAATGCTATGAGTATCATAGTGGAATCTATAAAATACCACTCGATAACCTACATCTCCCATCTTGACTCATCGAAGAAGATGTGTGATTCCCTAACAAATCTCTTCTCATTCAGAAACATTGGAAAAGTAATCAGTCTGAAGAATGAGCTCTGTGACATGAAGATGAATGATGATGACAACATAACATCCTACTTTGTGAGAATTTATCAGTTAAGAGATCATCTCAGAGAAGGAGTTGGTAAACATAGTACTCAATGGTCTTCCCAAGTCATGGGATGAATTTGTCGCAAGCATGAACACAAGAAAGGAGTATCCGACATTTAAATAACGTTGGACTTGCTGTGCTCAAGAAGAATCAAGGATCAGTGCAAAAGAGAAACCCCAAAAGAAGTACGATGATCAAGCCTTCACAGCAAGATTCAAGAACTTCAGGAACAAAAGGAAGTTTGGTTCAAGGAGGAAGCCAAATCAAG
>ML776827.1:1698982-1709898 GCA_009831015.1 Picea engelmannii | reverse complement strand
TCACTACAAGAATCATTGTCCTGAGCTAAAGAAAAGGAAGGATAAACACGAAGCATCAATTGCCGAAGAAAAGGAACCTACAGGGAAGACTAAGTAAGATGGAAGAGACTTCTTCTTCTAAAGGTAACAAAATTCTTCTTATTTCTTGTACATATCTTGTTTGCATCGTCTTTGTATGTATCTTGTATATCTATCTCTTGGAAGATAATGTGTTCCAAGAAGAACTATACCTATGGAAGAACAACAAGATAAGAATGGATATCATTAGATAATATAGATGAAAGGATGAAATACAAATCATGTGAAAGTTATTGCAAGAAAATCTCAATCAATCATGAAGAGACTTAGAAGAAGCAAAGACAGAAAGAAGTCAGCAATCGAGAGGAAATTGGAAAAAGACTTATGACGTTTTGTAGAAGACAACAAGATGGAAGCATGGACTCTGTTGGACAAGAGAGCCAATTATATATTGCAGAAGACAATAAGGATGCAGATGGAAGTGTGGACTCTGTTAGATGGAGGGAGCCAATTATATACATTCATACATGAATCAAGGATTAGGAGGGAGCTAATCCTATGATCCATTGAAGATGATAAAGTATATATCCATGATAGAAGTCATGAAAGACAGTATGTATTCTTCAAAAGAGAAGCCTTAAAGTATCCCTGGTTGTCCATCCACATCCGTTATCCTATGATGGAATCTTTAGGGCATGGAATCTATAAGAAACTCCATGGACCTGAGAACTAAAGAAACACATGAAGATTCCAATAAAGAAAGAGAAGCTAGAACAACCAGTCATTATATCAAGAATCACAAGATTGTCAACCTAATGTAAACTCAATAAAAGCAATCAAGCAGAGGAACTGAAATTCGTGATGAAGAACAGTGTATGGAAGACTTATGAATGAAAGCATTGTGAGATCCAAAACTAGAGGTTCTCCTAGATGGAGGGAGAAGACTATGATGCTTACTTGTTCTAGTAAACCAGACTTATCTCTACATGAGTCAATATATCATCTGCAACATCCATAAGTTGGAGTTCCACACCAAATGAATACAAAGAATGTTCTCTAGAGAAATTGAATAAAGAGTGTATGAAGAGAAATCTCAACACTTTGAGGCATACCAGAAAGAGACCCTTGTATGCAGATAGAAAAAGATAACTTGGTGGAGAACCTCCAGTGCACAGCAGAAGCATGGTGAAGATTTCCTATAACATCAAGATGATTACTCAGTATATCAGATCTCATGATGATAGAAGAAGTGCCACATGGATATGTTCCAGTTTTCCAACAATAATATACTCTATTGTTCAGAGCTACATGAAGCCTTCACAGTGTTCCAGACTAAAGTACATTTGAAATCAAGCATTACATTATCCATGATGAAGTCCAGAAAGGAGAAAGTGGTTCTCCAATACATATCTCCACAGATGAGCAGATAAGCAGACATTTTGGTAAAGATTCTATCCAAGATGAAAGAGTTTGCATACTCAATTTAGAGCTCGTGAAGACGACTTCCTTATTGAAAAAGGAAGAAATGACTCCCAGGTTGGGAGGAAGCACTGAAAATATTATTGAGGACATTCATTTTCAAGATTGAAAAATAGTCCATGTTGGACAGATGCTTTCCTGTTCGGAAAGTGGATTGAGATTTCTGACGGACATGGATTTCCCATTGTGGTTAACATGGGAAATGGTCCAGATTGCTAATGTATCATAAACAATGACTTCCCATTGTGGTTAACATGGGGATTGGTCTAGGGCAGTCTCTCTTCTTGAGGGTTACTCAAAAAGACTGGCCCGCCTCGCCGAACAACGATTTCTCATTGTGGTTAACATGAGGAATGGTCATTTTTGGAGGTTGATACAAGACAGTCTTTTCCTCTTGTGGTTAATAGAGGAAATAGTTTGGATATTCATTCCTTAGGGTTTATACATTATCTCCAGGGTGCACTTTGATTAGTGTAGGAAGAATGGCCCAGGGTGGGGAATGGTCCAGGCTCGGCAATCAGGGACATGCATTCCTTAGGGTTTATACATTCTCTCCAGGGTGCACTTTGATTAGTGTAGGAGGAATGGCCCAGGGTGGGGAATGGTCCAGGCTCAACATTCCTTAGGTTTTATACATTATCTCTAGGGTGCACTTTGATTAGTGTAGGAGGAATGGTCCAGGCTCAGAAATAAGAAACAATCGTTCTTCCTTGTTTGAGAAGAATAGGGCAGATAGCTCATTGTTGATGTTCTACACTGAGGGAAGATATTCTTTCATATCTCACAGATGTGAGTGAAAAATTGGCCCATATAATTCAGTTTATATCATAACATTGTTTTTGTGCAGGTTTCTATCATATGTTTATTATAAAGATTGTATGACAGTAGATGTATACTACTGTGGTGGATATGTTCCACTGTTCGTAACTATACGTTGTTGATCAAGTACTTGTGTGTTACTTGGTGTGGTAGTGTACCATTGGATTGTAGTTATGTACTACTATGGATAGACACAATTGTGTTCTATTCTTGTTCTGATTGCCTTGAATACTATCAGTAGTTTATTGGAGATAATCATCAGCCACATGAATGATGAACAGAGATTTTCCAGACAAAAAATAGTTCAGAGAATTTACTCTTTTAGATTAGAAGAATGGTTTTTGTATCACTCTGTGGAGTGAGCATCATGTCTGATTACTCAGATAGAGTATGGTTTCGAGAGATGATGCAGCTAATGACACTGATGGTGATGATGGTGTTCATGATCTAGTCATGAGATAGTCTAGACGACTATGTTGATGCTACCAGGTGAATGGTATGTTTTTGTGCTCAAGACCATTACCTGTAATACCTCCCTAGCTAGGAGGGAGTGTTGATATTATGGTAGCTACGGGAGGTATTTACCTCCACGTGTAAAATTGATGAGAATAGAAGACTTTGAGAAGCAAGATAAAACCCTAATGAGTTGGCTAATAACCCTAGAAGTCTTGTCGACTCAAGAAGATAATTTATATTAGGTTATTAGCCTCCAAGAGAAGAAGTCGGCCAGAAATAATAATAATATATTGAACAAATAGATACCCATAAGGAGAATTCGGCCCTAGTAAGTTTTCCAGAACCACTATAAATATAGGGCACCAGTCTCTCATTTGACACATCTTAGCAGTTGCAGAAAGCCAGTTTTGCGCAGTGTAGTTGCAGTCTTGTGCACGGGTTTGGAGGAGAGTTGTTGGTGCAGCTGTTGCAGCTAGCAGTTACATTTTGGTTTGGACTATCTCTTGTCTAGGGTTTGGACTATTTGATCAACTCTTGTTGATGCGCTATCCTTTGGGAAAGGTGCGCTACCCTTTGTATGGCTATCTAACCTAGGGTTTTCTTCCGGAATGATTCTCTGTCAAGGTTAAGGTGCTCGGAGGGTGGCTTCGACCTATGGTTGGGTGAAAAGGGTATTTTCAATGGTTAAATGAGCACACATCCTTCATATTCTAACAGGGGTATGTCCACCAAGCATTTCACCTTCTTTATTATTCTTTAATCTCTTACATTCACTTGCTCTTGTGCACTAAGCCACAGAGCCAAGCTTCACACTAGACCGGAGATCTGTGCATTGAGCACCAGATCCTCCTTCCCAAAACTAGGTCAATGCACAGAGCCAACTTCTCTATCGAGAAAAAATCCTTACATACACATTATATTGCACAAAGCAACTCAAAAATACTTGCACTTAGCTACCAAGACTTTGCTTCTCTTTCTTATCTACTTCTACCATACATTCTTACTTATTTATAATTTTACAATCAATTACAATAAGGCCTAATCATGGGTAAACCCCATGGGACAACATCCCATAACCCATTGCAAAAACCCTACATAACCCCTTACAAATCTTGCAAAATAAGTGAGATATGTGATCTCAGCTCCACCTGAGCGCTCCATCTTTGACCATCGCGTCGAAGTCCAAAAGGTGGTCCAAACCTAACCAAGGTTTCCTAAAAACTTGGTCGAGGGCCAACATGCCCCCAACACTCACCTGTGACTCATCCCGACAACGGAACCATTTGTTGGCACAGAGGTAGACCCAAGGTTCAATGCTTAACATCACACCAAGAAATTCCAAGGAAACCTTGAACCAAAAGAGCCAGAAGAAGGAGAATGCCTCTTCCATTCATAGATGTGGGTAAAATGCACCTCGCTACACTTCATCATTGATAGAAGTAGCTAGAAGAACCTCATCTCAGCAAAGGTCGTCAAGCGACTGGCCCTGCCGACAACTCTGCACCCACAACCCTGCACCATTGGATGGCTCTTCCAAGGAAGCAATCTTCGTGTCAGCCAACAGTGTCGACTGTCATACGCCATCAATCCCTTCAAATACGAGGTATTGTGTGATGTTTCTCCTCTCGAAGTTTGTAATTTTATTTTGGGCCAACCTTATTTATGGAAACATCATGTTGTATATGAGTCTAGGCCTCGTAGTGTTATTATTACTTTGAACAGGAAATTGTACAGGATACCCGAGGCAGTCGCTCCCAATGTTATTTCCTTGATCTCTACCAAGAAATATATGAAGGTCATCTCTCAGACCGGGAATTTTGTCATTTTCATGATTCTCTCTCAGAGTGAGCGAAAGATCGTAGCCACATTCAGGGCCTCCGCAACCGATATCTCCACACAACAGAAGCAAGTGGATAAGGTCATGGAATGTTGGCACAGGAGAAAACCCAAGGTTCAACGCTTAACAACGCACCAACAAAACCCCGACTACCGGCCCTTTCGACAACACCTGTGAAGCAGGCGAGGTCTCACCCGAGGTACAAGCAAGGGGGTTACAAGATGCAGGTGTCTGTAACTAAGTTGGGACACAGATATGTGATAATAACACTTCACAGAGTACTCTATTAGCACTTAGGAACAACATGCATTAGTTCACTAACTTAATTAACATCACAGAACATACCTAAGGATGGATCAACACAGTAACAAATGACAATATACCCATAGCACTTATCATCATAAGTTAAATCTAACATCCATTCATCCTTAACACAAGTAAAGCACTAAGAAACATTAGATCTATCTATCATACATAATAACAAAGGAACTAAATAGATTCATAACATAAACAACAAAACATAAAGTAAACCAAAGACACAATATATATGTGGTTCGCCCCAGTGTGGGGCTACGTCCACCAACCACTTCGCCTTCTTTATTATTCTTCAATATTTTACATTTAGTTGCTCTTGTGCACTAAGCCACAAATCCAAGCTTCGCACTAGACCGAAGATATGTGCACTGAGCACCAGATCCTCCTTCCCAAAACTAGGTCAAGGCACAGAGCCAACTTCTCTATCGAGCACATAGCCTTACATACACATTTTTTTGCACAAAGCAACTCAAAACTACTTGCACTTAGTTATCGAGACTTTTCTTTTGTTTCTTATCTACTTCTACCATCCATTATTACTTATTTATACTTTTATAATCCCTTACAATAAGGCCTAATAATGGGTAAACCCCATGGGCCGACATCCCATAACCCATTACAAAAACCCTACATAACCCCTTACAAATCCCGCAAAACAAGTGAGATCCACGATCTCATCTTTGGCTTGGAGCTCCATCTTCGACCATCGCGTTGAAGTCCAAAAGGTGGTCCAAACCTGACCAAGGTTTCCTCAAAACTTGGTCAAGGGCCAACATGGAAGAATACTCATATATCTTCTCCTCTCCTATTGGGGTACCTCTGCACTTCTAGGTCAAGCATCCCATCGATCTGACCCCAGGCGCACCGCTACCCAATGGGCCAGTATACCACCAATCTCTATTAGAAAACGAGGAAATCAAGAGGCATATCCAAGAACTTCTCCACAAGAGGCACATCCGTCCCAGCTCATCGCCTTGTGGGAGCCCAATCTTTCTGGTACAAAAAAAAGACGGGACCTGGCGACTCTGCATTGATTACCAGGCCCTGAATAAAACCACAGTCCAAAACCAATACATGATTCCTTGAATTAGCGACCTCCTTGATCAGCTCACGGGGGTCAAATACTTTAGTAATATTGATATGAAGTATGTCTACCACCAGGTCTCAATAGAACAGACAGATGTATGGAAGACTTCCTTCAAGTCAAAAGAAGGTCTTTTTGAATGGTTGGTCATTCCCTTTGGTTTGACAAATGATCCAACGAATTTTATGAGGATTATGGATGATATCCTATGACCTTTCACCAATACATTTGTAGTGGTGTATCTAGATGACATCCTCATCTACAACAAGACTTTGGACGAACACTTGCAACATATTCAATAGGTTATGCACACCCTGCGGCAGCACAAACTATATGCAAACTTGGAAAAATTCTCCTTCGGCATGGACAGGGTCCATTACTTAGGCTACATCATTGATCAACATGGTGTGAATGTGGATCCAACCAATATCTAGGTCAACTATGACTGAGAAGCCCCAACCACACTCACTGAACTTCATAGCTTCTTGGGCCTCTCCAATTTCTATCGTAGGTTCGTGCTGGGATTCTCTCATATCACATGGGCCCTCATCCAAGTAACCATGGGTTGCGGTAAGGTAAAAAATTTGTGGGTCCTGTCACAAAAAAAAGCCTTCGATGACTTGAAGAAGTGTTTGTGATCATCCCCGGTACTTTCATTATCGAACCTGCAACATCCCTTTGAGATCGAGATAGATGCTTCAGACTATGTTGTGGGCATCGTTCTCAATCAACACGGGAACCCCGTGGCATATCATAATGAGACACTATCCGATGTTTTCCGTAAGTACCCTACTTATGACAAATAAATGTACTCCATTATGCAAGCCTTCCACCACTAGATAAATTACATTCTTGGTAAGGAGACATTCATCCACACTGATCACAAGCCACTACAGTTCATGTAGACCCAAGGAAAACTGCAGAATGACTGCCATCAGAAGTGGTCAACATACTTACAGCAGTTCCACCTCAACATCAATTATAAAATGTGAAGTAAAAATAGAGTTGTTGACTGCCTCAGTTGACCTCCATTCGCAACACTCACCACGGTGCTAGACTCTTGCAGTCATGAGACCTCTATATGGCCCCACCTCTACTAGACAGGCCCTGACTTCTCCACCACCTACCAAATGTTGGGAACCAACTCAGTGGTCGCTAATTTCCATCTTCAGGATGGGCTATTGTGTCGTCTGGGCAATATTTGTGTTCCATCAAGCGAGCACATGAAGCTAATTTGGGAAGCTCACTATAGTCGGGTGGTAGGACACTTTGGTGTCAAAAAGACAGTGGCAGTGTTGCAAAAACATTTCTACTAACTGAAACTTCGACAGGATGTCGAAAAGTATATCAGGTCCTTCACCACCTGCACTATTGCCAAATCAACCACTAAGAAATAGGGCATGTACACCCCTATGCCCACTCCTAATAGGCCATGGGAATCCATCTCAATGGACTACATGTCGGGCCTCTCATCCACTAAGAGGGAAAATGACTGTGTTTTTGTGTTTGTTGATCACTTTTCCAAGATGGTGATTCTAGCCGCCTGTAAGAAGAACATCACAATAGAAGCCACTGCCAAGATCTTCTTTGAACGAGTATGGGTACAATTTTGTATCCCACAAGCCATTATCTCAGACCATGACACTTAGTTCCTCAGCTCATTCTGTTTGATCCTCTCGTCACTGCTGGATACCAAGCTCATCAAATCCACTTCCTTCCACCCCTAGACAGATGGCCAAACTGAGGTCGTCAATCGGATGGTCATACATATCCTACACATGTACAATTAAAAACACCCCTGAACATGGGATGAGAGTATTCCCTATGTCCAACATAGATACAACCAAGACCTTCATAGCTCAACTAGCCACAACCCCTTTCATGTGGGGTTGGGATTCCAACCATTGGGCCCCATGGATATTGCACTACCCATGGAAACTCATCCCCTGCTCCACCAGAAGTTGACAAAGCCACCTAGTTCATTGAGCGGATCCAGCACCTCCGCTAACAGGTTCAGGATATTCTAAAATAGTCTAATGCCAAGTACAAACAATGCCATGATCAACATCGGGTGCCACATAATTTTCAGGTGGGCGACAAATTTTGGTTTCATTTGCAGAAAGAACGCCTTACAGGGCCCCATCGGAATCTTCGCCCACTCCATTATGGGACATACACCATCACCAAGGTGTGGGTGGAAATTCTTTTGAGCTCAACATTGCCCCCTTTCTTGGTCTGCATCCAATCTTCAACATGGCTCTCCTTCGACCATATTTCCCACCATTATTGAACACCTCAGAGATATCAGAGCAATTGACACCACAAAATCTCAACCCTTAATGCATGAAACATGCATCCAATGATCATATTGTGGACACACAGATCAAGGTCACTCGAAAACAAAGGATCCAACTTTATCGAGTCATCAAAGCAGGGCAGCTCCTGCACCAAGGCAAGTGACTCACCCGGGGCCAAATTCAGCAGAAATTTTCTCATCTGATGGGGGAACTCAACGCAATGGATACCATTTCTTCCTAAGGAGGGAGGATTGATCCAGGTGGATATTGATGGCCACCCACCTATTCCAGTGGCTTGAAAAACAGTTTTCCACCTTGGCAGTTTTTCAGTGGTTTTTTGGGTTCCAAACTTTCGAGGCCATTTTGAGGCCCTAAACAACGTTTTTTAGGGATTTGGGACCCAGGTGATTATTAGAGACACCAACCTGGGCCAGTCAAAAACTGTTCTTCTTGGTTAGAACTTTCCAACAGGCTATCATGCGCCTAAAACATAGATCGTATGCAAAAGTTACGACCCCGGGAAGTTAATGTACTAACTTACCCAAACGAGGCCCACATGACTTTTGGCGCTTCATCTCCTAGGGTTAGGTTTTTGGATGTTTAGGGTTTTTGACATTCATGTTTATTGTAAAAGGCCTTCAAAGCCTCATTGTAACCATCTTCTTTAGAATGAGCGCAGCTGTCACATCTCTTCTCAGAGATAAGGCGCCACCATTCCAGCAAGCTTGTTTTCCGCTGCATTTTACAGTTTCAGCTTATTTCCTTATTGAATAGAAAACTAGTTTTATTGTATCTATTTTGTGTTAAGCAACTTTTAATAATATGTATTCATTTCGTTATGCTCATAAAATCTAGATCAATTTTTCTTTAGTCAAAGCTTTAAAAGCATTGTGTGACAATGCATTACTTTCCAAAGTGATTTATTTTGTTTCACATGTGGTTGTGAAATAAATTATTGGGAAATATGATTGTGATGGAAGGAGAGGAAAATGAATTGAGAAAATCCAAGAGTTTGATGGTCTAGGAATCAAACCAACTAAATTCATAAAGGGTCAATGTTTAACCAAATTGATGGTCGAATCAAATTTTAGAACTCTTGGAATTAATGAACTTAATTATAAATTTTATTTTGAGGATGATGACATTCATGAGAATACACATATGTTAGAATTAGCATATTCATTTCAACCAACTCAATAGATAGATGAAAATGTTGCAAAGTCAACATGGTATGGAGATATTATCTATTACGTGATAAATGTAGAATACCCTAAACATTTAGGAAAATATCAGTCTAAATCCTTAAAATTGAAAGCCATTAAGTATTGCATTCTTGATGGTAAATTATATTGGAAAGACCTAGTTGGGATTCTTCTTAACTTTGTTTTAGAAGAAAAAAACGATAACCTTATAAATCAACACCATGATGGAGATTGTGGTGGTCATTTTTCTTGGAGAGTAACTGCTTACAAAATTTCAAGAAGTGGGTTTTAATGGACAAGTTTATGCACTCAGGTAAACAAGTAACTAATCGCATGTAGAGAGTGTCCGCTATTCTTTAGGAAACAAAAATTTGGTGTCCCTCCATTAAAACCAATTAGGGTTTAGGCACCTTGTCAACAATGGAGACTAGAAACTATACATTATTTTATTGAAGCGACGGAATGAAGCGAGGCGAGCCAACGCGGCTAGGGCCCAAACCCTAGCCGCCTCTAGTCTGGATTTTTGTTTGCAGGAGCTCGGATGCAGTCGATCAGAGCGTTCCTCCCACGATCTGCACGCCAGAGCGTCCCTCCCACGATTTGCAGCGGCCAGAACGTTCCCTCGACGATCTGCATGCGGTTTTGAGCAGCGGTTGTGCCTCTGCGAATTTCTTGTATGAAGGTGGCCGCCGCCTTGCTACGATGGCCCCAAAAATGATTGTCGAGATGGAAGAAGATCCACTAGAAGCATTCAAAGCATTAGTCCGCTCGGCAGGACCTAAATCCAAGCCTCCTATCTCATCTAATTTTTTTAAGAAGATGGAGGAGATCCCCTCGCTGGAGCTGACTCCAGAGGAGCCTTGCAATCTTGCCCTCATTCTAGCAAAAAATGCCCTCATCGGTAAGTTTACGGGGTTATGGCCCAGCCCCAAAACGGTGGAGGCATGGATGGATGATCGTTGGAAGTCACTGATACAGGGAGAAGTCTCTTTGTGCGTAGTAGGCAGGGGTTTTTTTATCTTCAGTTTCTCGAGGACAGAGGATCGTGATCTAGTTTTCAGATCTGGACCCTATTTCATGGGGGCGAGAGGGATGTTCTTAGCCCCCTGGACAATTGACTTCAATCCCGGAGCCGAAATCACCGCAGCCCCGGTTTGGGTTAGACTGCCTCACCTTCCCTTGCATCTTTGGGGGAGAAGATCTCTGGAGGACATTGGAAACAAGCTCGGGCGTTTCCTGGACAGTGTGGAGCCGAAAGGTGATCAGTTTACCTGCACTCGAATTTGTGTTGAGGTTAACCTCGAGAAAGGCCTTCCGGAAGCCATTAAGCTCTCCCTGGGGGAATGGTTCCATATCCAAGAGCTGGACTATGAGCAGATTCCTTTTAAGTGCCTCCAGTGCCATGCTTA
>ML776827.1:1663976-1688406 GCA_009831015.1 Picea engelmannii | reverse complement strand
AGCAAGATGTGACTGACACTGAGCTACCAGCTTAACCGCTGTGACATTGAGCTAGTGTAGTACTGTGATGTGCCATCCTAGTGTTGTGATGAGGTATCATTTTTACTGATACATATTTGATGCAGATGATGATAGCATTCTTTTAAGAATGATGATGTTGTTGATGAAGAAAACTTATGATGACTCGTAAATGTGCTAGATAATGTTTCAAGATGATATTGACGATACTGTCCTCCAGATGCCACTGATGATGCAGACCTCTCTCGCTTGATGCTGATGAAGAATGCCCTTCTTGTTAAGGGGGAGTGTTGAAATAATGTAACTGCAAAGAGCATTCTTATTATTACTTTATTATTGGATTAAATCCCCATTGTGGATTAATCATGTCATTATTATTATTATTGTTATTGGATTAATCCCCATTGAGGATTAATCATGTTGGTAATTGTATAAGGACCAAATCCCCTTTTGTGGATTGGTCATCGGACAATTACAAAGGGTAGAATAAGAAGTCGGCCCCAACAATTATAATGGAAGACCCAGAATTAATTAAAGGTGGGTTTACCCACCCAGAGTGAGAGGTCGGCCCTGCCAGTTGTGACCTTTCACACATGCCAGTTTGATATAAATAAGAGGCTAGCGCCTCACTTCAAACACACAACTCACTTGCTCATTATCTTATGAGGCAAGATGCAATTACCAGTTGGAGAGAGGAGAAGAAGAGTGGCGCATCTCTTGGGGAGGATTATCTGTATTGGTTTGAGTTATCTCTTGAACATTGTATAAGCTATTTATGATAAGGAAATTTTTGCTAGGTTTTCTTCCCCTAGAGGGTTTCCCGGGATAAATGTTGTGTCTCTTGTGAATGTGTATTTCTCAGTGATCTAGCTCTTAACTATTGAAATGCAAAGAACTATAATAATGGCATAAACATTAACAAACAATACCCACCCACTTGTTGTTTTCTTTGCTTTATCTTCTTTCTCTGAACCTTTTTCATAACTATTTCCAAATTTAGATAAGAGTGGAAGAGTGAAAACCCAAATATGTTGAAAAAAAAAAAAAAAACGTTATTTCTCATGTTTTTTATGCTTAAGACAGTTGGGGTATGTTATCCATTACTGTGTGTTCTTCTACTTCCTTTTCTTAATTGTTGTTGTTGATGTGAATGCAAGTATTTATGTGGTAGCTAATAATGGAAATTATTCCTTAATTTAGCAATTTCCTGACAATCATTTCCCTTCGTAATCTTGAAATCGATCATTCTTCTAGCAGCAACAAACTAACATGAAGTCTTTGAATAACCTTTCATAAGTAAACCTTTGATTAGATGACTAATATCATTAAATTGTTCATTTCATTGTCGACATACCCTTCATATATTTGAACACTATAGAACCATATGTCTTGGTTCCATGGGAGTGGAAGTCCAAGTTCAAATGTTTTTGCAAATTTACCTCTAAACACTTGACCAAATTGAAGTACAACATTCCACTTACTTTGAGTTGTCATTATCAAACTGTGTTTAGCGTAGATTGTGCTTGTCTAGATAATGAATGCAGTCATGTTTTTGATACATAGAACTTCCAAATCATTTTGAATTTTGTTATTCAAGAATTTTAGGACTTCATCAATCATCTGAACTTTATCTCCAAGATGCTCTCATGCCTTAGAAACTTCAATTCTCACTTTTATTTCAATCTCTTATGTTTATTGAAGCATATTAGAATGGATTCTAAGTTTTTGAGTGATCAATTTGATTCAATCCCAAATATGATATTTTTCTCCAATCAAATACTTGCATAATCCTTTTCTCAAACTCTTTCTACATCCTCTCAAACTCTGCAATCCTTTGATTTGTATTAGCTATGATTTTATCTTTCTCAACCATGTTAGAATGAGTAGTTTCTAAAATTGCATTATGTTGATCAATTTGTGCTTGTAACTCTATCATTTCTGAAGCCTTCCACTAAACACTTATTTCAACAACATTTAGTTCTTTTTGCACTACTGTCAATTGCATTTTGAGCTTCTCAATCTATTATAATTATAAACCTTCTTTAATCATTTCAGCATCTGGGATTGTATCTTTGACAGCTAAATTTGTTAACATAGTAGTTTATTTCTCTTCATTAACTCTATCAATGATTTGTCCCAATTTAATATTTTGCTCTAAAAGTATTTTCACTTGACTTTTCAACTGATCTTTCTATTTTTCTAATTCAACTATTTCCTTTGTTTGAACATACTCAGTCATTGGTAAATTCAATATTCCTCTAAGAAGTTGAATTTCTTTAACCGGAGATGAAAACCCATATTTACCTCTTGAAGCTTGTCCTAGAGAAATGATTTTTTTTCTCTAAATCATTGATTGATATTTTATGAGATTTATTGGTACTTTTCTCAATCTTCAATCGATTTTCTAGATTATTGTTTTACATTCTCATCCTTCTTAAATTAATTGTTTCTTGTATTAAGTCCCTGGACACCATATTACATGTTTGTTTGTGCCATTCTACCTTGTCTTCTAGTGGCATCTGATTTAAACCAATAGTCAATCTGGTGGTTTCGTGTTCATGGGACTTGATATTCTTTTCATATTTATCTACTTTAGGCTACAAAATTTCCATATGTAAGCTTTCTTTGGTTTGCTTAGCCATATTCTTATTTAAATTCATCTCTATAAATATATCAACCTTTTCTTCAGAGAGTGTGACTTCCTTTGAAACCTCACCTCTTAGAATCACTCTGCTTGTTGTTTTGTGTGTGAGATAATTGGATGATGCAATTTGGGTTATTGAAACTATTGATTTTTGAAGCAAGGATTTACCCAAATGTTGCATCTTATTTTACTCTTCTTCTTATTCAAAATTTAAATATATTCTCATCTCTTTGGTCAGGGGTTCTAGTATATATTATTCCATTGGATCATCCTTTTCTAACATCTTTCTTTGAAATTGTGATTTCTCTGCAGTCTCCATTACAATTTCCATTCCCTTATTTGGATAATCATCATCAATTGTGATAACTAAAGTGCCTGCAAAATTCCTTTTATTTGTATCTTCTTTAACATTATTCTAGTGTGTTGGCAGTGGTTGATAGTAGAATTGCAGGTCCACTTTGAACATACTTTGCATGGTGTCTTAGTTATCACTCTCGGGCCTCCATTGTCTCTCTTCTTTAATACTTATCAAAAATAAAATCACAGGTTTACAAACCCATGAACCACATGTTAAATTCCTCAGACTATGTCAACCCCAAGTCATGTTAATTTTTCATAACCACGCGTTTTTGTACTGAGCACTTAAATTCCACTGAAGATCTTCTCTACCTCCCTTTTAATCAATTATGAATCTGGTCTGGTTTAATTGGCCACCAACCCACTGACAATATACATCTAAGTACCCCACATAATCATGAGTCTGGTCTATTTTAACCGGTCATCGAGCCACTTGGAATACACTTCCAACTATCCCACGTAATCGTTAGTTTGGTATGGTTTAACCAACCATTGCGCCACCAGAATACTAGACCACCGGGGAATATAAAAACATATCACTAGCCACCAGGCCCTAGAATACATCACAATGTGCCTTTAAATGTTTACATTGGTCCAGTTAAATTTTGTTTGTACTGCGTCCACCTAGATGTCGACTCAATTACACGTTGAATTTTCACCTACCACTTCTTCTTGAAGTAATACCTATGTGGCATGCCGTAATTCTTAACTCTAATGCCGAATTTCTGCTATTTGTTGACTTTTTCAATCATTTTTCTTGTCAATTCTCTATCCTTTATGAAGTTCATAGGAACTTCATCTCTCCTGGTCACGTTATGGCCTTAAAGAGACTAACTTGCTCTCCTTCCTTTATACAACGAATTCACCACCTCACTGTAAACACACATGGATACTTCTTGCACCCATAATCAATTAGGGTTTCGACCCAACACTTAAGCTTATTCGTTATTACAATGATAGTCCCACATAACTTTAATCATTCATCCATGCATCTAATTAATCATTCACCCATTCATTTGTACATAACATAGAGAGGTGTTTACACAAACATGATGGAGGCTCAAACATAATGTTGGATTAACCCCAGATTCTATACATAAACTCTAAATACCTTGAACTACCTCCTACCTCTTGATTTTCCTGATTTTACACAACTTGGCTCTTCCTTGGCCCTGACCACCTCCCCCTCTTATGCATGAAGGCCTACAATAGATATACAAGGAATATAACTTCCCAATCACTTCATATCCTAAATATCCTCAATTAATTACTTCGAAAAGAAAAACTCAAATTTCTAATATCCCTTCTAAGCCTTGAAATTTTCTAAAGGCAAACTCAAATTTCTAATATCCCTTCTAAGCCTTGAAATTTTCTAAAGGCAAATTCACTTACATTATATGACACATGGAATTTCTATCAATCAAACTCATCTTATCTAAAACCTTATAGAACCTATTTATAGACTTAGGAAAATACATTAATTTCATTAAGGGAACCAACTCCCTTTGGTAAATTTCAAGACCCCCTAAGGCCTGATTAACAATGTTAACTTTGGGAAATATCCTCATGCATTAGACTCCCAGGGTACAAAAAGTTCATGGATTCTTATTCATGAGTTTTCTATTTTTTGAAGTCCTCCTGGATCCCAAACCTTGTGTTGTTTTTGTCCACTTGCTTAACTACGTTGTTGCTTTTTTGTTGTCTTCATCTTCCAAGATCCCAAATTTCGCTTTCTCTCTGTTCATGTACTTCATGTTTCCATACTTATGTCATTATCTCAACAATGCTATGTTGCATGAGATTTCTTTTCCCCTCATCTTCATACATTTGTCTATAAGTGTTTAAGACATTGAGTTGTCTTCTCCATGGTTTCTCTATAATAGGATAACTATTCTCATCTTCAAAATTCTTATATCTGACTACATATGCACATAACTCAAACAAACTACAGAAAATAATTTTCTTATTAAACTCTTGAATTCCAACATCATTCAAGAAAATGATCGCTAACACTATATGTTGATCTTTGTTTATTGTTGACTTCATATGTGTATTCTATTGCTCCCTCTTGTATCTCATGTGCATTAATTCTTCCTTGAACATCTAGTTCATTTTTTGCAGCTTCCTGGTTATGCCTTACTCTTTCAATCTCCTTGTTGTCTTTTAAGAAAACTCCTTGATCTACACTCTCTTTATGTACATGTAGCATAATTTCACCTTCCTGAAATAATTTTTCCTCCTTCTTTAATACAATGTTTTGTTCCTCTTCTTCTATACCTCTAAATATGTGCTTAAATAAATAATTTGTTTGAAAAACTAAATGCTCATCTGCCTCTCTTCATGCTTTAGGTATCTCTTCTTTTCTATGCATTCCTTAATACTACTCAAGAATGATTTTATCTACAATCTCTGTGTAGTCTTTCTCAACCTTGGGATTGACTAGCCATTCTTCCAAAAATCCCAACTCTCCATCTAGATCTATTAGTATTGCACTAGAATGTTGTTCTTCAATTTATTTTTCCTCCTCGTGGTTGTCTTCATAAACCAATCTTGTCTTGTTTATTTTTACAACAAGTTCTTGCACTTGTCCTTCAACATTTGCATTATTTGACAGTATTGTATAGTTTCTCATTTGACTGCTTTTATGAAATAGTTTTGTCTCTTCCTCTCTTATGAGGGATTTCTAAGTTTATCTCTCTTCCATTCCCTTATGAGGAAATCCTTCATCTTCCTCTTTTTTAATGACAACTGCTAGTTCTTCCTTATATTCATCACTTGCATAACCTACAATGACACACTTGACAATTAGTTTCAAATCCATGATACCTTTGGCTCACATTTTTTGCGTCTAGCATCATCTCCTTATGTTGATATGAACTTCCCAAACATTTCATGAGACTCTCAGCAGGTCTCTCATCATCATCCTCATCCTTTCTCGGGATTGATCCTTGCTTTGGTTAAAAAATTTGAAGTTATTTTTTGTCTTCCAAAGACCTTTGTCCATACTCAACTTCACTAAATCTTCCCTCTTTCTTCAACCAAACTTCCAGCCCGTGTCTTAGTTTCCTTGCAATCAATTGCTTGACAGGACACTTGACCTTCTGCTTCAAAATACATCCACTTCTTTGATATTCTTCAACTCTCTCTTGTAGTAGCTTCATTATTACATTTATTTGTTCCTTCAACTCAACTATCTCTCTATCAAATTTCTCATCACTCATATTTATGTGGCTTATTTCCTCTGGACTCTTCATCTAACTATCCATATTCCTTTCTATGAGCTTCATTGTGGTCACTATGGGTTGCAATAAGCATTTGTTGTAGCAAGTCATTTCCACCCTGCTACCCAATACCTCACCAAGGTTTCTCTCCCTCTAAACCTAGACTTTTGGTATCTTTGGTTCTCTCTATTAGAACCCTCTGAGATTTCTCTACTCCTCTGGGATTCTATACTTCTACTCACAATCTCCTACGAGCTTCACCTACTCTTCTCCAAATTCAATAGTTGTAAGGGTTTCTACCACCAATGTATTCTTTGTTGCTACCTACAAACACATATGCTCTATCCAGAATTTAACTAAAATATCAAATGCATTTTTACCCGAAAAATATCATCAGATCAATGCCTTTGTGTTCTTATCTCTATATCTGATACTATTTCCAGATATCAAAAATTCTCTACAGTCCACATAGGACTCTTTCTACTACCTGCCAAAAACACATATTTTTCTTTACCAGAGTTGACTACAAAATGTAAGTCCCATTCACCTACAAGATCTTCTCCAAGATATTGTTCTCCAAACACTTCTATTCCCACACATATTCTTCGGGATCTATGTCTTGGACTTTTTTTGGTTTCTCATCAAACTTTAAAAAATTTCTTATTTCCTTAATGATCGCATGATTCTCCTGCTCTGATACCAAAAATGATAGCAGACCTGCATGTCCACTTAGAATATGCTTTGCACGGAGTCTTGATTGGAACTCTTGGGCCTTTATCACCTCTCTTATTTAATACTTATAAGAAATAAAATTTGAGTTTACAAACCCATGAACCACATGATAAATCCCTCTCACTGTGCCAACCCCAAGTCATCTTAATATTTCATAACCAGACGTTGCTTCACTCAATGCTTAAATTCCACAAGAAATACTCCATCACTGAAGAGTTTCTCTACCTCCCTTTTAATCAATTCTGAATCTAGTCTGGTTTAACCAGCCATCGGTCTATCGAGAATACACATCTAACTATCCCACTTAATTGTGAGTCTAGTCCGATTTAACCAACCATCATGCCACCATGAATATGCGTCCAACTATCCCATGTAATAGTGAGTCTGGTTCGGTTTAACAAGCCATCGGGATACCGAAATACTAAACCACCAGGGAATATAGAAACTTATCACTGGCCACTGACCACCCAACCCCAGAATACATCACAATGTGCATTTAAATGTTTACTACGGTCTGGTTAATATTGTTTGTACTACGTCCACCCATATGTCAACTCACTTCCATGTTGACTTATCACCTGCCATTTCTTCTCGAAGTAATACCTATGTGGCATGTTGGAATTCTTTACTTCGACATCGAATTTCTTCTATTTACCGACTTCTTCAATCACTTTTCCCATCAATTATCTATCCTTTATGAAGTTCATAGGAACTTCATCTCTCATGGTCGCATTCTGGCCTTCAAGAGACTAACTTGTTCACCTTCCTTTATAAAACGACTTCGCCACCTCACTGTAAACACACATGGAGACTTCCTGCATTCGTAATCAATTAGGGCTTCAACCCAACACTTAAGCTTATTCACTAATACAACGATAGTCCCGGAAAACTTTTATCATTCATCCATGCATCTAATTAATCATTCACCCATTCATTCGTACAGAACATGGAGAGGCGTGTATGCAAACATGATGGAGGTTTAAACACAATCCTTCATTAACCCCAAATTTTGTAGATATACTCTTAATACCCTAAACTACCTCCTACCTCTCGATTGGCCTGAGGTGCTTCCTTGGCCTTGCCCACCTCCCCCTCTTATGCCTGAAGTCTTACAATATATATACAATAAAGATAACTTCCCAATCACTTCAAATCCTAAATATTATCAACTAATTACTTGGAAAAGAAAAACTCGGATTTCTAATATCCCTTCTAAGCCTCAAAATCTGCTAAAGGAAGATTCGCTTACATTACATGACACATGGAATTTCTATCAATCAGATTCATCTTATAAAAAAAGTTCAAGAACCTATTTATAGACTTAGGAAAATACAACAATTTTATTAAGGGAACCCACTCCCTTTGGTAAATTTCAAGACCCTCTAAGTCTTGATCAACAGTGTTAACTTTGGGAACTATGCTCCTGCATAAGTTGCCCTTGTCCTTGTAGTATTTGTTGAACTTCTTACCATGATGCTCAATTTTCTAGTCCTTATGCTCTCGCATCTTCATGATGAATATATGGTGGAGAACCTGTTATCACCATAACAATTTTCAGACAAGATCCAAGTCTCAGGAATTTAGCAAGAGCTACATCGTCGTGGAAGTTTGATAGTTTGGAGAATTGATAATTTAGAGGACCAGGACATGTCTAGCGGCCTATAGACAAATATAGCAGATGCGCAAAAGGTATAACTCGACAGATCGTCGATTATAAAATGACCCAGATCAACGGCTGGAGCCCATATCAGGTGGTAAACTTGCACGAGACTTAGCCATATAAAGGCGGACCGGGGAAACCATTGTGGTTTTTAAAATGGACATGTTTCGCCTCCAGAGATACATCAGGGAAAAAGGCAGGTTGCCTGAAACCACTTTTGCCAAATCCCTGATGTCACAAGTTCCTATACGTCAAATCAAACACTCGTGGGGTGTTGGTGGTGGCTGGTCAAAATCACCTAGTTTCACTCGTTCGGTACTTCACAACCGTATAATGTCAATTGAATGCCTCCATATAACGAACTCGAAAGATAATCATTTGAAATGGATTGGCCAAGTGTGGTAAATCAACGTACCTGTCAGTGAATTTGTCAGCAATTCATGGTTGGAATTCTATAATTACCAATTCTCAAGTATGAAGGCATCATTTCATCCATAAGCAAAGTAATCTCCAATTCGCTCAACTCTCTGATTTCTATAAGAACGTTTCAGTGTCCGAGAAATTGGGATGCATGGACCAAGCTATATCCATTGAAACTGGTCATTCAAGCAACATGGAAAATTTACCTACGAGCAGGAAAGAAAGGGTAATTGCACATATATTGGCAACTAAATTCCACACAGAACCTACTACAGACTCAGGATTGGAAGTAAAGATAAATTCCATCATGAGAGACCTAATTATCAATAGGCCAACTGCAAAAAAGAAATAGATAAAACGACAAAGGACATAAAACATGCCCAGAACAGCTGAAAGCATTGGGGAGAATCAACCGGCTTGGTTGGTCACTCTGAAAAAGGAAAACGTTGAACTGAAATAAATTCTTAGACTGGAATAAGTACATCTCAACATGTTTTGGGCAGATGGAGGTCGAAGAAAGGGGGGGGGGGAGGGGGCATATACGATAGACCTTCTCATAACAACCCCTTTTATATAGGATAACTGTTATCATAAATCATTCATTTTTGTAACGTATCCCTAATTTTAGAATTAAGGGAAGTCTGAACATTTTAAATTTCACAAAAAATTTCTCTCTCTCTCTCTCTCTCTCTCTCTCTCTCTCTCTCTCTCTCTCTCTCTCTCTCTATATATATATATATATATATATATATATATATATATATATATATATATATTATCTCGAGGATATAGAATGATTGAAAAAGAGGAGCCTACCCTCTATGCAGGAAGACCTTTGTAAATTTTGGGGCTAGAATGAATATATAAATGCAGAAGCGGATTGTGGACCGTTTATGAAAAGATCCTAACTGGCGGTGATATGAGTCTTGTCTTCCCTTCTTAGTATGTGTTTCTTGTGATCTTTTATTCCATATACATTTTTCTTCCATTTAAATTGGAGAGTTTAAAAGCCTAGAATTCATCATTTGATGCTCTTAGCTTAGCGATTTAGACTATGTTTATCTCTTCTGAACTAATTCAAAATTCATTCCAATAATGCTCTGATATAGTTATGTGTTTCCTTTTTCTCTGATTCCATGCAAAATTTTTCAGATATAAACTCAAACTCACTACCTGATTTAGCCTTTTCCTCTTAATAGTTCACAGATTTGACAATGTATTGTTTGTTCTAGACTCCATAGCCCAAATGTCATCTCCCTTCCTCCAGTCATTTTAGTAAAGGCCCCCAAAACAAACCAAATATAGCCATCGATTTCCAAAGAAGCATCAAGTGACACGAGAGATCCCTCTCTGAGTTGAGCAGGCTAGTGCCTCAGCTCTAAAGCTAGTTGAAATAGTTACCTTTGTCGTTTGTCTATCAGTTGGACGAAATTTACAGAGTGCTAACATTCTGGCGTCGTTTTCGGGGACGAAATTAAAAAAAAATCCTGGGGAAGAACGACATGGTTGAGTTCTAAGGTTTGAGAGTAGCAGACACTTAGGCACATATTGGTTGTATTCCTACTATGGCAACTCCACACATCAAAAAATCAGTTTGAAGGTGATTCCACTGGTAGAAGAATCTAGAAATTTGAATTTTCAATGGTGACTCCACTCTCAATGCAGAATCCAGCTTCCAAAACATTATCGGTGACTCCACTCAAGTTTCAAATTTAATTCAAAGACTCCACTGAGAAATGAGATCCCTTGACAGAGGTATGAAAAGACATTATGGAAGAAAATAAGTACTTAAAATTGGATTTTTTCCAAGGCATTTTATTGTTTGTTATACGTTGCCTCTGCTTTTTCCTTGAACATGCCAAACAAATTTTTCTTTACCTATTGCATTCTAATGATGATCATGAAAAATTTGCAATCATTTATCCTCCTCTTAAAGTTGCACATGCATACCCCCACCGTATCGATGATTTCGATAAGAGTTTTATAGTTGGGCCATGTGATGACCATGACCAAGTCGGTGAACCCCATAAAGCCAAGGCCAATGTCTCTCCCCCTATTCCTATTCCAAAATCCTCCAAAGACCAACACATATACATACCCCTGAAACTACCCCAAGTCGTCCACGATTTCCCTCCAAATCACCATGAATATCTACATGTGTTTGATGGAGAAACTAATGTCATCTCAACTGAAAAGCACATCCAAGGGCTTGAGCATTGTATAGATTTATTTGAAATTAACCATGACAATGTTTGTATGAGGGCTTTCTCTCAATCCTTGAAAGGGGACACCAAAGACTAGTTTATACATTTGCAGCCAGATACAATTATCTCATGGGAGGAATTGAAGAATGTTTTTTTTTTAATTTTGGGGCAAGAAGAAATCTTTGGAGATACAACTTGCAGAGTTCTATGCCTTGAAATGGAAGAGCAATGAAGCTATCTCTATATTCAGTAGAAGGATTTCCAGTATTTACTACAAATTGCCTAAAGATATTCAACCCACTAAAGCAACTGCCATGTTCCATTATACAACAACTCTTCATCCATATTTGTCTTTCCTCTTCATGGAAAGAAGACCGAAGTCCTTACAACAAATGTTTAATGATGCCCAAGATATTCAACACAACATCCAGGCATGTAAACAGATCCAAAAGGAGGAGTTAGATGCTTAAAAACATGAAAGTGAATATGAATAGGAAATGGTTGATTGGAATCTTAAGCATAGAATTGACAATATCCTGGGCCCTCTTGAAGTCTCAAATGCTTGTGATCATGCTAAAAATTATATTCCACTTGTTAAAAGAAGAGGTGTTGTTCTAGATTCTAAGCCATCCCATGATAAGTAGGGAGTTGGTCATTTTGTAGACAGTCAAGAGGATGAGTTTGCAAACCAGTTTGTTGAAGAACAGATTAATGTTCCAAGTCTGTTCTTATTAGACGACGTTGCATATGATGTTGATATGCCTATATTTGAAAAATACAAGGATGATCGTGATATTGAAGACTCCCTTCTTTAGCAGTACAGTGAGGAGAAACATATCATATCGGTTGGAGAGAATTCTCTACCCTTATGTTTCACTACATTCAAATTGTTGAAAGATAATTCTCAGATCATTGTTGAGGCAGGTGAATTTGTGTTGATGCAAAGTCACACCAAACCAACAAAACAGATTGACAAGATGTTGGAACACTCTTCTCAGATGCTTGATGACCATATTCTTTGTTTTGAGGAAGACCTTGTAAATTCAGAAATACAGTCATTGGTTGAAGACAAAGTTGAAGCTGTCCAAAAACCCAAAGAGAAGGGAAAATTTACCTATGATGATACTGGAAAAAATGAAGAAGGTTGTGAGTCAGGTAACAAAACCCTACCATTTTGTTTTTCCTCATTCGAACTGTTGAAACAAAATGGTGTTTCAAATCAGAAAATATCCAAGCATGAAGTCGAAGGTGAAGAAAGCAGCAGGATTACAGATAAAAACTCTCTCCCCTTATGTTTTTCTTCCTTTGAATGGTTAAGAGAAAATCATGAAATTTCAGAAAAAATAGGGACTTCTGACTATATTCACAATAGCTTGTTTTACATGAAAAGGTTGTCATCATTAAAGAACACCAACTACACTCACATGCATTGCACGATCATTACTTGGAAGGGTATTTCAATTCAAAATTTCAATCAAAGCTTAACCATCAGATTAAAGAAGAAGCCAATCAAGAAATTTTTATCAAAGGTATTTTCCTTTCTCCTAGAACTAATGCAGATGTTCAACAATATTACCAGCAAGACAAGGTATTTCAAGGTTTCCTTTCTTCCCTTGAAAATGAAGTAGTGATCCTATTTCTGAACAGCCTAGATATGGATGAAGATTTTGAAATTTCGCATATGAAAACTCCAAACAACGGGGAAACCCTAGTGGAAGAATCTTGCCCTTCTATCTTGATTGTTGAAAAGGAGTCATGCTTTCATATGATTCAGGATCTTGAGACACGTTATATGGGAAAGGTTTACAATCAGAATCTACCAACAATAGTGGATTACAACGAATCAATGTCTACACCAAATCTTTTCACTTCAGATGATGTTCTCTAGCCATGGTTGCTTTATGACTCAGGAAATCCCTACTACCATAATTCCCAACAACTCTGTCAATTTTTTAGAAGTCAATGAGTTGAATCACCTAAAAACAAAAATACAATGGAAGGAGTGAAACACAGTGATTGTTTTACACATATTTTAGAAGATCCATTTGCAATCCTATTGGAAGAAATGAATAATACAAATGTCTTTAATTTTTTGAGATTTGGATTTATGGATGAATTGCTAAATGAATTAGCAGTAAGACGGATCTGGAGTAAGCTCGTGCAAAGTAGACAAACAGTGGATAAAATGATTGCATGGTTGCATTGGCATTTTGATTTCACTTGATTGAGTATTCATTTCAGCGTTTTAGGGTAGGTAGGAACGTACAAATAAGCTTGTTGGACAAGCATTTTTCAGTTTATATTTCCAGTATTGTGTACAGTCAGTTTCAACAGTATATTCAATGTTCAGTATCCAATTGAGAGAAGCATGCAGAGTTTAGACTTCAGCAGACACTAGTGATATGGTAGGAGCAGGGTACACGCACATGTTTTGGGATCAGCCCAATGGATCATGCACCGAGTCTACAAGTTCTTTGCTACCTCATAGGGAGGATAACATCCCCAATTGGAGCCTAAATTATCACCGTAACAATTTTTAGACAAGATCCAAGTCTCGAGAATTTAGAAAGAGCTACATCGTCACGGAATTTTGATAGTTTGGAGAATTGATAATTTAGAGGACTGTGACATGTCTTGCGGTGTATAGACAAATATAGCGGACGCGCAAAAGGTATAAATCGACAGACCGTCAATTATAAAATGACCCAGATCAACGGTTGGAGCCCATATCGGGCGGTAAACTTGCATGTGACTTAACCATATAAATGCAGACCGGGAAAACCATTGTGGTTTTTAAAATGGATGTGTGTCGCCTCCAGAGATACGTCGGGGCAAAAGGCGGGTTGCCTAAAACCACTTTCGCCAAAGCCCCGATGTCACATGTTCCTATACGTCAAATCAAGCACTCGTGGGGTGTCAGTGGTGGCTGGTCGAAATCACCCAGTTTCACTCATTCGGTACTTCACAACCGTATAATGTCAGGTGAACGCCACCATATAACGAACTTGAAAGCTAATCATTTGAAATGGATTGGCCAAGTGTGGTAAATCAACGTACATGTCAGTGAATTTGTCAGCAATTCATGATTGGAACTCTATAATTACCGATTCTCAAGTATGAAGGCATCATTTCATCCATAAGTGAAGTAATCTCCAATTCGCTCAACTCTCTGATTTATGTAAGAACATTTCGGTGTCCAAGAAATTGGGATACATGGACCAAGATATATCCGGTGAAACCGGTCATTCAAGCAACATGGAAGATTTACCTACGAGCAGGAAGGAAAGGGTAATTGCTCGTATATTAGCAACTAAATTCCACACAGAATCTACTATAGACTCAGGATTGGAAGTCAAGCTAAATCCCATCATGAGGAACCTAATTATCAACAGGCCAGCTATGAAAAAGAAACAGAGCAAACGGTAAAGGACAAAAAACATGCTCGAAACGGCAGAAAGCATTGGGGAGAATCAATCGGCTTGATTAGTCACTCTGAAAAAGGAAATCAATGAGCTAAAATAAATTCTCAGACTGGAATAAGTACATCTCAGCATGTTTTGGATAGATGGAGGTCGAAGAAAGGGGGGGGGAAGATACGACAAACCTACTCATAACAATCCCTTTTATATAGGATAAATGTTATCATAAATCATTCCTTTTTGTAACTTATCCCTAATTTTAGAATTAAGGGAAGTCTGAACGTTTTAAATTCCACAAAAAATCCTCTCTCTCTCTCTCTCTCTCTCTCTCTCTCTCTCTCTCTCTCTCTCTATATATATATATATATATATATATATTATCTCGAGGATATAGAATGATGGAAAAAGAGGAGCTTGCCCTTTGTGCAGGAAGGCCTTTGTAAATTTTGAGGCTAGAATGAATATATAAATGCAGAAGCAGATTGTGGACCATTTATGAAAAGATTTTAACTGGCGGTGATATGAGTCTTGTCTTCCCTTCTTAGTATGTGTTTCCTATGATCTTTTATTCCATATACATTTTTCTTCCGTTTAAATTATAGAGTTTAAAAGCTGAGAATTCATCATTTGATGCTCTTGGCTTAGCGATTTAGACTATGTTTATCTCTTCTAAACTAATTCAGAATTCATTCCAATAATGCTCTGATATAGTTATGTGTTTCCTTTTCCTTTGATGCCATGCAAAATTTTCAGATATAAACTCAAACTCACTGCCTAATTTAGCCTTTTCATCTTAATAGTTCGCAGATTTGACAATGTATTTTTTGTTCTAAACTCCATAGCCCAAATGTCATCTCCCTTCCTACATTCATTTTATTAAATACACCCAAAACAAACCAAATCTAGCCATTGATTTCTAAAGGAGCATCAAGTGACACGAGAGAGCCCTCTCTGAGTTGAGCAGGCTAGTGCCTCAGCTCTAAAGTTGGTTGAAACAGTTACCTATGTTGTTCGTCTATCAGCCGGATGAAATTTACAGAGTACTAATAGAACCAACTACAATTCTCATGTTAGAAATAAAATGGCATGGATCATATTTCCAAAACTTATCTTCTTCAAAATGGAACGTTTTCATCATATTTTCAACTATGTTAAACATTGCTCTAGTTTTAACTATAAAAGAGAAAACTTCATTTGGCTATATAAAAAAACTTTTTTATGTTTTGAAGTAAAGAGAATATGATATGAGTTTAATCTTTGTCTATTATACTCTAAGGGAAAAATCCTTTGAGTAAGAAAAACATGAAACTTATAACGTTTCAACTCTTAGCCATAAACGCTTAAGGCTTTCTAATCCTAAAAAAGGTACTAATATACATACTTCATTTGTGGGCTTAGCTAAAGAAATATGCATTCAATAAACATCCTTGGAGTATATCCATTGTGAATCAAGGTATAAGTTGTGGCCATAAATTTATCTACAAATGTTTTGAAAGCATCCCTTTGGCCACAATCCATTACTACCTAAGTCCATTAAAAAAATAACTATAATTGTAGTATACCTACGGAGGTAGTATTGGGGGGTACCTAGGGAGGTACCGAGTGGGAGAAATATATATATATATATATATATATATATATATATATATATATATGACCATGTAATGTAATAGTGTGAACACAATAAAGGTGAGAAAGTTTTCTAGAAGGTTCCACCTATTAGAATATTCCTTCTCTAGAATGTTCCTAGGAGAGAGAGAGAATGTTATATAAAGAAGTGTAAAAAATGTATTGAAGGATAGTGAAACACATTTTTATTGTAACAAGCAAGGATTGTTTGAGGAGTGCATTCCTTCCATAAGGAATAGTACATGGTGTTACCCTACCTCAAGGGTTTTGTTTACATTCTTGTGTTGAATATTTGGCGAATGGTTTGGTTTATTCTTGTTGCGATTAAGGGTTATTTATGAAGTTATATGTGTAGATTTATTCATGTACTTAACAATTGGTATCAAAACTCTTTCCTTGGCCAAACAAAATGGGAATAAATTTTTGGTTGTTTTTGCAGATTTGTTTTTCTAGGGGAAAAGGAGGCGGTGCACTTTAGACTCATTTCTGAAAAACATTTGCTCAGAATTTGTAGAAACAAATTGAATATTTGAATTTTTCTATGAAAAATACTCAATTTCAAAAAAAGAAAAAAAATCGGATGAGACAAAATCTAGGAAGTGAAGTTATTAGCATTTAAAATTCAGAAAATTTTCAGGGTATTTTTGGAAAAAGTCGCGCGATTTTTCTTACAAACCCTAGTTCTATTTTTGGGGTTTTCATAGAAAGATGTATTTTACAGGAAAATATGATGGCCCTGGTATTAAATCATTCATCAAAGAAAGGAATTCAGCATGGGAAGAGGATTGGACCCATTAGGTAGTTTTCAAATTACAAGGTGATGCGACCATTTGGTGGAAATCACTTAACTATAGTGAGATGAAGGCACTCTCCAATGAAGAATTTGAAAAAGTATTGTTAGATAGATGGTCCCATGTAAAAAATAAGGATACAGAGAGAACAAAGGGTTTATTTTCATGTGGAAACTCTATAATACAGGTTCATGGATATATTCAACAAGAAAATATCATTGTTTTTATTAATCCTAGTTGTCAACACAATTTTATCAATACTCAGTCGATTAATAGAGTGCAAGTCCATAAAAAGAATATTCAAAGCACATAGGTTGAGGGTGAAAATGTTCCATATTTTAAAGATTTGAGGCTCACTATGGATAAATATGTGTTGCATTCTAATATTTGTGTCATTGATATGAATGATGTGGATGTTATTCTTCGATATCCTTGGATGGCTACAATTGGTACAATTAATATTAATGTGGAAAAGAAGTTTGTTAAACTTCAGTACAAGAAAAAAAAGTTACATTGTGGCATGTGTCTCTTAGTAAAAAAAAAGGGCCCACGGGGGAAAGAAAATAAGTTATTGCAAAATCTGAAGTTGCATCAAAGGCAAAGTCTACAATAGGACATAAAATAGAGCCCCAAGAATGACACACTAAATAAGACAAGGAGATCATTGACTCAAAGGAACATCATATTGTAGAGTTGAAAAACAAGGATTGATTCCTAAAGCTGTTTATATTGACATCCACATCACATAGAGAAACAACAATCATCATGGCAGGGGCATGAGAATTAACACACATTTTATGGACTGGAATGGCACTAGTAAACAAATCAAGAGGTCCTTGGAGGAATACCATCATTGCAGGACGATATTAGGATAGAGAAACAACCCCATGGAACCAACAAGGAAATAAGGATCAAGATCAAGGTGACAGTACAACAGTTGGAAATCATGTTCATCTTCCATTAGGATGGATGTATTCTTGTACTTGGTACCAGTTGGCTACATTGCTTATCCAATTATATTGTATGTTTTTTTCTCATGTTTCGAGGACAAAACATGCAAAGGGGGATGGAATGCAGTATACCTAGGGAGGTAATATTGGGGGTACCTAGGGAGGTACACAATGGGAGTAATAGTGTGTGTGTGTGTGTGACCATGTAATGTAATAGTGTGAACACAATAAAGGTGAGAAGGATTTCTAGAAGGTTCCACCTACTAGAATTTTTCTTCTCTAGAATGTTTCTAGGAGGGAGAGAGAATGTTATATAAAGAAGTGTAAGAAATGTATTGAAGGACAATGAAGTATATTGTTATTGTAACAAGCAAGTATTGTTTAAGGAGTGAATTCCTTTCATAAGGAATAATATATGGTGTTACCCCATTTCAAGGGTTTTGTCTACATTCTTGTGTTGAATATTTGGTGAATGGTTTGGTTTATTCTTGTTGATATTAAGGGTTATTTATGAAGTTATATTTGCATATATGTTTAGGTACTTAACAATTTGTGTCAGAGATTTTTCCTTGGCCAAAAAAAGGGAAGAAAAATTGTGTTCTTTTTGCAAATATTTTTTCTCTAGGGGAAAAAGGGGGCGATGCACTTTAGACTCAATTCTAAAACCTTTTGCTCATAATTTGCAGAAAAAAAAATGGATATTTGAATTCCTCTCAAAAAAATAACCATTTTAAAAAAAAAAAGTCGGTCGAAACGAAGTCCGAGAAGTGACGTTATCAACATTTTAATTTTGACAAATTTTCAAGGTTTTTTGGGGAAAATTTGTGCGATTGTTTTTACAAACCCTAGTTCTATTTTGGGGGCTTTCATACAAAGATGTATTTTACAAGAAAATATAGTGACCCTAGTATTGAAGAATTCATCAAATAAAGGAATTCAACATGGAAAGAGGGTTGGAAACATTGGGCAGTTTTCAAATTACAAGGTGATGTGGCCATTTGGTGGAAATCACTTAACTATAGCGAGATGAAGGCACTCTCCAATGAAGAATTTGAAAAATTATTTCTAGATAGGTGGTCTCATGTAAAAAATAAGGATACATAGAGAACCAAGGGTTTATTTTCATGTGGCAACACTATATTACAGATTCATAGATATATTCAAAAAGAAAAGGTCATTGTTTCTATTAATCCTAGTTGCCAACACAATTTTATCAATGTTAGGGGCATGAACATCAACACACATTTTATGGACCAGCATGGCACCAGAAAGGAAACAAATCAAGATATCCTTGGAGGAATACCATCACTACGGGACGATATCAGGATAGACCAACAACCCCATGGCACCAAAAGCATGATAAGGATCAATATCAGGGTGATAGGGCAACAATTGGACATCATCTATATCTTCCAATAGGATGGATGGATTTTTGTACTTGGTACCAATTGGATACATTGCTTAGACTATCATATTGCATGGTTTATTCTCATGTTTCGAGGACAAAACATGCGAAGGGGGATGGAATGTAGTATACCTAAGGAGGTAATATTGGGGGGTACCTAGGGAGGTACCCAGTGCAAATAATAATAATAATAATAAAAATTATATATATATATATATATATATATATATATATATATATATATATATATATATGACCATGTAATGTAATAGTATGAACACAATAAAGGTGAGAAGGTTTTCTAGAAAGTTCCACCTACTAGAATATCCCTTCTCTAGAATGTTCATAGGAGAGAGAGAGAGAGAGAGAGAGAGAGAGAGAGAATGATATATAAAGAAGTGTAAGAAATGTATTGAATGATAGTGAAGTATATTGTTATTGTAACAAGCAAGGATTGCTTGAGGAGTGCATTCCTTCCATAAGGAATAATATTGTATGGTGTTATCCTACCTCAAGGGTGTTAGAATATAATGGATGTGCTCGTTTTACCATCGACAATATCAGTATTGTCACCCAACCATAGGCCGAAGCCACCCTCTGAGCACCTTAACCTTGACAAAGAATCACTCTGGAATCAAACCCTAGGCTAGATAGCCAAACAAAGGGTAGTGCACCTTTCCCCAAGGATAGCACACCAAACAAGAGATGATCAGATAGTCCAAACTATAACCAAGAGATAGTCCAAGCCAAAACACAATCTGCTAGTTGTAGCAACTGCAATGGAAACTCTCCTCCAAACGTGCGCACAAACTGGGCAACTGTATTGTGCACAAGTGTTGCTCTGCAATTCTGAGAATGCCTGCCAGAATGAAGAATGGCCTCCTGTATTTATACTAATTCTGGCTAACTCTCTAGGCCGACTTCTCATTCTATGTGTCTATTTACTTGGTATATGATATTTATTATGGACGACTTCTTCTCTTGTAGGCTAATAACCTAATACCAATTATCCTCTTGAGCCGACTTATCTTCTAGGGTTATTAGCCAACTCATTAGGGTTTCCTCTTGCTTCCCGGAATATTCTTTTCTTTCCAGGTTTACACATGGAGGTAAATACCTCATGTAGCTACCATAATATTAACACTCCCTCCTAGCTAGGGAGGTATTACAGGTAATGGTCTTGAGCACAAACATACCATTCACCCGGTAGCATCAACATAGTTGTATAGACTATCTCATGACTAAATCATGAGCACCATCATCACCATTAGTGTCATCAGTTGCATCATCTCTCAAAACCATACTCTATCTGAGTAATTAGACATGATTTTAGATAAGTCACTCACACCACAGAGTGACACAAGATCCATTCTTCTAATCTGGACATATGTCCTAGAAAAATAAATTTCCTAAACCATTTTCTGTCTGGGAAATCTTTGTCCATTGATCATCCATCTAGCTGATAATCATTTTCAACATTGTTGATTGTCTTCAAGGCAATCAGAACAATATTATTCAATAAAACACAAACTGTGGCTATCCATAGTAGTACACAACTACAATCCAGTGGTACATTACCACACCAAGTAGCACACGGGTGCTTGATCGGTGACGTATAGTCACAAACAGTGGAACACATCCACCACAGTAGTATACATCTATTGTCTAGAGATATACAATCTTCATAAAAATCATCTGATATCAACCTGCACAGAAACAATGTTATGGTATAAACTGAATCATCTGGGCCATTCTTCCACTCACATTTGTGAGATCTTGGAAGAGCATCTGCCCTCAAAAGGTAAAACATCAATGATGATATATTTGGACTATTCTTATCAAGCAAGGAAGAGTAATTGTCCTGATTTCTGAGCCTGGACCATTCCCCACCCTAGGCCATTTCTCTGACACTAAACAAAGTGTAACTTGGAGAGAATGAGTATGCCCTAAGGAATGTTTGTCCCTGATTGTTGAACCTGGATCATTCCCCACCCTGGGCCATTCCTCTGGCACTAAACAAAGTGCAACTTGGAGAGAATTAAGCTACCCTAAGGAATGATTGTCTGGACTATTTCCTAAAGAAATGATTGTCCTACACCAACCTTCAAAAATGGACCATTCCCCATGTTAACCACAATGGGAAATCGTTGTTCGGCAAGGCGGGCTAGTCTTCTTCAGTAACCCTCAAGAAGAGAGACTGCCCTAGACCATTCCCCATGTTAACCACAATGGGAAATCGTTTTCTATGGTACATCAGCAATCCATCGAAATATTTTCATTACGAAAATGACCGTTCGATCTAGACCATTTTCTGAACAGGAAAATGCCTATCCATCAAAAATCTCAAACCACTTTTCAAATCTGGAAAGGAACTACTCATCCTGGACCATTTTTCGAACTGAAAAATGATTGTCCATCAATTAATAACACATAAGTGCTCCCTCCCAACCTAGGATTCATCTCTTCCTTTTTTAATAAGGAATTCGTCTCCACGAGCTCCAGCTTGAGTATGCAAACTCTTTCATCTTGGACAGAAGCTTTACCAAAATGTCTGCTTATCTGCTCATCTGTGAAGATATATATTGGAGAACCACTTTCTCCTTTCTGGACTTCATCACGGAGAATGTAATTCTTGATCTCAAATGTACTTCGGTCTTTCTGGAACACTGGTTTTCTCTGAAGGCTTCATATATCTCTGATCAATAAAGTATATCATTTTTGGATTTCTCTTTGTTTCCTGCTAGCTCATAACATCATGCCAAGGGTCAAACTGGAACATATCCAAGTGGTACTTCTTCTGCTATCATGAGAGTTTGTCATGGATTGGCAATCCATCATCCTTGAGTTCTAAGTAACCATTCTGATATAGTATCTTGTCATATAAGGTTTTTCACCACGCTTCTGATGTGCATTCGAGGTTGTGCACCAAGTTGTTTTGAATCCATACAAGCTCTTCTTCCATTTTCATACAAGAGTCTCTCCCTGGAATACCTCAAAGCCTTGAGGCCATTTTGCATACGTTCTTTGTTCAATTATTCTAGAGAACAGTCTTTGCATTCATCTTATGTAAATTCCAACCCATGGATATTGCGGACGATATAATGGCTCATGTAGAGGTATATCTAGTTTACTGGAACAAGCAATCATTATAGTCGTCTCCCTCCATCTGGGAGAACCTCTAGTTCTGGATCTCACAATGCTTACATTCATAACTCTTCCATAAATTGTTCTTCGTCACAACTTTCAGTTCCTCTGCTTGATTTCTTTTTAGTTAGTTAATGTCAAGATGGTAGTTTTGTGATTCTTGATACACTGACTAATTGTTCTGTCTTTTCTTTCTCTCTTGGAATCTTCATGTTCTTCCTCATGTGTCTCTTTAGCTCTTGAGTTCATGGAGTTTTCTATAGATTTCATGCCTTGAAGATTCTGCCTTCTTCCTTTCATCATAGGATCATGGATGTGGATGGATAACCAGGGATACTTTGAGGCTTCTTTTTCCGAAGAAGATTTCTTCTAAAGTCAAACTGAACATGTATTGCTTTTCATGGCTACTACCATGGATATATACTTCATCATCTTCAATGGATCATAGGATTGGCTCCCTCCTAATCCTTGCTTCATGTAATAATGCATGCTCTTCTTTTGGTAATATATAATCGTCTTCCTTCGTCTAGGAGAGTCCACGCTTTCGTCTGTATCTTTATTTCTTTCTGCAAAGTGTCACAAATCTTTTTCCAATTTCCTCTTGATTGCTGACTTCTTTTTGTCTTTACTTTCTTCTATGTTTCTTTTGGATTTCGTCTTATCCTACAGCTTGTCTTATAGTCATAGTGATAGCAGTCTTTATCTTGTTGTTCTTCCATAAGTATAGTTTTTCTATGAACATATTAACTTCTAAGAAATAGATATGCAAGATATGTACAAAAAAACATGGTATGTACAAGAACTATGAAGAGTGTTGTTTACCTTGTCTTAGAAGAAGAAGTTTGTTTCATCCTGCTTAATTTTCTTTGAAGGTTCCTTTTCTTTTGCAAATGATGCTTTGTGTGTCTCCTTCCTTTTCTTCAGCTCAGGACAATGATTCTTGTAGTGACCATACTTTCGACAATTGAAGCATTGTATTTCTGACATATCTTTCTCTTGATTTGGCTTCTTCCTTCAACCAAACTTTCTTGTGTTCCTGAAATTCTTGAATCTTGTTGTGAAGGCTTGATCATCATATTTATTTTGAGGTTTCTCTTTTGCACTGATCCTTGATTCTTCTTGTGCACAACAAGTCCAAAGTTATTCGAATGTAGGATACTCCTTCCTTGTGTTCATGCTTGTAGCAAATGCATCCCATGTCTTGGGAAGACCATTGAGTACTATATTTACCAGTTCCTTATCTGAGGTGATCTCTTCAATAGCTTGTAGTTGATCTCTTAACTGAGAGATCCTCACAAAGTATGATGTTATTTTGTTGTCATCATTCATCTTCATATCACAGAGCTCATTCTTCAGACTCATTACTTATCCAATGTTTTTGACTAAGAAGAGGTTTGTTAGGGCATCGTACATCTTCTTCGATGAGTCAAGATGGGAGATGTAGGGTATCAAGTGGTCGTTTATAGATTCCACTATGATACTCATGACATTGATGTCACCGTCTTTGAGCTTCTCCATAACTGCAACGTTCTGCAGCTCCTTCTCTTTTCCTTCTTTAAACTATGGTTCCACGATCTTTCTTTTCACGATATCCAGCACTTTATTCTTGGCAAGGATGAGGCCAATCCTTGTCTTCCACGCTCTGAAGTTAGAAGCTCCATCTAACTTGTTTTCTGACTTCATAGAGTAAGTCAGAAGGGGTTGGTTTACAATCGTCCATGTGAAAGTGACGAAGAAGGTCACAAGCATACTTACACTGGGAAAGAAAAATTCCTTCATTAGTTTGCAAAACTTGGAGGCCAAGGAAATAGTGCAAAAAGCCTAAGTCTGTCATTT
>ML776827.1:1638640-1659658 GCA_009831015.1 Picea engelmannii | reverse complement strand
TCTATGTCGGGAACATATCGTGACCGTCGGATTTCCTAACTACAAATGCATACTAATACATACTAAAGAAACACACTTTTACCTAACGACATATTAGACCAAGTAGATCTTAACTAACTCCTAAGTGTCTAAATATCCTAACAGGATAGACGAGGGTAAGTGATTGTGGGACTTTGAAAACGAGTTAATGTACCTCAATTTCAAAACTCCCACAGAGAACTCTAGTCATTGATCAACATCCGTCCTATGTCATCCAATTAAGAACCTAATTGGTTTTGTTTTTCTCATTATTTAAATGTGTTATTCAATCGCGCTTTATTTTATTTGTCGAATATTAATATGTGATAACCTTTGATTAAGCCAAAATTTTGATAATTCTTCTTCCCTCGCTTGGATTCCTAGACAGAGGCTTGGAGTTGGTTCAAGGATGCTTGGGTTGCAATAGTGTTCATGTAGGGGGAGTGGATCCACTGAGGTACACAGCTTAGGAGGTGCAATGGAGTATGTGGGCTTGTGACAAAGGGGTGTGGGCACACTTTGTGTAGCTACATCATCTTGGAGCCCTTGTTATGTACAATGTAACCTTGGATCATTATAACATATGTATCCTTGGAGTGGAGTGTTTCACTTGTGTATGACTAAACGCATTTATTGTAGGTTGTTTGTTAGGGCTTGAGCCCACATTTTATTGTTGGCCTCCCTTACCTCCCATATATACAAAGGAAGGAGAGAGCCCTCGTTCATCATCATCATACTCTTCTCTTTGTACTTGTCTTCTTCGAGTGATTTGCTAGGGTTCATGAGGAAACCTAGGAGAAGTTATACATGGGAGGAGGGCATATTTGTTGGAGATTATTCTTGTGATTAAGGTTTACTCTTGTGAAGAAGAAGACAATGGAGATGATCATTATTCATCATCACAGATCACCCATCATTCTTATTTCACTTGGGTAGAGATGTAATTTAAAGGATTGTCCACCAGTCATCCTCTATCTCTTATCTCTTCATTTATAATTGGTATCTCTCTCTCTTAGAGTTGCTAGGGTTTCATAAACTTCTTGGAGCATATTGAAGTCTAGGGTTTGGGTTTCATCCCCGAGTTTTGAGATTAGTGTTTTGTGATGAAACCATATCATGCATTTGGTGAAGAAGAAAAAGAGAAAAGGACATCTTGCCTTGGAGGCCCCGTTTGAGTGATTCATGCATTTTGGAGCTCCTTGATTGAACTAGGGTTTTTCATTGTTTTCCCTAGCTAGGGTTTTGAAGAGCTAGTGGATTGTACTACCCTTGTGATAACACTATGGTATGTGTAACAACTTCATCTTTTGTACATTAATAAAGTTTTCAGCGGTCCACAACTTGTGTAAATTGCATATTTGAATTTCAACCATCTATGTTCTTTATGAATTTTATTTGCAATTATATAT
This sequence comes from Picea engelmannii, assembly GCA_009831015.1. NCBI lineage: Eukaryota > Viridiplantae > Streptophyta > Pinopsida > Pinales > Pinaceae > Picea > Picea engelmannii. The sequence goes on along the minus strand of ML776827.1, from coordinate 1,658,231 downwards.
GTCTCACTCATTTGACATAAGTAAAAGGCAATTTTGTTAAGTGATTTAACATCATGATTGAATTTAAGGGTTGTTTTACTGTGATTATAACTGCTACGAAAGTGAGTTTTCAGATCTAGTTTACGCATGATAAGATTTACCTAGAGGGATGGAACTTATCAAGACACTTCAATATCTTTTATCCTTGGATTCCTTGAAAGATTGGGTTGTTAAGTATAAAAATATTATTCACTTTCTGATGTTTCATTCTGTATTTCATAACAAACCTAAGGCTGAAAATTCACAAGGTTAAGATCCAAAAAAACTCTAGTCAAATAGGTGAAATTTCTATTTTGCATTAAAACCTTCAAGTTCAAAATTTTCCACACCATTTTGAAACATTAATGTGATATCTTTAGAACAGCTTTCCATTTTAAGCGAAATTATATTACATTGAAAAGTCGGATGGCTCTTCTTTCTTAATTGAGATATTAAAGGATGCAATCAAAAAGTTTTTTCTCTCCAAGAGTTCACATGCAATGTCAGAGTATAACTACATAATGGGTGATGGTTTAAAGAAGTAATGATGAGTGATGGTACAATTACAATGGAAAGTGTATCTACATGTGAAGAGTGATAAGATATGCATTTTGGTAAAAATAGTAACTATCATTATTACACCATTTAATAAATATGCATCATATAATCATTGTTACATATGTTAGATTTTCAATGAGCTATGGCTCATGTATCTTCTTTAAATTTTATTTTTAACTATAACTTGAACCATAACTACTGCAACAAACCAAGATCACAAGAAGAATAACCATGCACAAGAACACAAGAAGTAAATTGGGAAACCCTTCTCAACAAGGGAAGAAAACCCAACCAATCCTTTTCTATATTCCTCAAGAGAAGGACCTCCCACACCATCACCAAACCTAGCACCCAAAAGGGTGTTGCAATTCTCATAATTTCAGACCACAACTTCTGAAATCATGAGATGACACAATGATAAGTGTGTTTCCTCAATGGGGACTCACATTTATTTATATAAGACTTGTCACATCAAATGATGTGTCTTTTGGCACAATAGGGCCGACCTCAATAACTCAAAATATAATTAATAATTACCATATTAATTATTATCTTTTACATTATTTATCTTTTATATTAAGGTGGGGCCAACCTGTACCATTTACATTACAAATAGGGTTACAGGTAAGTCTGACTCTTGAACAATATAGCAAGGGATCCCATACACCCACTAATGCTCAACCACTAGGGGCACATCCATAGGGATGTCCATATCTCTATCTCACAAGAGAACCACGCTCACTAGTGCTCAACCACTAGGATCACGTTCACTTGCGCTCGTCCACAGGCACGTCCACTCAACAGATCTTCTTTCCCACTGAATTACACAGGAGAGTCATTTGGAGTTCATCATCTCAACTCTCTACTCAGAGGAGGCTAATACATTGTCTTCATCTTTGTCTCATGACGATGCACCCAACTCTATGGGAATTCACACGTTCACCTTGTGCTCTGCCACAGGCACGTCCAACTCAACAAATCTCCTTTCTCACTGTGTTACACAGGAGAATCATCCGGAGTTCTTCTCAACTCTCTACTCAGAGGAGGCTAATACATCGTCTACATCTTTGTCTCATGACGATGCACCCAGCTCTATGGGAATTCACATGTTCACCTTGTGCTTTGCCATAGGCACGTCCAACTCAGCAGATCTCCTTTCTCATTGCGTTACACAGGAGAATCATCTGGAGTTCTTCTCAACTCTCTGTAAGGAGGAGGCTAATACATCGTCTTCATCTTTGTCTCATGACGATGCACCCAGCTCTATGGAGATTCACGCGTTCACCTTGTACTCAGCCACAGGCACGTCCAACTCAACAGATCTCCTTTCTCACTACGTTACACAGGAGAATCATCTGGAGTTCTTCTCAACTCTCTGTAAGGAGGAGGCCATCACTACATTCCAGTTCTGTCTCAGATAGGAACCACACACCCATCTCAGGGGCTCTCTCTCAGGTTTGTGTCCTAGAGAATGTCTCACGCAGATCATCAACAACATAATGACTATTAATATTCTAATACTATGTTATGAACCAAATTCTCCAAATGGCATAAAAATAGAGAGAATAAATAACTCCACACCTTTAGAATAATGAAGATTTAATGAATAAGAAGTCACTTCAAAGGGACAACCTCCCTTTACAATATATCCAATGCACAAGACAAGATCCCTATACAAATGAATATCCTTTATTATAATTAAGAGATAAAGTGAGCATGATGTAACCTGCCACTAAGCCGACCTTAACATAACTAACATACTAATAATGTGTTGAATTTTCACTATGCTAGGCTCAAGCATGAGGTTTATTTCAATTTTAGCATTTACTTGAACCATAGACAAATGCAGCTACACCATTAACAATTGTTGCAATAACCAAGATCACAAGAAAAAACACCATGCATAAGGACACAAGAAATGTCCTGGGAAACCCTTCTCGACAAGGGAAGAAAACCCAACAATCATTTGTTATATTCTCAAGAGAAAGACCTCCCACGCCATAGACCTAGCACACAAAAGGGTGCTTTCAAAAACCAAGAAGGCTATAGCACCCAAGAGAGTTGCGCACTTTAGCCCTAGAATATGTACTTGCTGAAATTTCCAAAATCACATGTGAGTTATGTTTCCTCAATGGGGAAATCACCTTTATTTATACTAGACTAGACACATCAAAAGTGGTGTCTATTGGAACAACAGGGTCGACCTCAATAACTCATAATATAATTAATAATTACCATATTAATTATCTTTTACATTAATTACCTTTCACTTTATGGTGGGGTTGACCTGTACCCTTTATATCACAATTAGGTTTACATGTAAATCTTACTCTTAGACAATATAGCAAGGGATCTCACACACCCACTAGTGCCTAGCCACTAGGGGCACGCCCACCTGTGCCCAGCGACAGGGACGTCCTACTCAACAGATCTCTATCTCACTGAGTCTCACAGGAGAATCATCTAGAGTATCACATCGTCTCAACTCTCTACATAGAGGAGAAGATACACCCATCACATGGGCACCTTCATCCCTCACAAGGGTACACATTGTTTCATCTCAAACGACACACCCATCTCATGGGCATCCTCACCCACACAGAGGCACACACATCGACACACCCATCTCATGGGCATTCTCACCCCACACAGGGGCACACACATCGATACACCCATCTCATGGGCATCCTCACCCCATACAAGGGCACACAACGTTCCATCTCAATCTCAGAGAAGAACGACACACCCATCTCATGAGCACACCCAACTCATGGGCTCTCTCACAAGTCGACTCACTCAGTTTGTGTCCTGAAGGATGTCTCACGAAGTTGTAATCATCAACATAATGAAGGAGAGTTAGAGCCTTAGCATAGCCCCTCTTTAAAAAAGTTTTTCCTCAAAGCTTGTAATTGAGGAGGGGTTTTGATGAATTGCTCATTTTTCCATAAATCACCTTTATTATAAATAGGAGATAAAGTGAGCATAATGTAACCTTCCACTAAGCCATCCTAACCATATTTGATATACTAATAATGAACGAGGGTTAGAGACTTGATGTATTACTCAATGTGGTAATATACCTTCAATATATTACACATGCAAAGGAGTTCTTGAAACCTATAGATATAGATATGCCACCTTTTTCATTTTTCTTGTGCATATGAATAAGGCATAAAAGAGGTTACAAGTTATTGTTGTTGAGTGGTTTAGATAGAGGAAATCCAAAACAATGAAGCAGGAAAGTGAAATAAATGATTGTGGTTGATCATTACTGGAGTGATTGAAAAAACATTGTCTCATTCACATCTTCAGTGGCAAAGATGATCTAATATATAAAAATGTATAAAGCAAGTTATAATATCACTCACGAGGTAAAGTCCATCATCCTTCAAAGAGACCCATCTTCAAAGTTTTTCAAAGAACTTCAAAAGTTGTTAAAGAAGTGAAACAACTTGAACACCCCTCTTCATATGATTGTGTAGCCACTTAATCCAAAGGAGCATTTGGAGAAGTTAAGCAAAGTATATTCAATAGATGATCCTTAATTGAAACAAGGGCTAATTGATGCAATATCTAAGATATGTGGTGTTGATGAAGAATAGATAATTGAACAAAAAAATGATTTTGCAATGCTCAATAACTCCATTTACACTTATGAGAGAGTAAAGTATGGTGGAGATGAATCCCATTTGATGGTAGAGGATGTATGGGAGCACAATACCAAATATTTAAAAGTGTATTGTGCTTTAAATCTAAAGCTACAAATTCAATCTGCAATTGAACGTAATTAGACCACTTATAATTCTATCTACTCCATTAAGAACAAGCTTACTTTTAAAAGAGCAAGAAAAGTTCTTATTGCATATTACAAGCATCATCTTTATACAAGAAAGGCTCTACAAGTATTTGCATGGACCTACAACACAATAGAATGCATGCTTCATAATACTTTACAAATCGATGAGAATGAGGGTGTTTCAAATCCATATGCAAGTCTAGTTAGCATAATATTCGATATTATATTGCAATGCACTAGTTGTGGTGATGATCATGATGGGTCAAGCTTAGAGCATTTTTGGATAGCCTTGATGTAGATCTTAATTATGAATTTATGTATCATCGCATTAGCCTTCAAGCAACTACTACTAGTGCACACATACTTTTGAAATGTGTACTTGCTCATTTTATTAAATACCAATCAAAAAAACAATAACAACTATCTTTTACTTTTCATTATTCCAATTTATATTTTAATGGGATAAATGATATTAAGTTATGTTTCATCTCGAATTATTTAATAAGATCATTGATTATAATTTATCATGTTTGTAAAATATTTTATAAATTTTATGGGGTTTTGAACTGGTGTCTCACTCCCTCATAGGGACTTTCTTTTATCTTTCATTATTTCCAATTTTTATTTTAATAAGATAAATAATATTAATTTATATTTCATTTGAAATTATTTAATAAAATCTTTAATTATAATTTCTTATGTTTGTAAAATAATTATAATTTCTCATGTTTGTAAAATATTTTATAAATATAGAATATAATTCTAAAAGATTTTTTATATTTTTTATATTTTTAAATATTTTAATTATTTTGTACCATATCAATACAGCAAAAAAACAAAAAACAATACGGAGTACCTTCCAACCATTCCCATAAACCCTCTCTTCATAACCAAAACCCATCACGTCATTTCCCATGTCCAAGTTTTTTTTATTGTTCTGGTGCCTAACAATTTGGAAGTACCTTCCACCCAATCCTGAAACCCCTCCCTCCATTCCCAAAACCCATCTCCCTTCTCCCCCACCCCGTGAAACATAGCTGTAGCTCAATCACTCGACCTAAATCAACATTTTTCTAAAAGTTTATCCTTTTTCTTTCATGACTTTGACCAGCAACATTTCTATAATAGTTTTTCCTTCAACGTTTATTTACTATTCGATGCTGCAATTCCTTACAAATAAATTTAAAATTTAACATTTGGGCTCTTCTTTCATACCGGTTTTGAACACAAATAGTTAACATATGGACAAAGGAAAAATATTGTTTATAGTACAGCAGACGCGCACGAAATATAAGCAACAGCATCGGCAACATGATGTCAGCACGTGTATAACAACGACGTGGTAGCATACTAAACCTGTACGAATCAACTCTACGTAGCGTGTTGGCATTATGGCTTCCACAAAGCAAGTGTACATCCGTCTGTACTGCATACAGAGCGGGGTAAATTCACGCAGCTCTAGGCGTTCTATAAATGAGATATATGCTCGTCTATGTTATGCATGGGAAAAGATTAGGCAACCTGCCCTGGATGCACATCAAACGGTGTCTAGAGTTCGTAAGTTGTTGGAGAAAGCCATTTCTGTTATAGTTGCAGCCAGCGCAAGCCCCATATTCTCCTCCTTCCACGTCTCTTGGTGACTATCAGGAGAACACAACTAGAAATTTTGCACTCAAACCAAAATAATTTTTGACAAACTCGGCAAGAAGGAATTTAATTGTCATTCATTACACAGGCAACAATAGCAATCGAAAAGGCAGGAGAACCCAAAGCCATCAAAAATGCATAATTAGACTATTCTCCTCAATATGAAGGATTTGATTGTATTCTCTGACCTGTTTGATAGGCTGAAGCTTAAAACTTAAAAGCTATGAAAGGTGGTGGTGTGGGGGGAAGAACATCTCTACGTTTTTTGCATGCAGACCTGTTTAGTGGGTTTATTCATATTTAGCACTTTATATCTTAGTCAATAGGAAAGGAATCTGCAACAGAACGCAGTCAAAGAAGACATGGAAAGAGAACAATGGCGAGGAATGAATAACTAATGCCAGGGGGAACTTGAAACCAAAGAGAATAACCGAAACATACATAATACAAAAAATGAACATTACATTATGAATAGGAAAGGAATCTGCAACAGAACGCAGTGAAAGAAGACATGGAAACAGAACAATGGTGAGGAATGAATAACTAAAGCCAGGGGAACTTGAAACCGAAGAGAATAAACGAAACATACATAATACAAAAAATGAACGTTACTTTATTAATAGGAAAGGAATCTGCAACAGAACGCAGTCAAAGAAGACATGGAAACAGAACAATGGTGAGGAATGAATAACTAATGCCAGGGGGGACTTGAAACCGAAGAGAATTAACGAAACACACATAATACAAAAAAATGAACATTACATTATTAATAGGAAAGGAATCTGCACCAGAACGCAGTGAAAGAAGACATGGAAACAAACAATGATGAGGAGTGAATAACTAAAGCCAGGGGAACTTGAAACCGAAGAGAATAAACGAAACATACATAATACAAAAAACGAACATTACATTATTAATAGGAAAGGAATCTGCAACAGAACGCAGTCAAAGAAGACATGGAAACAGAACAATGGTGAGGAATGAATAACTAATGCCTGGGGGGACTTGAAACCGAAGAGAATAAACGAAACATACATAATACAAAAAATGAACATTACATTAATAATGCCCGTCACCATCAGTACACATTCGAAATTTAGGATATTGGTTAATGCCTAAAAATAGGGAGAAAATGATGAGAAAAACACAATAGAGAGCCGAAATTAAAGCATAAATTAGTCCAACAGTTTTCCAATAATAATTGTTGTGAAAGAATCACTGTATTCTCACAGTTTAATATCTCAGTACTTAAGGTCATCAAAAGTGCATTGTTTATCGACCTTAGTTGGTCTCCTAATGCTACAAATCCATGTTTATGGTTCCTAATGACTTTGAATTGATGGCCAAGCATGTTTTAAAATATCCTGGAATGTTATTTGTATTCCACATTTGGTGCCTGACGAATCTATATTGAGAACATTCAAAGGTTCCATAATGAAGAAAACAACCCATGGTTCTGGATATCAGAAAATTCCACAAGCACAGATGCTGTGTGTCGTGTACAACTAAAGCACAGCTTCAGGCAGTGAATGGAAAATAGTCTACATGCATATACCAAATCAAAAGGGCTTAAAGAAAACTTCGAAATTTCAATAAATCAAACCATAAAAACTTCAAGGAAAAGGCTTATCTATAAGCCCTCCTTCGTAATCTTTCTAAATGACAATTTTTGGGGCTCAATGTGCATATTTTACTCTACAATTCTCATGTATTCAAAATTTTAAGATTGTACTTGTACTCCCTCGTTCAATCAATGGTGTATTAATCTTTGATGTCCAGCCACTAGTCATGATGCTATGACTTACACTCAGTGTTTGATAGAAGACTTGAAACAATGATGACCAACTCTCGTGAATCTTGAAAGCTTCAGTACACCATACCAAGAGAACTCAATTGTAGGTATCTTCTCATTTGAAATTTTTTGCTTGCCTCTTTAGACTTGCATCTCAAATGAAATAAAAATAAAGAAGACATCAGAGGAGCTGGATAAGAAATTACAGCTGCTTATTGTTACAGATTGAAAGAAATGGTTGACCTATGTCATACCAAATAACGAGTCAAAAAAATCCTGTATATTCTATTGGTTGCCTGCAATTGCAAGAAAACAGTTATTTTCAAAAAATTTAGAAGCGACTGCATATGCAAGGCCAATCCAAAAAGGCACAGTGGTTCATGTGATTAAAATTAACGCTATGTCCAGAGAACTAACCTTTGGTTAAAATGTAGCATACCTAACCCTGAGGATTAAGTGGGAAGAAGTGGCTCTCTTTCATGTGCCATTCCAATGCTATGACTTGCCTGTAAAACCATTCAAATAATGTGTTCATTCCAACTCTTTTTTTGCAACATTTTTTCTAAAGATCGAAGACAAAAATGTATTTTTCATTTCAGAAAAGGTGAGAGAGAATACACATAAAAGGAAACATAGTTGCATATCAAAAACAAGATGATTAACACAGATGGATACTCAAAGAGCCATGCCATCTCTTCAGCATCCTATGTATTATGTCTGCAACTAATAAAAATTACATAAAAATATGAAAACTAAGTCACAATAAAATGTCTGCAACTACTGAAAATTACATAACAATATGAAAACAAAGTCACAAAATAATCTTAACACATCACTTTTGCACTGGTTTCAAGCCGTGCCTTGTCAACATAAAATTCACTGTTCACAATTAGGTGTGCACAATCATTTTAATATACTGTAGCTAGAGTAGTAATTTAGTAAACCACACAACCAGGCTGGGTGGTGCTTACTTTGGAGTCCAGATTGATACGGTTAAGGCATTTAACTGAGAAGTTACTTCCCAGTTGCTGTTGACTTCCAGTTTTTAATACAAGAACAGGATTTCTAAAGTTCCTTTTTTATGACAATATATGGGAAATATATAATTCAAGCCCTACAACAGTGTTATCATTGCAACTGGAATAAAATCGTGCCTTTTTAACAATTTCAGTGCTGCACACTCAATAAAAAGTAGCATGTGGGCACAAGAAGCTGAAAGGAATAAAACTTCCTACATCACAGGCAAAAATTTAAGTCCATTGGAACAAGACATCAAAATGGAAGCTGAGCCGACCTAACAAAAGTGGTACTCATGTTTTACTAGAACTAATAAGAGCACAATTGCAGCTTGGAAATTTAAGGTTGTAACATGTTAATAACTGGAAGGGTCTACCCCTTGGAAATTCTTTGAAGGCTAAAGAAAGAAATAATTAGACAAATGGTCCCAAAGCTTGTTGAGTACAACATTTTTGGGGCCACAATGTTAGAAATTATAGTTGTATTTTCCACAGAGGAACAAAAGCAATCATGTGAATGTTTTTCTTGCCTGCCATGAGGCCATTCACTTCCACTTTGAAAAACAGAACTAGAAAATAAAGGTGAAGTCAAGTACAATGGTAATTGCACGAGTTCAAAACGAATTCTATCATGAAAGTGTGCAGAGGGAAAATATTGAGTGGAAAGGTTGAGCAACATTTTAATCCCAGTAAAACACTCTTTCATAGAGTTGTACTGTTATCATCACCTATTCATCAAAATAATCAAAGAAGTGACAAGCTTTGACAGTTCACATTATTCAGATTCCAGAACTCTTACTGAATATTGACAAAAAAATAATTTGACAATTAATATCATTGTTGGCTATACAATAGCAGTTTCAGGACAACATTAAAACTTATTTTATTGCCACAAAGGAACAAAGGTAATCATATTAATGCATATCTGCCTGACAAGAAAGCACTCAATGCCACATTGGAAACTAAACAGAGATTTATGAAGAGTGAAGTCAGGTAAAATGGTAATTCCAGGGAGTTCAAAGCAGCTTCTAGCATTACATTTGTGCTTTGGAAAAACACTGACATTAGGGAGAAAATTATTAAGAGCAGAAATATTGTCAGTCTCATTTGTTGTGATAGTCTCACTTGCTACCTAAGATATCATGAATCTGCAAAAATACTTACATCCTCTGTAGCTCCAGCTGCCATGTTTATGAAAGATGACTCCTTTGGCCTACATCATTAAGCACATTAGTTAGAAAATGTTCCATAGTGACTTTCTGCTAAAATTATTGAGAAAAAAAATCTCAAATATAATTGTGAAGAGTTCAATTTTCTGGAGATTAGTTTAAAATAAGTTGTATATGAAAAGATTTAACTGTTCAGGTTTTGCCTTTATTGATAAGCCAAGACATCCATTTAAAAAAAAAAAAAATCAGACAAGTTATTTCATTACTCAAGTAAGAAGGTTCTCACTAAGTTTGAGATTCATTAACATGGATTATTCCCTGAAAGAAAAGTGCACCATTTCTATCCTCAAACAATGACTTAAACTGAAGATTTTTCAGGTAATATCAAGCTGTCAACTAGGTCTGTCTTTGACCTCAAGTTGGCTCTAAGTTTCAACTGTCAATGAAGGTTTTGCTGTTGTTTTAGGACAGCCAACAGTTCAGGAACTTCTTGTTTATTTGTTACGGTTACATTCACAATTTAGGTGCTCTAGCATGTAGTTTTAGTCACCAAGGGTTAGCGCATGCATACCAAAATAAATGTAACACACTTAGAGATCTTTATAGCTGAAAATACAGTAGTTCTACACTCTAACATACATGAAATTGAACACATGTATTTTTGGTCAACATGACCCTGGATAAAACCCCCTCGAGGAAAACCGGTTTGGAATATATGTCTATATATGAGGAGAATAGATGGTGGAATACAACAAGTACAAAATATAAATGAACCTGATATAATAGCAGCTTGATCCAAGCTAAAACACAAGTCCAAATGAAGCAAGAGCGCCCTAGGATGGTGTGCCCTCCACAAATGTTGACAAGACCACTGAACTGGAGCCAGAAGCCAACTGGAAGCTCTGATCCAGAAACCCCTCCACAGTACTCTGATACTAATGAGTAGCCTCCCTCTGAAACAAACCTCACTGCAATCTAAGCTCTCTAAGTCCTCCCAACTGATGACGCGCCCTCCTCCTCAAGTGCGCCCTCCTTAGAATATGAATCTCCCCACTAAATAACTAAGACCCTAAGCCTATTGACTGTCTCCATGGAAGGGAGTGCCCAAGCTAGCCTCAACATATTAAACCATTCTCATCCTCTTGCTCCTTCTCCTTCTCCTCAAGTGAACAAAACAAAAAATAATCTCTCCTTTGCCCCTTGTGCCCTCCTTAAGGAAGCATAAGGAAACTTAAAAGTTGGGTGGATGAGATCATCTCATCTCATCCCTAATCAATGGTTGAGATCATCTCAAGTAAATCTCAACTCAAAACCCACTTTACTTAAGTTTCCATAGTTTCACTTTATGTCTCTTAATTCACCCACACAGTGAATTAATTGTCAAATTAGGGTTAAATGACCAAATTTCACTTTTGACTTAAATCTCCTAAGTCAAAGTGAAATTAGACATAAAGTACACAGTACAAGATACAAAGTACTTCCCTCATGTGTTTAGAAGCTCACAAACACAAGGGGACCACTTTCCAAGGTACCCAAATCTCGACACTCCCTCTTACCGAGTAAAGTGCCCGTCATCACCAATATCATCCCTATAGTGGACATGGTTGCCTCCTGGCATATACTCTGTGAGTATGGCTGCACCCTGATCAATGAAAGTAGTCTGACACAGATATTCTCAATCTGCGTGATCTATAGATGGAAGTGTCTCTCCACCTATCCAAGATCACCTAGATCTTGGTATCACACCGAAGATCTCCACCTTGGTCTCCCACAAGGATTTCTACCTCCTAGCATCTCGCCAACGGTCACTACTCTTGGCATCTCACCAAGAGTCACTCTCTTGACATCTCACCAAGAGTCTCCCCCTCTTGGTATCTCACCAAGAGCACCTGGATCTCGGCATCTCACCAAAATCCTCAACTTGGCCTCTCGCCGAGTAGCTTCCACCTGAAGTGGATCCAGAACCTGATCTGCCCGTCTCTGTAGCCAAGTGAGGCTCAAGCCTCTGTGGTGCCCTGCCACTCCTCCTCGTCAACCTCTGATGCTCTGAAGCCCCTGCATCAACCCTCTGTCTTGGCAACTCTAAAACTAATGCTATCCTGGGTGGACCAGTCACCCCATCTGAAGATGGTGTACTCGAAACCTGAGTTTGAGCTCCCTCTGAATCACTACTATGAGTCAGTCGGTCCTCCTCAAATCTGTCTCCCCATATGATGCTGGATGGTGTAATAACAGACAAAGAACTGGTGAATGCACACTCTCTCGCAAACTGTGCATCGAACTCAAGCTCCTTTGTTGTCGCTACTGAAACATCATGTTGCTTCTTCTTCTTCTTAGGACATTGTCATGCATAGTGACCCATCTCTCTACAAGCAAAGCATCTCACTGAGCTCATATCTCTCTTCGTCCCACTGCTTCTCTCTCCTCCCTGTGGTGGGGCCCCAAACTTGGGACCCTGTCGACCTCCCCGACCGGTCTCCTTCTTGCCCTTTGTCCAAAGAGCAAGGTCCTCATCACCCTGCAATGTCTGCTGCTGATGTTGTCCAAAAGCCTCTGCCACAAGTCTAGTCTCCTCCTAAACGAAATCATCCCACATCCTCTCCCATGTGGGCATGACCTCCCTAGAAACAATGCCACGAACGAATGGACCCCATGGTTTGGTAAAGTTGTTTAAGGCTATCCCCACCATAGAATTGGGTTCCACCACCTCTCCGACGGCTCCAAGCTCGTCTCTCATCTGGGTGTATCGACCAAGGAAGGAAGTAACCGACTCATCCTCGAGCATGCAAATGCCCCTCGGTCAATCATGAAGAACCATCTTTCGGTTCTCATTAGAGCTCTGATAAAGCTTACATAGAGATGCCCACATCTCATATGCCCAAGCTTTCCCAGTCAAGTGGGGAATGATGTGATCCCTCACTGAATCACATATCGTCCTCTTTGCCTTGTTGTTCCTCTTCCTGAACTCTACTAACAAGATGGGAGCAGTAGCAGGAGGAACAACCACATGCGCCTCAACTATATCCCATAGTTCGAGGTCCTCTAAGATAAAGACGATCCTCGCCTTCCAAGGTGACCAGTTGCTAGCTCCAACTAGCCTATCCTCCGCACGCATCTGAGATGCCGACATGACTTCCAAACTGCACTCCAACTAATGCTCAAACTGCAAAGGAACGCTGCCTCACTCCTGTCAACACAGGTGTGAAAAGAGGCAAGCGAACACCGACCTCACTCCTAGCAATATAGGTGTGAAACGAGGTCGTCAAATACAGCCTCACTCCTGTCCACGCAGGTTTGAAAAGAGGCTGTCGAAATTGTGCACTAACTGCTCTACAATCCTCTACAAAATTCTGCCAACAAACTGCCACTAATCTTTGTCAATGGCTGTCCACAAAATCTACCAAGAAGATGTCTATAACAGCCCAATCATATGTTGTCCAAACTACTCAAAAATCAGCCACCTCAGCTCTGATACCATGAAGATTTTTCAGGTCCTATCAAGCTGCCAACTAGGTCTGTCTTTGACCTCAAGTTGGCTCTAAGTTTCAATTGTCAATGAAGGTTTTGTTGTTGTTTTAGGACAGCCAACAGTTCAAGAACTTCTTGCTGATTTGTTACGGTTACATTCACAATTTAGGTGCTCTAGCATGTAGTTTTTGTCACCAAGGGTTAGGACATGCATACCAAAATAAATGTAACACACCTAGAGATCTTTACAGCTGAAAATACAGTAGTTCTACACTCTAACATACATGAAATTGAACACAAGTATTTTTGGTCAACATGACCCTGGATAAAATCCCCTCGAGGAAAACCAGTTTGGAATATATGTCTATATATGAGAAGAATAGATGGTGGAATACAACAAGTACAAAATATAGATGAACCTAATACAATAGCAGTTTGATCCAAATTGAAACACAAGTCCAAATGAAGCAAGAGCGCCCTAGGATGATGCGCCCACCACAAACGCTGACAAGACCACTGAACTGGAGCCAGAAGCCAATTGGAAGCTCTGATTTAGAAACCCCTCCACAGTACTCTGATATTGATGAGTAGCCTCCCTCTGAAACATACCTCACTGCAATCTGAGCTCTCTAAGTCCTCCCCACTGATGATGCGCCCTCCTCCTCAAGTGCGCCCTCCTCGAAATAAGAATCTCCCCATTGAATAACTGAGACCCTAAGCCTGCTGGTTGTCTCCATGGAAGGGAGCGCCCAAGCTAGCCTCAACATATGAAACCATTCTCATCCTCTTGCTCCTTCTCCTTCTCCTCAAGTGAACAAAACAAGGAATAAGCTCTCATTTGCCTCTTGCGCCCTCCTTAAGGAAGCATAAGGAAACCTAAAAGTTGGGTGGATGAGATCATCTCATCTCATCCCTAATCAATGGTTGAGATCATTTCAAGTAAATCTCAACTCAAAACCCACTTTACTTAAGTTTCCATAGTTTCACTTTATGTCTCTTAATTCACCTACAAAGTGAATTAATTGTCAAATTAGGTTTAAATGACCAAATTTCACTTCTTACTTAAATCTCCCAAGTCAAAGTGAAATTAGACATAAAGTACATGGTACAAGGTACAAAGTACTTCCCTCATGTGTTTAGAAGCTCACAAACACAAGGAGACCACTTTCCAAGGTACCCAAATCTCAACATAAACAAGATTCAAAATCTTGAAAGATAAGATGAACTTATTTTAGACAAGAAGGGAAGATAATAGCAGCAATCGGTCTACTAAATTTGTGAACAGCTCAAATAGCACAACTTGAATAAAACTGAATTTTAACCATTTCAAGAATACCACAAAAGATGATTTTTGTTGTTTGTGGATAGCTACATGAAATTGCATCTGACTAATAGTAGTAAAATAATGGAATTGCATATGAATGATGGTATCTATGACTGCAAGACCAACTCTGAAATATATTTGGAAATGATGGTGTAATCTTCACATACGGCCATGGCCAACCTCGTTTTATAGTCATGATTATTGTGTTTAGTGTACTTCTAGGGTTTGGCTTAAAGCCAATCTAGTCAACACTCATTTATATTATTAGGTGGCTAATGTCATAATTTTACATCCACGTGATACACAGCTCTGCACTCAGAATTTGTTCTACAACTAAAATAGAAACACTGAAACACCAATCAAAGCTTCAGATCTACATAAACTAAAGTGTTGAGTGGAAAACTTAGAAGACAAACACAACATATCAAGAGATGAGATCATCCCTGTAAAAGATGAAATCTGATCTACTCAAACTGTGGAAATTTCAAGAATCACCTCTTAATGAAAATTCAGAAATTTCATCTCAACCTTGGAGTTCCCCAAATCTATTTCCTATGAATTTTCAGCCTTAGGGCTGAATCCGAAATAAATTCCAGTAGTATATATTTCACTTCTGTCCAACCAAATACACAAGGCAGCAAGAAAATAAACGCCAAACAGTTGCATTTCAAGGGAAATATTTTTCCTGCCCTTAGGGCACAAATCCCAACATATAACAGTCACAGATATGAAAATTACTTATTACAGCAAATTTATCACAGCAATAAATCTGCCCATTTCATTTCTATATGTTTGTCATACCACTTAGCAAAATCAGCAAGTTGTTCGTGATAAATCTACATACCAAACAGCCCTAGAAACTACTCAGTCACCATGAGAATATAAACTAAAAATCAAATCTGCAAATACACAAAGTTTGAACAGCAAAGCATACTTTATATATACATAAGAATCAAGTTTCAAGTACATACCAACATCTTATCCCAAGCTGGTACAAGATAGTCCTTAAAGCATCACAAGATAAAACTCTTCAATGCTCTTTGTTATCCCTCATATTGACATGAGTGGTAAAATGGGTTTTGTGTAGGTTGGTGTGATCATTCTAGCCTTCAAAGGGTTGGGATATTGGTGGAGGTTGCTTCAGTGGTGCATCTTTTTGTTTATCATGGTGATCACATAGTTACATCCTAGTCACTTTCACTTTGTGTTGCATGGTTAGATCATGAGTATCCTCTAATGTGATGATGTATTTACCTAGTCTCATTTTTGTTCCATGTGATTTCCATAATTTCACATAGACAATTTGTTTCTTGCAAGTATATTATCACTTTTTCCTAGGTGAAATCCACTTCACACATACATTTTTACCACACTTCATCATTTTGTCTAGGTGATTTGTGTACCGCATCATACCTTAACCTTTTACCTAAGTAAAATCCATAATTACCCTTACTTCTCACTTCATTTCATCTCCTAGAAGGCGCATGGTACTTTTTTCCTATAATTCCCTAAGTTCTAAACCATATTAACCCTTCGATTTTCATATTTCCACTAGTTCCAATGTGAACACACCAAACTAGTTTAGGATATTTTAATTAAATCCTAAACCTTAGGTTGAGTGCCGAAGTATTGGCCTATTAGTACTTTATTGTTCTAATTCCTCATTGAGATCTTTTCCCTAAGTTTCACTTGCTGATTTGTCACTAGGGGTTGTAACTTAAAGTCCACATGAGACGCTCCCCCTTTCGGCATGTGTTAAAGTAAACACACACAAAAAAGCTAGTTCGCTCTCACCTTAGCCTAGCCTTGTTCACAAATGCTAAGTATTTCATGCTTCATCCTTATCCATTGGCACGAGGTTTGAGAAGTTAGTTAAGACTTGAGTTGACTAGGGAAGAATAACTACCCATGCACCCTAAGGTTTTTGACCTAATCCATCTTATCCACACATGCACACATCCCTAGGTGGTGTGCTCCACTAAGAGGATATATTCACTCGCATAACATTGCTCACACCGTGCACATGTATGAAATGACTAGTGATGGTTTGACTTGGTCAAAGGGCATCCATTTGCACATATTTTGAGATCTCATGGATTTGATGAAGAACCATTTGCACAAGTGTCAAGGGTGCACCTTCTAGAGTGAGAATTTCAAGGTTGGCTTGGTCAAAGTGGACACAAATGCACAAATACCAAGGTGCATTCATCTCTCTTCAAGGGCACATGCATGGATGAATATTTTATTGTCATGAAGGTTGTTAAGTGGACATGAAGCACTCCTTCCTAGGTCGCACTAGAGGAGAAGATATTTTATTGTTTAAAGCCAAGTCAAAGTGGAACAACGCACATTCTTCAAGGATGTAGAAGCTAAAGAAAACTATTTTATATTATTTATGGATAAAAGACTTCTAGAAGAAGCTAACTAATGATGACACATGGCATTCTTAGAAGAGTGCCCTCCTTTTGAGCTTTACACATGGAAAACTACTCATCCATTTGGAAATTTGCCCTACTCAAGCAATATTATTATTTGGAAGAGGTTATTTCTAGATAAGCACCCTCATCATGGAGCTTAACACTTGGCATTCATGCACACCTTTTGGAAATCCGCCCTACCTATTTGACCAAACCTTTTATTATTATTTTAAAGATAGTTATCTCTTGGAAAGTGCCTGGCACATGAGGACAAATGGCACTCAAATTTTACCTTTGCATGAGCTAGAAGGTGGAGGAAGATGACATGTGGCACTACACTCATCTATAACATTGTATCCAAGCATTTTCTAGGGGTTTTGACCTAATTCGCCCTCTTAGGTAGTTATTGTAAATATTTTAATATTTCTTGGGAAAATACTATTTTATTATAGAGAAGAGTGGAGCTAGAACCTATATAAAGGTTTGTTCTCTCCATTTTGTACTTGGATTGGAATTGAGTGATTAAAAGAAGAACTTGTGAGCAGCTAGCTCCAAGCATTGGAAGGAAGGTAATTGTTGTGTAAGTTATTGTTTCATTTTTGTACAAACTTTTTTGTGTGGCATATATTCTAGTGCACAATTGGTAGACTCTTGGTTACAATTGGATTGTCAAAGCTAAGACTTAGGAGCAACCTTGTCTTGAGGAGAGGAGCTAAAGTGCTATGCATCCATAGTAGGCAAAAGCTTGCACCTTGCCTTAGAGAGAATCGGTTTAAAGCCTTAACATCCCTTGTGAGTAAAGCTTAACCACCCCTTTGAATTAGTTTGGTTGTGGAGCTCCTATTGCGAGTCCCCTCCCTTCTAAATATTGTGATCTATTGTTTACTAAGTTAGGTAATGCTATAGAGAATGTCATCTAGTCTATTTATAGCCCTAACCATTTAATGAATAGCCCTCCTAGATTGCATTCATGATTTCATAGCCCAAGCAACAAGGCACTAGATTTCCCCTTCCATCCATCATCTCCAAGACCACCTTTTTAAACTTTCTCATTTCCCTTTTTGTTGTATCTGTTGTTAAGCTTCATTTACTCCCACTCCATATTACACGAAGTAAACCTACAAACCATAGGGAATCCTTTGTCTAAAGTGCAAAGGAGTGTTGGTTAGGTGACAGTGGCTAACCTCCTAGTTCCACAAGTCTCCACGTCTAGGCATTGGAACTTTTCATATTTGGGTGTGAGATTGTGTGGTAACAATGCAAAACAGAGTAGATGAAAAGGCGTAATTCTCCACGGGCATGTTATTCCAATGGAAAATATTCACACCCAGTGGACTGAATAAGGCAAATAAAAAAAAAAATTCGACGATTCTTGCCAAATACCTTTCGACAAACACTTGTCCTTATAAACACTACAATTTCAATGATTACCATATTTATGTTCGTTGTTGTTATGCAACGAATACCAACAATCATCAAGCTTATGCAGTGGAATGGTCAACAGTGTTTGTTGGCAACAGACCCACTACCAATTTGTCACACATTTTCCTGCCCTTTTCCTAGCCCACCCCGCACTATCTTCTGCTTCGACGAGGGGGACCCAGACACTTTTTCTACCCACCTCCGACAGATGCTCTCATCCAAGACCCAATTCTCTTACTTGATTCTGCCTCCACCAAGTATGATTACCTCTCATCCACCATATGGGATGCAGCCTTCAAATCCTTCCCTCACTCCACCCGGTCCACTTCCACCTCCCCAAAACACAAACCCTTCCCTATGAACCGAAGGTACGACGAAGAATGCAAGGTCCTTCAATGCCAACTTCGACATGCATTCACCCATGCTCATCCCTCCTATCCCAACCTCAAAGCTTTGTATCATTGTCTCCTCCGCTGCAAGAAACCCTTGTTTGACTTTCAAAGGAGATATGACTTATCCATTTCCCTTACTCACACCCCTAAAAAAATTTGGCGTACCATCCCCCAGCTCCGTGTTTTCCCACATATACACTCTCTATGATATTCCTAGACATGCCTAGATTTAGGTTACCTCTCCACCCTCCTCATGCTTCTTATTTTCAGACAAGGGCATCGGAGAGGCCATTTGGGTGATGAACAACAACAAATGAGAAAGGTTTTCAAGTAGAGTTCTTTAAGTACAGTCTTCGTGCTTTGGTTCCTCACTTAGTTGATCTCTTCAACCATGTGGTTCGTACAGGTTTTCCTTCGGCTTGGTCACATCATGTTATGGTCCTAACCCGCACATAGGTAGATCAATGTATTCGGATGTAATAAAGGTCAATATTAATAAGACCTTTCAATAAAATAGAATAAGGCGGATGTAAGAAGACCTAATAGAAGCTTCCGCTTCTAGAAGGATCTTC
>ML776827.1:1540491-1597905 GCA_009831015.1 Picea engelmannii | reverse complement strand
CGCCTTGCACATCCCAGTCAGTCACTTTGGTATATATGCTTTGAGAATGGTTTGTTAGGGTTGATCTTGGACCGCTGGTACTTGTCTCTGCTTGAAGTGGGCATCTATGTTTTAGGCTGAATGTGTTAAATCAGCCTATTGTTGATTGTGGGTTTTTATTTTTTCCAGCCCTAGGTTGGACAGTGTTTTTGTTTTCAGCCCTAATACTTGACAATGGCTTGGACTGTAGTTTTCCAGCTTGTTGAGTTAGTTTTCCTTCTTGGCATTGTCCCTATGATCATGATGAGATCTACCCTGAGGGTTTGATCCATGATTCTCTAAGCTTTTCTGAGCATACGTTGGAGGAAGGAAACAACAACAAATCAGGTACATTCATTCTCTTCTACAGCTATGGTAATACTTAGATTTGGGTTGTGTATGTAATTTACTCACTAATACTGTGAGGTTATGCATTGGAATTTTAATGCTTTGTTGGTCATAATTACAGTAGGATGCTTTGTTGGTCATAATTACAGCGGCTAATGATTTGTGAAATTTAAAGAATTTATGTTTCCAGCTAGTTTACTATTTCTGGCCTTAAATTCTAACACCCCATATTGGGGTTTTCCCTGGCTGGTTGCCTAAATTTCTGAGTATTACATGGATGTGTAATTTCTGTTCATTGTGTTTATTCCGCTGCAAAAGTGCTTAGCAATGCGTATTTCTGCTCTTGGTATTTTCTGAATGTGGGTTTAATGCATCTCAGAGTTCATATATGACAGTTATCTCTAGGTTGCTAAATGTATGACAGAATTTGTGCATGCTGATTTTGTCATTAAATTTCTACACTTCTCATCTCCTTTGGACTGAACTGATCTCTAGGTGAAATTCCTTCTTCACCCTTAGTGAGATCTCCTTGTGTGAACAAAGTCCTTTGTTCTCACTGTGAGTCAGTAACTCCAAATAGATGTATTGTTGTTGTGTGTTTTATCCCTTGAGTTGATCTCTAGATGAAAATCCTTCTTCACCCTTGTTGAGATCCCTCTTGAGTCGCAGTCCTTTGTGTCTCGACTCTCAAGCACTCAAGATTTCTTGAGGAAAAGTATTTCTTTGCTCTCTCTTGAGTTGTGTCTGAAATTTGTCTCCCTCTCAGAGTGCAACCTCTGATACCATGTTGAAAAATCTCACTATCCCTAGCACCTAGACAAATTACTACCTTGTGTTTTTCCTTGCTAAAAATTACATTACAGTACAAAATAAAATATATTGGCTAGAAATAAATAAAACAGTGGAAGCAAAACTGGAAACCAAACTTCACACATGCACACAGAAATTTTGCCCTTCAAATCAGCTTTTCATTAATAATGACTCCAAGCTGACAAGGGCTCCCTTACTGGGAAAATGGCCCACTGAGGAAAAATACAAATTACAACAAACCAGGCAACTATGGCCCTGAAGAAACCCTTCTATTGGAGTTTCCCTTGTACAGTCATGTACGATCTGTACATGCCCTGTACCATCTGTACAACGCATATGTACACCCTCCCAATTATCTGTTCGGCATGTATATACGCACCCTAGGCTACCTGCCCAATGTGTATGTACGCGCCCTGGACTACCTGCCCGGCATGTATGTATCTACCCTAGACCACCCGCCCTGTGCGTATGTACGTGCCCTGGACCACCTGCCCGGCGTGTATAGCACTGCTCAACTGTAGAACATACTCTTTCGTTGTACGACTGCTCCCTAGGACTCTGTCCTTCGATTTCTGGTTGTTGGTTTTCTTCTCCTTGTTGCACTACCTGCACTTTCCTCCTTTGGACTTGATCTCTAGATGAAAGTCCTTCACTTTTTGTTGAGATCCCCTTGAATCACGGTCCTTTGTGACACAAGCACTTGAGCAAAAGTCCTTCCTTTCTCTTGTTCTTGATCCCCATGAGTCACAGTCCTTCGTGACTCAAACACCTAAGCAAAAGTCCTCCTTTGCTCTTCATGTGGATATCTTTCTCCTTCACCTAGCCTTGCTTTTATAATCTTGAGTTATGACCGAATCAAACATAACCCTAATCTCCAAAATGATTAACGGTTGAGATTAGATCTCAACTCACTTGAGATTAATGGCTAAGATTCATTTAATTCACTAATGCTAATAACTTTAGCATTTCATTAAAATAAACTCACTTTAATTATTAAAAACAATTTACTTTAATAATTCATTTAATTAAAGTAAATTACAAAGGTTGAAGGCTTTGGATGACTTCCACACGTCTAGACACTTAAACCTGTGCGGAAATACATGTTCGATGCTACAAACATCAACACTCAACTCAATGGAGGATAGTGAATTTCCTCTTTGTCTTCTAACCCTAGCCTCTACTTTTTAAAATGAGGCAAAAAAGAGTAAAATATGTTCTTTTAGTTTTGAAGGATAACCTTCTCAACTCATCATAGTAAGGGGCCTTGTAGGCTTGTACCCTAGGCCAACAACAAAAATAGCATCAAACATAGACTAGGCTTGGTTTTGGCAAATTTGATCATGATGGCACATAGATGGGTTGGAAGCCCATAGGTTGGGCAGTGTACCCCAGGGCTTATTACTTACTGGATTGAGGGCGTTGTAGCAGTAGACATCCAGATATCATGCAAAGACGAGGTGCAACCTCCTCCACCTTGGACGCAGTGCCCTAGACCCTTGACGATGGCCTCCATTGGATGATGACGTCACCTTCTAGGGTTTGATGTCCCTTGGGGTACCACTGATGATGGAGCATGACCATGGATGATGAGAGGCACCCTTTGCCATGATTTCACCTTGAGATGATGTCACGTGGCCTTGGGAGGCCCTCCTATTGCCTTGGGAGCCTTGACATCACCACACGTGTGGCTTTATGATGTCTTAATTGCATTTTTTGTCATTTATAGAGGCTACTTGAGGGGTCGGCGCCACTTATTATTGTTATTTCACTTGACTTAATGGATAAAGCGCTAGGGTTTACCTCATATAAAGAGGCTAGGGCTAGGATTTATTTTGATCATGACATTCCTCACCATTTGGTAGAGGAGAACCTCTTGAAAAGTTCACTATTTTGGCCTCTCTTGGCTCTTTTCTCTCATGTGCTAGTCTTGGAGGAGGCTCTTTGTCGATTTTTTTTCTCTTTTGAATGATAATTTTCTGCAATTAGGGTTTTGATGGTATTGCTACTTGGAAGAAGTAAGTAATTTTCTGCAATTTGTTGTTCTTGTTAATGCTAAAGGTGTTAAATTGCTATCTTGTTGCAAGCTTCTTTGTCTTGTTAAAACCCTTAGAGGGAGACATAAGTGCTTCTCTCCTTCATAAAATTTTATTATCCAAGTTTGTGAAGCATTCTTTGCTAGGGTTAAAGGCCTAAGGCCCAAAAGTGCTTGCACTTTAGGGTTTTAACCCTAGCCTTTGATCCTTGACCTAAGTAAAGCTAGGATAGGGGAAAAACGGCACATAGGGCCCAAGAGTGTTTGCACCCTAGGTACCTTCTTCCTCAAAGTCTAAAACCTAAGGCCCAAGTGTCTTTGCACCTTAGGATTTAGACCTTACCTCTCTTGTTTCATTTAGTACAATCTTCAAGCTAATGCATTTGTAACTCCATGAGCCCTAGAGGACAACGGCACTTTTCTAGAAGTGTTCTTGTGGTTGAAGTAGCTACTAAAATCAATTTTCTCACTCTCAAACACTACTAACTTTTCTAACCCTAACTCTGGCAAACTATCAACATTTATTGTTGTTGTTATAAAAGTTTGCTACAACCACTGAAAACTACCTTAATTTTTTGCATACACTCATTTATAAATGTCACTTGTTGAATGCTTGATTTTCATGGTGAATTGCTACATTTCTGAGCACTTTTATTTGTTGTTGTTGCAAAGTATTAATTGTTGTTATAAAACTAGTTTACTTCTATAATTTGCAACAACCATAGCATCTATTAATTGTCTAGTGTCTATGAGGTCATTATTGCACTCTATAACTTGTTAATTGTCTATATTGTGTTGCAAAGTGTTTATTGTCTCGTACAGGTAGAACAATTACCTTGTTATCTTCTATCCCTTTCCTAGACCTAGACCTAACTAACAGGTGACCAAGATAGGGGGTTGTAGGCTTGGCTAATCTTGTTATTTGATCCCTTGAGGTCACCAGGGAAGCCTCCTTTGTGGTGGACCTCTTCCATCACTAAAACGAGGGAAATCTCTGCTTAGGTGACAGTGGTAGATTCTCCCATAGTTACACAAGATTTGGGATCTTGTGGAGGGATTTGGACAAGTACAAATCCTGTGATAACAAGACCTAAAATTCTACTTTCTCCATATGAAGTCCAATGAAATCGGAACCAGTCTCAAACATCCTAAAACAATTAATGGTAATATTAAAAATTTAAATAAAAGGATGATAACAAAAGATAAAGGAGAATGTCACTTTTAAGAATTTAATATTATCATTAAATACTAGGTTTGAGTAGGCCCTAGGGTTAGGTAATAAGCCCTAGGGTTAGTTAGTAGGCCCCCTCTATTAAACAATTCATTTTTTTTTTAATTTGAAATTTGCAGGTCTTAGATGCGTCGTACAAAACTGGACGGTTCGATGAAAAAGCCCATATTGTTACTGAACCGGCCAAAAACAGTTTGGTGCCACCGGTCCGTCTATTTTTGCCCCAAATCCGATCTAACCTGCCGGTTTTTACCGGACCGGAACGGTTTTGATAACACTGGCCTCAACACCAATTCTCAAAACAAAGAAAGGTGAGCTTGCTAAGGGCATCATGGAAGGTGAAGTTGAGGAGAGGCTCTCACTTGCCCCCGTCCCTGATAAGTTTGTGGTTCCTGAGTTTCTTGCAAATCCTCCAGCTACAAGTTCAAGTCTCAAAGCAAGTTGCAAATACCGTTTCAGAGAATATATCAGTGAGGGTCCATAAATTTATCGGAAATATCAAGGAAACTATAAGAAATTATCATAAAATATCGGCAAAGCATAAACTTGGACTTGAAAAACTAAGAAAATATTAAAAACATTGACAACCTGAGAAACTAAAAAAAAAATCAGAAATATTAGGAGAAATCGAAGATATTTGCAACAATGCTCAAAGCTTCCTTCTCTTCTTTCTTTTTACTGATTTCACTAAGTGATTGATTGGCAATACGGACAATTTCCAAGGTTGATTTATGACATATTCCCTTTTCATACCTTGGAATTCTTGCAAAGTGGTATTTCATGTTGTCAATATGCCAATTATTTCCTTCCCACACAACTTGAAAGCCAATCAATTTTGAGGCTCAACCAGTTCACAATATTCCCATGATGTGTCCAAAGGCTTCAACATTTTCATAGGGCAACGATTAAACCTAGGGCACAAAAGGAGATGGAAATCAACACAAAAGAATGCTACAAATAAAAAATCCTACCTACATAAACATTAAATCTCCCATTAAAACCAGCTAGAAGAGAGAAATCTAAACCCTATCTTAAATCTTGAAAAACAAAGAAAAAACATGCTTAAATTGTTACACATACACAGGAATATGGAAACATTTGATGGGAATCAATTGCTGGTCCACAATAATTTTGCTAATGTCAATGACAACACTCAATTTCCCCTCGACTTAATGATAGACAATGAATTTCTCCTTTGCTCTCTATCCCTTGCATATAATTTTGAAAATGAGGCAAAAAAGACTAAAAATCAATCTTTTTGTTTTGAAGGATAGGCCTTCTCAACTCATCATAGGAATGGGCTTTGTACCCCTAGCCAACAACAACAATAGCATCAAACATGGATTGGTAGAATAGGTTATTCTTGGTGATGTTGAAAGGAATGTCTTTCCATAGAAAACATTTACCCACAATCTTGTCTACTTCTTGCTTCTCCTTTATGTTAACCATCGACCTAACAAAGGCTTGCGCCTCAATGGTGGTTCTTGGAACAAAGAAAGGTGAACTCGTTGAGGGAATTATGGAAGGCGAGGCAAAGGAGAGGCTCTCACTCTCCCATGTCCCTAATTATTTTGTGACTCCTGAGATTCTTGCAACTCCTCCAATTGTAAGTCTCAAAGATTCCTTCTCTTCTATCTTTCTACCGATTTCATTAAGTGATTGATTGGCAATACAGATAATTTCTTTGATTTGTCACATATTCACCCTTCATTCCCTGGAATTTTTGCAAGGTGACATTTCAAGCAGTTGATTCTGCCAGTCATTTCCTTATTATGAGGCTCAAGTGGCTCACCATATTCCCACAATGGGTCCAAAGGCTTCCACATTTTTGTCAGGAAGTAATTATACCTAGGGCACAAAAGGAAATGGAAATCAATACAAAAGAATGCTGCAAATAAAAAACCCTACCGACATAAATGTTAAATCTCCCATTAAAAATTAGCAAGAAGAGGGAAATATAATGGATATTGCAAACCCTATCTAAATCTTCAAAACCATACAAAATACATGCTTAAATTGTTACACATACCTGGGAATATGGAAACAGTTAATGGGATCAATTCCCAATCCACAATAAATCCGCTAATGGCAATGACAACACTCGATTTCTCCTTTGCTCTCTATCCCTTCTACTTTTCAAAATGAGGATAAAAAGACTAAAAACGGATTTTATAGCCCCCCTATCATGAATCTGGAGACAAATTCTATCGACTCGCAATGTTTTGGCAATATATCACAATAAATTCTATCAACTTGAGATTTTTTGTCGATATATCCCAGTATATTTAGAAGTCTCCAAAAATCACGATAAATTCAAATGATTTTATAAGCAGTCTGAAAGAATCAAGATATTGTTGATATATTGGTGCTATTTGCAATTATGACTAATACACTATAATAAGAAAAATAATAGTTCATCATATAACCCTTCAACCTCGTGACCAGTCAATGAGTAAAACCATCACGAGAGCTCTTGTAATTTATCACATCCATTATTAAAAATATACAGTTTATTCTATATGGATTTCCCTCCCCTCTCTGATTTGGATTGAATGTTTTAAAGTTATCAAACAGATTTGTTCGTAACAATGGCTCCGCTTACCCTTCAGTAGTTATTCTTGATTATTGTTATACTTCCTACATGCAGTTCTTTCCTGACCTATCATTAGCATGATGAAAACGTCATGGGTCCAATCCATCAGGTTTTGTATGTTTTTCAAAATGTACATAGCCACATATTCTGTTTAAGTCTCAGACAGAGTTGAACATAACTTGAACAAATAAACTAGTCATTCACTTTTCAAATAAATTACCTGTCATGCTTCCTCTCTGAACATATAGATATCTAATCAATGAGGAAAAATCAACATGTTGAGAGATCAGAAAGGCAGCGCTACATACCTTTGAAGATAGTCATTATAAGGATTGCAACAAAATTGAAGAACGCCCCATATCCATATAAAAACAAGTTCTGAGATAACAAGCAGCATAAATTACTCAGAAAACTGAAAAACAAAAAGTAATGCAGCTGAAAATCTTTGAAGTCCTAACATTTTAAGCTACAATTAATTCCTGAATTTCAAACTTAAGATATCAAACTCAGGATCAATTGATTTCTCCTCATTTATCAAATATCAGATGATGTATCTTTTTTATAGCAAAGTTGTGACAATCGTTCCCCTGCCAGCCTAACTCTTAATTTTCATGGTAGCCATTTTTTTCTTTGTTTTTTGGTGGGGGTGGGCAGCAGGAGAACCAAAAATATGGTGAAATTCAATCGACACAAGAAAAAAAATAATTAAAACATGCTGGGAATATTATCGAAAGAAGAACTGCAAGATATCAACAGGAAAAGGCAAGTTGATTTAGTAATTGGAGAAATTCACATCTATTCAACACATTGATTCCACAGACATAATGTAACAACAAATTATCCAAATAGAATTACCTGAGGCCACCATAAAGCAAGGTCAATCATATTCTAGTTTAGGGAAATACTATTACAGTTAAGTTAGGCTTGATATTAATTGAATATAAGTATAATGTATGGAAATTGTGAACAGAGTATTTACAACAACCCTATTAATTTATTTAAGCAAATGGAGGTTTGTATCAATAATTAGGTGGGAACAGAAAAAGAAGAACAACACCCTTGTTTTATTGTTGTCTATTTATTGCTATTATAATGTTTAATACCAATAATATTTTGCAGGCATGGGCAATATTTACACCATACACCATTACAAACATTGCTAGAAACATTTCTTACATAAGTTCCTCTAGGTTCCATACTCACTAAATTATAATGCCAAGTTCCAACTACATGATTATAATTGCCAGCTACAGTGCAAATATAAAAGCCTTCAAGGTTCGCAGCTCAATAGCACTAACCACACAAACACATGACATGTTACAGGTCAATCAAGGCAAACTAGAATGATGCTTGGAGGGAAAGCCTAGAAAAATTAGTTAGAAGCTTTGGAAATTAACCTTAGAGTTGCTATGAATGACCTCTAGACCCGCAACAATGACAACATTAAAAATTAAACATTAGTAGAAAGTCTCACAGATTCAAATGGTCCAATGGAAGATATTAAAGAGCCATTCAAGGGGCTGAATGAAGGGTCCAAGGGGATTAACATACAAAAGGATCA
The DNA here is from genome assembly GCA_009831015.1 of Picea engelmannii. NCBI lineage: Eukaryota > Viridiplantae > Streptophyta > Pinopsida > Pinales > Pinaceae > Picea > Picea engelmannii. The sequence goes on along the minus strand of ML776827.1, from coordinate 1,589,312 downwards.
TTCTCCCCTTTCTTATCCTTGAAAGCATTACAGCCCAGTTTTACTTCATATTTGTTTGAAAAGTATTTCAGCTTTTGTGGAGTACAAAGCCCTGTTTGCTTGGCTTGGAATAAGTGCCCAAAAGTTGGGAAAATTTTCAACAAAGATCAGTAAAAAGTTTCAGTGATGTTTTCTAACCTTTGGCTTGCTCTCATGCTGATTTCCTGCCATATTCGATTATTTTCCGATATGGTTAACCCATTACAAAAGTAAAAAAGCACTAGGATTTTCTCACCAGGTGTCCCTAGAGGGTGTAGCTTGTAGTCACATCTTATGTAACAGTTTATTTATGCCTCTGCACATGAATTTTGTGAAATCGTATCTCAATACCATTGTTCATGCATAGTCATAACAAATGTAAAACCCTAGCCATAAGCATTTACCTTATGTGTGTGATGTCCCGTCCCCAAGATTAGGCCAGCAGGGAGTGACTTAGTAGTCTATATGTTCCCGTAGACTATAGTCAGGCACAAACAAGGAACCAGATGGAGAAATAAGGAGGAATTAAGGCTAAACGATAAATTAAGCCAAAATACTTAGGAAAAGTCACTTAAGCCTAAGTCAACGGAGAATTAGAATGAAAAGGTGATAAGGGGGCGACTTAATTGACAAATAAATCACTTAGGAGGAAAGGCGCCTAGGTTAAGTGATGTCAACGAAGAATTAGGTCGGGAAAGATATGAAGAGAGGAATTTGACCTAATTCCTCATTATGCATTGTTATGATTTGATGTTTAGACTTCCGAGAGGAGGAGGAGAGCCGACCTTACTGTTTTGTGGATTTCTGGAGGAAACCACCACCATTGATCGGTTTCGGTGTTGAGAGACACACCCTAGCCCATCAGAAATACCATCCAGGTATTTCACCATTCATTTCAAGAGAGTTTATTGTGGAGGGCGCAGCTCAGCCAAGGAGGGCGCAAGTCATTTTGAGGGTTCAAAGATCTGCAGTAGACCGTTGTCCCGATTGCAGATTCATTCCGACCCAGTAGAGATCCAACCAGAGCGCTTCCATTGAGCCATTTATCATCAGATTTTGACGGTGGAATCTTGCAGATCGATCCATCCAGCCATTTTGGGCGCAGTCATTCCGGACAGACGTTTGGCGTTGCATGCAGGTGTTCCCTATCAGATCCGGCCAAACCCTTCTGACCCATTTCATCATTTGACGAGACGATCGTTTTGAGCTATATAGCATCCGATTCCGACGGTAGAATCCTTTGGGGCGCATTCAGTGCCCAAGGAGGGGCGTAAACCCCCCAGGGGTCCAGATCCAGTGCCGTAGAGGTCCGATCCGAGTTCCGACAGACATTTATTCCAGTGTAGAGACCAGGGCGCATTGATTGGAGCAGTTTCGAGCCCATTCTGACGGTGGATTCTCTTTCCAGCTGGTAGCGGTTACCGTATTTCTCCGGGATCGCTCATTTTTGCCTATCTATCCGTGCATGCAGCAGATCTGCTGTCTTCTTGCGATCACGGGTATTTCTTTTGTTATTTGATTGTATTCCAGTACAGATCCAGGAGATCTAACTGACGTCTAGACTCTATATTTTCAGTAGGCTCTTTGTATTTCCATGCATGAACTATTATTATTCATGATATTGAGCAGTTGACATTCTATACTCTTGCATGCGTCTTTATATGATTGTTAAAACCTTAATTATGCAACATGCACATGTAATAACCGACATGCAACCACAATAACCAACATGCAAACACAATAACCGAAGAACACCTCAATCACACAGCTAAAATGCATCCAGAAACCCCCAGTGTATCAGATCTGCACACCAGAGCATTAGAACAGTAGCGAATATCTTGATCAGCCGGATCAGGGATATTTCAATGTGGAATATGGGTCAGCTTAGGCCCATTGTGGGAACTAACACATCAGATGGATAACAGCATTCACGGGATATATTTATGGCCCTTGTTTTAAACTTGTACTGATAATAATATTCAAACCACAAGATATTTCAAGCAAAGGCCAAATGCTTAACTTTAGTGACAATGCTCTCTTAATAGAGATGAATTGTGTAAGTCCTTAATAGGCAAGAGAATAGAGATAATTGTGTAAGTCCCTAATAGGCAAGAGAATTACTTGTAAGTCCTTGTAGGGTTGTGTGTACTGCTGATAAGCCCTTGGAAAACATGTGCATTGTTTTTGTATTCCTTGGGAGTGCATCATCTTCTTCCTATACATCTATGAATGCTAATCAGTTTGTTCCAATCACACATATGCCCCCTTTTTATTCCTCCAACTAACAATGGGTGCTACCTTATGCTGTGCCAACCCTTCACCACTAGGACTAAGACCCTGCTTGTGGATCTGAATGTATACATTGTTTTAAGCTGATGGCCTAATCAGTGCTTGTTGAGTATGGATTCTACATGTGACCGGTCATTACTATTATGCTGACTCAGATCTTGTTCAACATTTCCTACAAAATAAAGGCATATCTTAAGGAAAAAGAATATTCATAGTTGAGGTGGTGCCATCTTTAAATCCCCAGTTTATTAGGAGATGCGTGATAGATATTACACCCTTTTCATGGACTCGGGATGATTGCTTTCAACTTCAATACACCATGAGGAGCAGAAATGTGTAGCTCTTTTGCATTTGAAAGCTAACTCGATGTAGTAAGAAACTTTTCAATAAAGACTATAACAACAGATCCCATAGTCATATGACAACTTCATTTTTTTCTGACCTATGGGAAAGCCCAACCTGAAATAATCCTTGCAACAACATCACATTAGATCACTCTGACAGAAGACTTCTCAGAACCAGTATCATGAAGGACATATAATCCTCATCGTCATCGTTTTCTCAACCTCGAATGTTAGGAGAGGAGGCTGTTGGCCAGATCTTCCTCGTCAGCCAGACAACAGGTTCTGCTTGGGTTCCCATTTACATATTGCTTTATATGTACTTTATGATTATTTGATCTTTTGATTTTTATTTTTATTTTATAGTAGAGACAAATGACAAACTATCTTGACTTTAGATGCTCATCTAATACTTTTACAGTCCCATTAAGCCTTTGTGGTTATTAATGAGGATTAATATAGGTTCATTTCTATTCATTTAATCCACAGCCAGTAAAAATGCCCAGAAAATAAAGTGTTGTTTCTTGCCAGGAAACTAAAAATTAAGATGAATTATTTACTCCCACTTTTAAATTAATGGTATTTTAAACACCCATTGTGTCAAAACTTATTAAAATCAACCTCACCTGAAGGTAGATGCTTGTATCGAACTGGCTCTTTAAAGCATATTCATTATAAACCGAGGCCAAAGATGGCACTGTAACCTGCAATATCACTCAATTAAATCCCAAATAACACCAAACAACCCATCTTGTAAACAAACGAGTATTGTCAGAAATTACACAGGATAAAAACCTGATATTTTTCTAGAAGCGAACAAGCTAAAAACAAAATTTACACAGTATAACAAAAATTCAGCTATGGAATCTATAAATATACAAAATTCTTTTCAACAAGGTGGGTCCCCAAATTCAAGATAATAATGAGGTTTCCACCAGAAAGGGAGGGCTAATTTAGACATAAGCTCTGAAGTATACGACTAAAACCAGCTTTAGACAATCTCTCTATCTTTTAAAACATATAGTATTAAAGGGAAAAATACATTCTAGCTCGCCACATTTATTAATTCCCAACCAACTGTGCAAAAGCATGCTTATCTATCATATAAACTTCTGATATCAAAAGATCACAAAGAAGGTAAGCATTAGTAAATAGGACTTGAAAAGCTAAGATGAGACACCAATATATTTATGACTTACAAAAAGTAATGTACACAGATATGCACCAGTTGCAACTGGAAGACCTAACCCAGTGGTACCCTCTGGCAATGAACGAAGTTGATTCACAGTGATCCCAATCAGCAAAAGAGCCAGTGCTTCCCACTGATTCAGAATATCAAAAAAGAAAATATTATTATTAGTGTTTTATTTACTTTATTCATCAAATTTGTAGACAAAAAGCTCATGCCATCTCCTGTGTGCAAATGAAAAACATAATTATCAATGTGACATTAAATGTACTCATATTTAGCAATAACCATTCCAGTATATCAGGCTTGATCACTCTAGAGTCTATAAAGAAACATAAAAATTGGCTAGATCCTAAAGCCATAGCCAATACAAAAGATGCTATTTAAAATCCCTAAATATAGTAGTCTGCAAAGCTGAATCAAACAACAGACCAAACTCCTTACATATTTTAATCTACATAATGAATAGCTCCAATTTTCTTCACAAGCAATGGCAGAAACTGGCAGAAATTGCAATCAGAAAAAATGCTTACACAAAATAAGTTTTACCAAACATTTAAGACATTGATGATTGTAATCTAAATAGTATTATATATATATATATATATATATATATAGAGAGAGAGAGAGAGAGAGAGAGAGAGAGAGAGAGATGGTCATGCTGACCTGCATTATTGAGAACTTCCGGCGCATGATGAATTTTAACAGCAATGCAATAACCAGAACCTGCAAGCCCCATAACAGCAAAATTTTATTGGATTTAAAACAGTCATCGTTTTCACTGCCAAAAAAATAGACCCAAATGAATTGAATTTAAGAGGATTTCTGTCAACCAGGATACGGAATTTCCCTTCCTATTCAAAAATGATAATTAGCAATGGAAATGCCTCTCTATTCTAAAATCTAACTAAATCTATGCAACAGAGGTTCGATTCCAATAGAGAAACATAAAATAAACTAGTTTACCTTGGAGTTGCTTAACATCTTCACTGTCGCTGGATTGAAATAAAGCTGCAAATGCAAGATCAGCATAGTAAATAACTAAACAAAACAAATATAACTCTCCTATTTGCTGTTTGCTGACATGGTTTTTTCATACAACCCCCATACACTTCAAAGGGGACTAACAATCTGCTAGATTAACAGGCCCATAAAAAGAAATTATGTGCTCATTATACCATCATCTATGGATTAGAGGACAACCATTTCTAGTCATGGCAGAGATCAGTTGGGTCAGGTGTGAAGTCAAATTTGGAAAAGCTTAAGCAATTCCTTTGCAGATTTTAGAAACTATTTTGTGAGAAACATAAAGCTAAAAACAGAAGCTTGTGCAAGGAATATTGAAAGCATGGTATGTGTGTAATGTCCCCATTTCTGGATTCCCCTACTCCACAGTCAGAGGTGACCTTGTAAGTTTATGTCAGCCTGGCCAGAGGAGTAAAATGAGGTTAACAGTGAGCTAAGGCAATTTGGAGGGGTTATATGGGGCCCAGGCTAGCCCATTTGCCATCTTTCATCATCAGATCGTTTCTGCACAGACCGCTCTTGGTTCCGTGGTGTTCCAACGATTTCTGTAATTTTGATTATTATTGGGCATAATTTAATTAAATGTACTAAATATGTTATTGGGACAATATTATCTGAAGGGATACATGAGTGTAATAGCTCGTTGGAACCGGGACGGAAAGGCCTAAAGGTCGAACTGAGGAGAAAGGGATTTTCGACGTCCAGGAATGCCTTAGAAGCCAATTAATCACTTTCCAGCATTAAAAGGGGCTTTAAAAGGGTTATAAAGTGAATTTAATCTTCATGTGTATTTGGTCAAAGAGAGGAAAGATCTAGAAGGGGCTTGGAGAAGTATAAAGGAAGGGTAGCACTTCACCTTTCCTCCTTATGATTTGATCTCTCATTTTGGAGTGCTCTTGGAGCCATTGTTTCGTTAGGGTTTAGCAAAACCCTTGCACTATTGCAGTTTGGTTTCGGTGGTGCAATATCCACCCTAGCTAGACAAGGAGGATCCATCCAGGATCTTCAACTAAGCTTCATTTGTGGTTTGATATCAGTTTGGAGGTGCAGATTCGTAAGGTTTTCTAGTGGTGACCGTGACATCATCTAGGTTTTGGCTTGTATTATGTGTTTTCCATTGAAGTATTGCAGCTTCCCTAGCAGCCTTTGGGTCGTTGTATTCAGATCTTATTCATAATAAAATAATCCATGATTCTCTTCTATTCCATGTGTATCTAGTTTTGTCGATAATATGTTTGACAAAATCCTTTTAATGGAATGAATGCAAATTGTTTGTAAAAATTTGTCAACCATTTTCGAGCACTCACTGCATAAAGATTATAATACCCCAGACTAGCATATCCAGGGATATTACAGTGGTATCAAAGTTGGAGATCTTGCCAGCCTGAGGGAAAATAGTGATACCAAGCCAAGTTGAGCCGTGAAGGGTTGGGAGTAGCTGAGTTTTATAGAAAGAATCAAAATCTGTTATTATGAGGGTCATTTTCTAACAAGAGGGTCGAGTTGTTGTGGAGAATCCATGTAGACATGGAGAGGGAGTCCATCAAGGGTTCCCAATTGGAGCTTCATCTTGTATTTGTCTTCAGTGGAGGAGTGTAGCGAATTGCCAAGAGAGTCGATTTATTATTTGCAGAATTGGAGGGTCGAGTTATGATTTAGAGAGGCCTTCTTGAGGGTCGATCTTACATTTGCAGGTCTGTGACAAATAGAGAGACCCCAAGAGTTTCTGGTGGATCGTGGCACTTGGAGGGTCGCCTAGAGGGTCGATTTCATTCACAGCTAAGCCGTGAGAACTCGTAGGGGTTTCACAAGCAGGTCGTGAAGGCCCGAGAGAGCCCCGCGTTGTTCTAAAAGGGTTGCGAACCATTAGTGAGGTTGCGGGTTCAATGAAAGGGAGCCAAGGGCTCCACTTACAAACCCTAGCGGCATTTTTGCAGACCATGTGGATTAAGGGTGTCGAAGAGGCACTAGAAGAGGGTCGTAAGCCTCTTAGTGAAGTCGTGTGGGTATAGAGAGGGTCGTAGACCCCATTTACTGAGCTACGAGGTGAAGTGGAGGGTCAAGAGGCCATTTACGGTGCCAACAAGGGTTTGGAGGAAGGTCGTGAGGCCTTCTCGTAGTCTTTGGAAAGCTCAATAGTGATCAGAAGAGGTAGCGTGAGGCTCGAGGGCTCTTAGAACATAGCAACATCGTCTATTAAGGAGATCTGTGGCATTCTTCCAGGTTTTGTGTATTTGATTGTTGTGTTACAGCTGCCATAGCAGCCTTTATCAGATTCATATTGTTGTTGTATTGGACGTCATCCATAATAAAATAAAATAAAAAATGTCAATTTTACATGTGCAATATATTTGACAGGAGTAGTTATTAAAAATACATGAAACTGTTGTGAGAAAAGTTATCTCCAACTTGTGGCATCAAGGCAATTGTTTGACGTAATCACTCAACCAGAAACTCCATATAATTGACAGCAAACATAATATTCTAGTATATCTCTATTAGGGACATCAATGAAAAAACATCTTGATAGTGTTTTCGTGAAGTAACCAGAACTTATTCTAGCCATGCAGTGCTTTAAAAAGATAAATATGGAACGCCTAGCTAAAATTTTGAAGGAGGTAACAACAACAAGATACATGCCTTATTACTAGGAGTATGTAGCATTGGGTGAGGAAATTTGTGGAGCTTTACCCTTTCGAAGCTATTACACCCTCAAGTACAGAAGCTAGCCCAAGGATCTAGACGAGGATTACTTGAAAGACAAACGGAAGAAATTGAAGAGAGATGAGCATGAAGGACAAGTGGAGGAGTATGCATCTAGCCATGTGGAGGAGGTGTGGAGGAGGAAGTGTACATTTCATTGTCCTCGGGATCCTTGGGCGAGCATCTAGAAGGTCTTATGATTGACTTTTATCTTCTGCCAGCTACAAGCCTCTGGGTCTCTAGCCCCTTCTTCCCATGAAATGAGGGACAATCCTTTCTTGGGTCATTACACCCAAATATCGCAAAAGATAAGGAGATGAGGGGATGAAGTGTGGAAATTGGCAAGTATGGTCGGGAATGGCACAATGACGTGTCAAGGGGACCTCCCGGTAGCAAACCTATCCCTAAGGGTGGCCACTTACTAGGGTGCAATGCCAACCACCAAGTGAAATAGGGAAAAGAGCATAATTTCCAAGTAGACATTACATAATCAAAAGCAGTTTTAAATGCAACAAACTCAAATGCCTCAAATATTGAAATGACACTCACCATAATACATGGCTTGTACCCCATGGAGCAAGACCCAATGTCCTCTAGAAGCAAGTTGATGTGGTGGATACCCTCATGATGAACCTGAGATCTATGGTGGTGAAGCACACCTCTATCTGTGCAAGTGGACACTGTTGGTCAAGCTGTCTCTTGATACTCCATGTCTACAACCTAAGGACCTCAAGACATCATCTCCTTAGTTATCCCAAGGAATTGGGGATAACACAGCCGATGTTGAGGACCCAACATCACTCACTGTGTATGATGCTTATAGTGAGGGTAGTTCAAACGTGATTGCACCTATGCATGATGAGGATTCAGCACCATATCTCATTTATGATGTCAATGATGATGAGGAAGTGACTATACCTCGACGTGATGATGAAATGGAACAAAGACCCTTAGGATTGCAAGATTTGGAGAACCGATTATTGGTCACAGAGGAGAAAGTTGTGGAGGTATTGACGAGGGCATAAGGTGCTTATAAGTTTATTGACAACTTATGTGGAAAACCTAGTTGGAGGAAAGGAAAAAGGGAATTGCAGATGGTGTCACTAGTACCCAATTACGCATCATCAAAGAGGCACTAGAGCAGAGGAAATCCGATTACTTGCAGTTGTTCATGGATAGGGATCTTGCTCTTCAGTTCGCTAAAATGGAGGTTGAGGAGCTTTGTCACCAACTGAGTTTGGCGTGCTCTTCATTGGAAATAGCAGAGACTCCATCATCTTGGACATCCATGACACATGAGGGCGCAAGTGGCACTCATGATTCGAGGGAAGAACCATTTGTGACAATTTTGCACGATGGGTGTTCAGAGTTGCAAGGGCTCGAGGAGAGGGTTGACGCGGAGGGATTTGACCATGCACCTATCTTGCATTGTGAGGATCATGAGTCGTGTCTGTTGGAGAGCCCACTAAAGGCTCAAGTCTTAGCTACGGAGGAGATAGTTGAGCACATTCCTTGGGGACCAACTCGCAAGGAAGTATATGCATCCATGGATTGGGTGGACGGGTATATGACAGACATGGACATGCTCTAGAATACAAGTTCAGGCGACATCAGTAAAGTGATGGATACAGTAGCGCCTACATGATACAGGATGGAACAGGATGACTCAGTGATAGGAAATGCAGGGACATCCATTGGCACGCGGTAGTGTACAATGGAGTTGTGGGGTGTTTCCGCCAAGGAGACCTCCTGACAAGGTCCTCAGGGATACCATTAAGTTGAGGTTTCCCTAGATCGGTAAATGGATGGTTGAGCATCAGGGAGTAGCATATCCCTTAATGATAGATCTTCAGATGAGTATCAGGGAGCAGGATAGGCACAGGTATGCTTCTAGACTTCATGGTGATCTCTTGGTTGTACCCTTGGGGTTGACCAACGCATTAGTCACTTTCCAGTGTTGTAGGTAGTGGCAAAGGCATCATTTGATGCCCTCATTATATATAGCAGGACATGGAAGTTTCATCTAAGTCAGTTGGATGGGACAGGTGGCATTGCAGCCATGACGGAGGTTTTTCAGGAGGAGATCCAAGCTTTGTTGGATTGGTTCACAGAGATTTCAATGAGCGTTGGGAGTGATAGACTTCCAATCTAGTGATGGGATCCCAGCATTCATCGGAGTTATAGACTGCTTCAAATAATGAGAATGATCGACAGGGTCTTGTAAGTTATTGGTCTGTGTCATTGTGGGAATATTGTGGGAATATTGTGAAAGGAGTTGTTGAGTTTTGTTCCATTTGGCAAGGTAGATTTTTCCTCACAATACCCAAGATCAAGTCTATCCGTGGGTTGGCAGACCTTGACTTCACTGAGATTCCTGGGTGAGACATAATCCAGGATACTGAGTTCAATCCTTTCGGGGATCTCAGCTTGGGGATTCGGGAGAGGAGAGCGCAATCCGAGCATGATGATCCAACGATTGTGACCTGAGGGGTGCAGCGTCAACATGATGGGTCCTTTCTAGTGATAACATGGGACATTGGGACTGCAATATCTAACAACTCGATAATCGATGCAGATGAGTTGGCCAGTTTTCACCTCTCGGGATTTACTCTTGGGATGCTTAAGATTGGTTGCTTGGAGGAGTGGTCTTCTAAGGAGTTGATCGAGTTTTTGCAGCTTCTTATTGTCTAGCTTACCATAGGCAGTTAGGTGGATTCTTGTGTTGGCGTCTGGCAGAGTAGGGCTATGAGTAGAGGGTGCTTCACATCATATAGGTTAGTTTGGGACCCTGGTGACTTTACCACTTATAGGCCAGTCCGAGAAAGGTTCGCATGGAAGGACTTTGCGAATGATGTGTTGAGAGATTTTCTGGACAATGCTTGGATGGTTGTAGTAGGATGGGGGTGTTGGAGTATTAGGGCTTTCCCTTTTGATACCTGGAGGTTAGGTGTTGTTGATGCCGTATTAGTTTGTGACCACATAGACTTCTCTGGGATGTCTGATTTTAGAGTTGGTTGAGTTGACTTTACAAAGATATATTGGCAGGACATGATCCTCGATAGTGGCGACGATTCATTGAGGCATTACAGCTTGTGGATGCAGGAGTGGAGGATGCAGACTGGGCACGACAGTCGGACGATCAGAGTGGCACAACGACTGCATGGTGGTTCCTTTTTGAGATTATCTTGGGACCCCGAGATTTCAGTATTAAACAGCTCGGAAACTAATATGGAGGCGAGAGTCAGTTTTTGCTTCCACAAGATTGGTTCCCTAATAGTGCAGTTCTTTGAGGGGTTGATCGAGTTGTTGCAGAATCAAGTTGCTCTACTTATCAACGATATTCAGGGGGTTTCTTATGCCCGTAAATTGCCAGACTACGCATTGAGCAGAGGATGCTTCACATCCTCCAGGGTGGTTTGGGATCCTAGTATCATTTTCAATTTCAGTCTAGTTCAGTCGATGGTGCATTAGTTTGTGATGGCATTGCTTGAGAATTAGCAATCTTTGGGAAGGGAGAACTGATTTTGGATTCCCCTACTCCATAGTCAGAGGTGACCTTGTAAGTTTATGCCAACCTGGCCAGAGGAGTAAAATGAGGTTAACAGTGAGCTCGAGCAATTTGGAGGGGTTATATGGGGCCTGGGCTAGCCCATTCGCCATCTTTCATCATCAGGATCGTTTCCACACAATCCGCTCTTGATTCTGTGGCGTTCCAACGATTTCCATAATTTTGGTTATTATTGGGCATAATTTAATTAAATGTACTAAATATGTTATTGGGACCATACTATCTGAAGGGATACATGAGTGTAATAGCTCATTGGAACCAGGATGGAAAGGCCTAAAGGTCAAAATGGGGAGAAAGGGATTTTCGAAGTCCGAGAATGCCTTAGAAGCCAATTAATCACTTTCTGGCATTAAAAGGGGGTTTAAAAGGGTTATAAAGTGAATTTAATCTTCATGTGGATTTGGTCAAAGAGAGGAAAGATCTAGAAGGGGTTCGGAGAAGTATAAAGGAAGGGTAGCACTTCACCTTTCCTCATTATGATTTGATCTCTCATTTTGGAGTGCTCTTGGAGCCATTGTTTCGTTAGGGTTTAGCAAAACCCTTCCACCATTGCAGTTTGGTTTCGGTGGCGCAATATCCACCCTAGCTAGACAAGGAGGATCCATCCAGGATCTTCAATTGAGCTTCATCTATGGTTTGATATCAGTTTGGAAGTGCAGATTTGTAGGGTTTTTTGGTGGTGACCATGACATCATCCAGGTTTTGGCTTGTCTTGTGTGTTTTCCATTGTAGTATTGCAGCTTCCCTAGCAGCCTTTGGGTCATTGTATTCAGATCTTATTCATAATAAAATAATCCACGATTCTCTTCTATTCCTTGTGTATCTAGTTTTGCCGATAATATGTTTGACGAAATGCTTTTAATGGAATGAATGCAAACTGTTTGTAAAAATTTGTCAACCATTTTAGAGCATTCACTGCACAAAGATTATAATACCCCAGCCTAGCATATCCGGGGATATTACAATGTGAAAGCATCCATCGGCTCAAGCAGAAACTTCAAAACTGAAATTCATATGCATGAATTATTTTTGAGAAATGTATCATATATTACTTCATGGAACAAATAATTACATTATGAAACAAAGAGAATTACAGCAATCTCAGAAGAGGATTACAAGGAGTTCCCGTCCTAAAAAACTCGGAAAGGTGAGCATATGAGCGTGTGCCCTAATAGGAAGGAATTCCACATCTTTACAGAAAAAAATGAATTTGACTTTAACAAACAAAGTCAATTCCTGCTTAAAGAGCCTCAATTCCCCCAGGTGAAGATGGGGTGGTTCCTCATGAAGCATAGCTTTACACTGGTAATTCTGCAGAAAGCCAATAGTGGACAGCTGAATTTTGTGCCATAAAGATTTGCACGTCCCTAATCATCCAAGTGTCCACCAGGAGAGGACCTTTCCAAGAAAGTGGGGCAGTATAAAAATAGAAAAATTCAGCTTAGCATTTGTAACACCAAATTTATGATGTTGGTCTTGACAGCTAAGCCTTGGTGAAGCATAAGCCACCCCCACACTTTGGGATTGAAAACATAGTGATATTTCCAAATGGACTAGCACCTTCTTCACCTGCATGTTTCAGAATCCCTCACACAGCCCACCTTTTGTTCAAGAGTGTAACAATGTCAGAGGTGTGTCTTACAAGGTCATGAAGGTCCTTTTCCATGTAGGTGTAGAAGGGTTTCACAATGTTCCATCTTCAATCCCCCAAAACCGACCTGACCCATGGAGCTGCATTTTAAAAAGGCAATTTTCAGAAGTCACACTAAAGATGACCTCATAAACTGTTTTCTAATAACTTTTGAGCTCAGTTAAGATCACGCCTAGTATGGATTGATGGTGTTCATGGTTCCAACAAATCTCTCAAATAGAAAAGATCTTTTCTTGTCAATCTTTGGCTAACAAAGGTAATTGAGAGACCAAGCTGACTATTGGTAGACTGAAACATCCATATAGGTCCTGATGCTAGGTACCAGGCATCTTAAGGCCCCTCAAACCACCAAGTGAGAAAGCTCGCCATGCAGCCCATATCCTTTTAAGCGAAGTTGAACCTAAAAGTGTGAACACCATAGCATTACCGATTATGTCACATAGCTAAAAGAGGCCTTTAATACCCTGAATGTGTTGAGCATGTTGATTTTAGTGATGAAATAAAAGTTGTCAAGGAGCATCCCTCTCCATTGCTTGTACTACCCATTTAGTGACAAGAGAAGCTCCTGGAGCTCTTATGTTTATGATGCCTAATCCCTCTTGATCCTTTGGTAAAGTGCAAATATCCCAAGCCACAAGAGGAATCCCTTTCACTCTACACTACTTACCCTGAAGAAAATTTCTAAAGGCCTTCTCCAGCTTTTAATAGGCTGCTTGAGAACGGAAAAGAGGAGAAATAAATCTGCCATACTGTGAGAATTCTATCAACAATTGTAACCTTCCCAACAAATGGAAAATCAAGATGACTCAAAGCTTGAAGTTTTTTTTTCAAACTTGGCCATTATCCACTTCCATTGATCAGCAAAAGAGAGCTACATGCCATAGGAATGGCCAAATATCGAATGATCTCCCCACATTTTATAATCTTCAATTAATGATTCAGCAAATTAGGAGGGTGACGGGGTCACCTTGTCCGCTTGGAAAACCACTATTTTTTCCTCACTAACCACTGCACCAGCAGCTTTTGCAAATGTGTCCAAACAAATAATAGTACCCTCCATGAATTGTTGAGTGAATTCAAGCATTAAAAGAAATTCATCCGCAAAACAAACATTAAGGAGCTGGTTGCCACTAGGTAAAGAGATTCCTATGATTTTACTATCCACTCTAGCTACCTCCAACAAATAGCTAGGGTATTTGCTACAACATAAGGAGAAAGAGGGCAACTTTTCCAAATACATTGTTGTAGAAGACTAGGATCGAAAAGGACAGCATTCAAACTGACCCTCGTCAAAGCGACAACAAAAGAGCGTCTCCATTGATCTATGATTAAAAGGAACCAAACCCCAACCAATCCAACATGGTAGGGATGAAGTCCCATTAGATCCTATCATAGGCATTTTCAAAATCAATTTCGAGGAAAAGAGCTTCGAACTAGTCTCTTGAGCCCATTGAAGATGTTTCTAGGCAATAATAAGATTATCAAGGATAAATATGGCTTTAATAAAACCAATTTACTCCTTTCAAACTACCTAGGCCACCAACAACCTAATACTCCTAGCCATTGCTTTTTCTAGGATTTTGTAGGAGACGTTGAGAAGAGTGATTGAATGCTAGCAGCCTACCAAATCCTTTTTAACACCTTTAGGGATAAGCTTGATAAGACCTACATTGACAAGTTCCTTCATGCCACTTGTGATTGATTCTTAAAACAACTTCAAATATGCAAGGCTCACCACATCCCACATCCTCTTGCAGAATTCCACTGCGAGACCATTGGGGCCTAGAGACTTGTCATTCTTAAGCTCTTTCATAGTTGCCTCCAACTCATCCAATGCTAATTCCCTAGACAGATAAACACTCTCATAAGTTTCAATCTTTTGGGGGGACACTTGTTTAACGAGCTCCATAAAATCATCATGTAAAGGATCTAAGCCTACTAACATGAAGATCCTTTGAAATGTTCTGGAAAATTTGTCAAATTTCAATCTCATCCTCTGTAAGGTTGTTGTTGGGATCATGCAACACCAAAAGCCCTTATGATTTCCTCTCTCTTTGGGTGTTAATAATAGAGTGTAGAGGGTGCATCCCCATCGACCATCCTTTGTATGCACCACCTAATCTAAGCCCCTCTAGATTTATAATTCTCAAATGCTCAAAGCCATGATTCCAATTCACTCGTTTTCGGTTGTTGTAGTTTATTATAAGGGTCTATTTCCACCAATTATCGAGTTTGCTAAACTTAATTTGCAACTTGGTTTTCTTTTCCCTTCCTAGCTCTAGCAACCCTTTCCCTAAACCCTAAGAAACTTGGTTGTGCACTGTATTATTGCCTCCCACCAGTGAATCCAATTGTTGCCCCATGTTAAGGAAGGAACCAAATGCCAAACCCTTCTAACAACTTTTCGACATTCTTCAAAATCAAGAAGGGAAGCATTTAATACGCTGAGTAAGCCTCATACTAGCAATCATGGCCAATGAGCATAATATTTTACATAGGAAAACGATTTGAGGCAGTGATAGTCAAATCCTAGAATCCACATACACAAATCACTCATTATTGCAAGAGAACATGATGCATGGGAATTTGCATAGAACCTATCAAGCTTAGCATGGATCGTTGACTACCCACTTGTCAATTGGGCCAAGTGTACCACCGCATTGGAGCATGAGTCTTCTATCCCCAGACAATGTGAGACATGGATCATCTCTTTACAATCATTCCAAGCCTCCCTTTTATCCAATTGAAGAGTTGTTTCACGCACGATCCCCACCCCAATCAACCATTTTGAAGTCCCCTCCAAGGACCCACATCATTATGCAATGAATGGGACATCCAACACTAGAGTTTCACTCTCCACAACACTATGCAATGAATGGACCATCCATCACTAGAGTTTCACTCTACCAATGGGATCATTGGGGTCATGCATCGAACAAAACCCCCACATCCTACCATGATTTTCATCCAGCAAAATTGAGACATGGGATCCTCCCCCTTATCTAGAATATGAGGAACTAGCCAACAAGAAACTATGCAAATATCCCCCACTTTGACTTCCTCGTGAAAAGTCGCAATATATTCACCATTCCAACTGTGCATCAACGAACAAAACTCGAAGCCAAGGACTTTTACCTCTTGAAGAAAGAGCACATTAGTATGCAGACTATCCATGACAATGCTAACATTGGGTCACTTGTCATCACCAAAGCCCCCTAACATTCCAAGTTGAAATCTTTAGCTTTATGGAAAACCCTTGTCAAGTCCCTACTTGAGGACTGTGACTGAGTTTTTAACAGTAACATCTTTAGAGGGGACATGGTGCACACATCAAACAAAAGTCCCACAGCCTACCATGATTTTCATCCAGCAACATTGAACCATAGGAACCTCCCCCTTATCTAAAATATGAGGAACTAGCCAAGAGGAAACTATGCAAATAGCTCCCACTTTGCCTTCCTCGTGAGGTGTAGCAACATATTCACCATTCCAATTGTGCATCAACAAATGCAACTTGAAGCCAAGGACCTTTACCTCTTAAAGGAAGAGCACATCAATATGTGGATTGGCCATGACAGTTTTAACATTGGGTTGTTTGTCATCACTAGAACACCCTTAACATTCCAAGACAAAACCTTCACCTTCATGGGAAACCCTCGTCAAGTCTCTGCTGGAGGACTATAAATGAGATTTTAACAATAACATCTTTGGAGGGGTCATTATCCAAAGAAGCATGCAAATTGGTTGATTGATTAGGTGGGGCACTACGGTGGGAAAATTTGTTCTTCCTCGCTAAATTATGTTAGCACTCCATCAACACCCCCTATGGTTGGGCATTTGTTTTATCCCAGCACTATGCATATGACACGTTGTAACCTACAATGGCACACCATTCTTTCCACTCCTACTTGGCACCATATTTTACCCACTAAAGGCTTAGGGGTTGCACCTTGCTTTGGCACCTACTTAGTTTACTTCTTTTGTTTTGCACTTGCCACCCCTAAGATTCATCATTTGGCATCGAGGTTGATTCAATGAGTCCAATCATTTTGTTTTTTTCGATAGAGAGGTTATGTGAAGAAAGCGCAACATGGGTGTATGTGTAAGGGGCAATCAAAACAATAAGTAGAGAAATTCAAACACAGGATCTTTTGTGCCTGCATGGGGCCATTGAATAGAAGGCATACCTTAGAAGGGAGTTGCCTTGAAATATCCACTTCCACACAAACTCTAGAAATAGGATGCAAAGTGTTAGACCAAGCTTATCTTCAACAAGTAGTTGACTAAAAGGTCTCCCTATATTCTCGATTTGGGCCCGGAAGTGTTCAAGTATACAAGGGAACTCCATCCAAAGAGGATATTTATGTTGAGATGCAAATTCTGGACTAAAATTCTCAAACAGCACATGCACCAACAAACATCCAAACTCCATTCAAAAACGCAAATTCAGTTGCTCCTCCATGGCAAGCATTACACAGATATATCCCTTGCCCAATCCCCATGAGGACTCCACCTTCCAATCTCTAGGCCTCCAATTATCAACATACAACTTGGAGAGATCCTTTTCCAGAGATGTTCCTAAAACATTGATAATGTCATCTCTCTTCCTGAACCAATCAACAACATATTTAACCTTATCATCAAAAAAACAGTGTTAAATTCCCCAATATTCTGCCTGATATTTTGAGCTCAACAATGAGGGGTTCCCTTGACAATCAATAAAAACTTTACTTCAAAGAGGGTCTCCAATGGATAGGATCATCCATCTAAACCTCAAATTCCACTTGCGACTATAGGTTATAGGTGATATTCTCGTCAGGCACAATTATCCTATTTCACCTCCTCAAGAGATATTATCCTGTTTCACCTCCTCACAAGGAGGGGGTTCGACAAGGTTACTTTTATGTTTGATAGCCAATTGCTTGAAATAGAAGAGCCTTTATTGACAAGCCACTCCTTGTTGTCATTCCCATTGTAAGGCCAAACTTCTACATTCTTGCTCAGAACGATCTTGAATTCTTGTAGTGTGAAAAACTTTCATTGTAGCATCTCTCAAATCAGCATCCAACGGAGGGTTATTGGCAATAAACTGGATATCCCCTGCTAAAAGTCCATTAAACTCCCTTTTAACCGCTTCAGTCCCAGCCATCAGGGCTGTCATCGGGAGATATAATAGCACACAATACCTCAGCATTAGCATTCATACCCGTCCAAGAAAAAGATATCTCCAGGCTGCCTATGACACAAACACAACACACTAACAAGTCCGCTAAACTCCCACAAAACCCTTAACTAATGTCCCATTATACTCCAAAACCCTTGCAGCAAGTTGACCCAAAGCTCACACACATGCTATCCCTTATGCATCATGTACTTATGACCCACTTGCAACATTGGTAACAGGCCTTGAATTCACATAAGGGGGCTTTAATATATGTTATGGAACATGCAATAGAGGGTATACGTTTCCAGGCTTTAATCTAGCATGTTTGTGTTGCCACTCTAATTGCTCTTACTCCCAACCTCTGCACAAAGCTCAAGAAAGCATCCATATCCATGAAATTTAGAAAAACGTAGCCCCTTACAAACAAATAGTGCAATGGTCTTGAACCATAACCAACTTAATACCAAGTTACAGCATGGAGTCTTTGCTCAAACCAAGAATGGCTAAAATACCATCTCCCAAGAATATAGTAGGTTAGAATAAAGGCAGCACTAGCATCAGAACGGAATCATCAAAATGCTAAGTAACAGTAAGATATCCTGGTGAAATCTAACTATAATACAGCTTGAAATTAGTGAAATGCTGTTCAAGTCAAAACCAGAAAAGAAAATTTGAGATAACAAAACTACAATGAAATTATATTAATCAGAAAGAGCCAAAGTATCCAAGCATATGGTTTTTAATTCTTACTTGCATGATGAACTTCAGATAATTATTAATAGCATACAAAAATGCTGGCACAGCAAGAAGGTAATTTGAACGAGCTGCCTGCACACACATACAGATAAAGCTTCTTAGTATCTTTCCAAACTGATTATAAGTCATGTACCTTAAAAGCTCAAAATCAAAGATTGCATATAATGATAATAGATGAATTACATTAGTATAATATTCTATAATCAGTAGTCCATCAGAGTTAAATAATAGCAAATGTGGTCACCTAATATATGTGACAAGTACCACATGCTCTGAAATACCATAGAAATATAACCATATGATGGGAAACAATAAAAGAAAAAGTAATATTTCATTACTTGATGATGTCCCCATTTAAGAAGCCCATCATCAATACTTCAGAAGATTTACAATAGGCAATAATTTCTAGAAGTCTCGGCAAGAGGGTAACAAATGGCATTACAAGTTTTGAAGTAGAATTAACACCTGTTCAGTGAGACCACTTTTCTCCCAAGCTAAATTTTGGTATAAACAACCAACATTCACAATATTGTGCTCTTGTGACATATAGGCACATAATATGAAATGTATTATTAGAGTATATTTTATAATGATCATATCTTGTATTGCATAGATTGGGAATTCAAGTGTTAGGTGTAATAAGTATTAATAAAGTGACTTAAATATATTAAAATCACATGTCACTATTAAGATTAAGTCATAAAGTGTTAAATAGGCTCAGTTATGTCTTAACGTAATTACTGAGTTTGTACAGGACATTCTCTCTCTCTCACGAAACATCTTTATGTATTGACATTTACACATATGGAATATGTCAAATATCTCACTTTCTCTCTTCTTCCTCTCTCTGCATATTTCTGTATCTGTTATAACTTATGTGTATAATATATATTTAATTTGTTATCAGAGCCAAGTGGAATTGTCATCTAGGATGCACAGTGAGGAAGGAAATAGACAGAAGCAAGGGA
Organism: Picea engelmannii; assembly: GCA_009831015.1. Classification (NCBI taxonomy): domain Eukaryota; kingdom Viridiplantae; phylum Streptophyta; class Pinopsida; order Pinales; family Pinaceae; genus Picea; species Picea engelmannii. Next base: position 1,569,639 of record ML776827.1, on the reverse strand, counting down.
CATGGCCAGGGATTTTGGCACAAGAGAAGCAAAACTGGGAGTGTGAGGCAAACAATCACAAGGGCAATGAAGAGGGAAGCAAAGTGGAGGCACATAGGAACGCCAAGGAATGATGGCCATGACAAATCCAAAAGTGAAGATAAGCATTAGTATTTTTATTTTAATTTAAATAATAAAAAAGTATATTCATTTTCCTATAGTTCAAAACATAGTAAAATGTGAACATGTGAAAATTAATCAACGGGAGAGAATCAATCCAGTAGGCATCGCCTGAATAATGGCGTGAGTAGACAGAGGAATTGATTAGCAGGCTTATGGAGACAACCCATGGGCCAGGTAAAACTTCTTGCAGTAAGTGGCAGCCTTGGGATAGACCAATGACAGGAAAAACGATAAGCAGGTCAGACAAAATTAATTGGTGGTAGACATGATCACATGGGGCTTTGATGGCTTTGTCCAGATGATATGGTCGTGAATCTTCCCCCATTCAACGGCATATTGACAACTGTACGTGAAGGAGACGGATGGTCAAACACAACAGATTGGCATCTACAGATGGTCAAGAGGGTTGAAAATATAAAGGAAAAAACATATGTAGGCCTAAGTTGCAGGAAACACCTAGTTTGGCCATGTCCCAGTACCCAAAATGTCCAGAAACGCTGAAATGGGTACAAAACACCTTCGAAACACCATCGGCCATATCATACAGCGTTTTCAAATATGGAAAGGAGAATGTCAACTTTTACTTAAATTTTTAACATTATCATTAATTGTTTCAGGATTTTTAGAGTGGCTCCAACCTCATCGGACTTCATATGGAGAAAGTAGAATTTTGTATCCCATTCAGAATTCAGAAGACTTAACAGTTTTCAGGATTTCAGGGTTGGCAGGATTGTAGCATTTCCACTAGATTCTATCATGTATGAGGGTATGGGATTGGCATTAGTCAAGACCACCAAGCTATTGGATTTTGCATCATGTAGTCATCTATGAGAGTTAATATAGACATGGGTTTCCTTCTAAAATGTCATTTATGTGTATCATTCTTATTTTCTTGCTTATTTTCTTGCAAGATAATGTGTTATTAAAAGAAACTATATATCGATATTTTTTGTATTTTTTATATACCACATACCATTTTGGGGGGTCATGTTTCCACGTTTTGTCCAACTTAGATGTAGGCTCTTCACGATTTTTTGAGGGACGGACCCATGTAAGAGGGTTTCAACCACTGAGGCGACTCTCCAAAGGCAGCTATCAAACAATCAAATTATACCTGGCTTTCTAGAGGGCAATTTTTTTCGAGCGGTAGATAGGATAAGATAATTTTGTTAATGTCCATAAATGACCAAAAGATAGGTTAATGGGTCAAGAAAATAAAGCTGGTCAACACCAGAACATGAGAGAGCTAAGATCATTCCTAGATGCTAAAAGAATGATGACAAAGACACGATTGAAATTACAAGACAAGTTCTCCGGAATAATAGTGGAGAGGAGTTTGGACTTTTGTAAGAAGGAATCTGGAGGCATACAATCAATGGTGAAAGAAGAAGATGAATTATAGAAATAAAGAAAGTCAGTTCTAGACACATACTAGGCCAAAGCGATGCATAAATGTTCTAAATAGGACTCCCACCAAAGGAGTGATAGAAGGCACACCCAAGGAGCTGTGGTCTGAGACAAAACCAAAGGCAAGCCACTTAAAAACTCTCGGTTCAGTTGCTAACGTTTCGGAGGAAATTTAAGTAAATTTAATGACATGGGTTGAAAATTGTTGTTGTTGGGTATTCTAAGTTCTAACCAAGCAAAGGAGCATATGCCTTTGGATCCTCTTGACATCACAAGTTGCTGAGTAGGGATGTGAGAATAGATGAAAGTCCAAATTTGAATCATACTAGTTCAGCTTCTAAACTGGACGATGATTGCCAATTTGAAGCTGAAGAATCAACTGGTATGCGAGGACAGAAGGTCCAGGGTGTTGGGAAATCAACATGTGATCATGTGGAGGCTACACCAGAGGGGCAGGAGATAGTACTAGTTCAAGGGGTGAAGCAGAAAAGGACGGGCTTGAAGACATGAAGGAAGAAGAGCTTCTACAATCTGGTGATGAAGTAAATGGAAGGCAGAAAAGAGGTCAGCAATATGTACAGCAAGGTTCTTGAGTTTTATTAACTATTGATTTATCTAGTGGTTCAAACTTTGTTGAATCCCAATTTGATGAAGAAGGTAAAAATAGGTGGAAGAATGCAGTCATTGCTCCTACAACAAAGTTGAACTTATCCAGGGTAGTGCTAGCAATGGTAAAGCAATATGACTGGTAGATTAGCAGGATGAATGTAGAGAGTACTAAAAATCTTCTGGTGTAGGTGCAATTTCCAAGTGTGGATGAGACATTTTACAAGTTAAGGCAAGAACCAAAGGCCTAATTCTTGTAGTTTGATATATTTTGGTACCTAGGTGTAGAAAAGAACAGCTTTTTGGAGTTGAAATCAGCATCTACATCTGGGCAAGTTATCACGTAGGACAAGCAGTTGTGTTTAATACAATGTTACATTTATCGTTATTGGGAAGTTATCGCCGGGGGTCCAGAATATAACTTATCGGCAATATCGGGGAAAATATTGGAAATTATAAGGAAACTTGAAAAAATAAAAAAAATAAGCATTTTTTTTCAATTTTTTAAACTTTTAAAGCAGCATCAACATCAAACAAACACATCGTTACATAAATATGAAAATAAAATTGATATATAAGATGTATAAGAAGTCAAGTGGTACATCAGACATCGATACTGAAATACGATATTTGTCCCGAGTCATAAGTGTTGATATTTTTGGTAGTTGTGGGAGGTATTAACCTCCACATGTAACCTTGACAAGACTAGAATATTCTGGGAAGCAAGAGAAACCCTAAAAGCCTTGGACATAACCCTAGAAGACAAGTCGGCTAAAGAGAATAATTAATATTGAGTTTCTAGCCTCCAGAAAGAGAAGTCGTACCAAACAGCTAAGGTAGAGCAGTATAAATACAGGATGCCAGAGCTCATTTCGACATACACAGCTCGCAACTGCAGAAATTTAGTGCGCACTGCAGAAATTTGTAAGTGTGCAAGTCTAGAGAGCAGTTGCAGTTGCAACTACTGCAACTTGTATTTTCGGTTTTAGGCTTGGACTTTCACTTGGTTATGGTTTGGACTTTTTGCTTGGTAGGCTAGCTATGGAGAGTGACAGGCTACCTTGATTGGCTATTAAGCCTAGTGTTTTCTTTTAGAATTATTCTCTGTCAAAGTTAAGGTGCTCAAGGGTGGCTTCGGTCTATGGTTGGGTGACAATATTGCTATATTGTCTATGGTTAAACAAGCACACCTACTATTCTAACAGGTTATGGGCCCACACTATCTTCAGACGGTCTAACCACTGGAAGATAGATTGGGAGGATTTGCTCAGTTACAGTTGCATTTGCAGTCAAAGTTTTTGCTACAGCAACGAAACCCTAACCCTCTTGTTGAGGCACCTTAAGTGAAGAGATTGACCTAATTTCTGGATAGCCTAGTGTGCCCTAACTTAGCGCACCTACTGGCACTCTCAGCAAGCTAAGGCGTCTAGTTTGAGATTTTGGTCAAAGTCAAAGGTTGACCAAGTCAAAGCAATCATGACTTACTCTATGAAGTCAGAAAACAAGTTAGAGGGGTTCTAACTTCAGAGAATGGAAGAAAAGGATTGACCTCATCCTTGCCAAGAATAAAGTATTGGATATTGTGAAAGGCAAGATCATGGAACCACAAGTTCAAGCAAGAAAAGAGAAGGAACCTCAGAACATTGCAATTATGGAAAAGTTCAAGGACAATGACATCAACGCTATGAGTATCATAGTGGACTCTGTAAAAGACCACTTGATACCCTACATCTCTCATCTTGACTCATCTAAGAAGATGTATGATGCCTTAACTAACCTCTTCTCAGTCAAAAAAATTGGACAAGTAATGAGTCTGAAGAATGAGCTCCATGACATGAAAATGAATGATGATGACAGCATAACATCATACCTTGTAAGAATCTCTCAGTTAAGAGATCAACTACAAGCTATTGAAGAAATCATTTCAAAGAAGGAACTAGTAAATATAATACCCAATGGCCTTCCCAAGACATGGGATGCATTTGCCGCAAGCATGAACACAAGAAAGGAGTATCCCACATTTGAAGAACTTTAGACTTGTTGTGCACAAGAAGAATCAACGATTAACGCAAAATAGAAATCCCAAAATAAATATGAAGATCAAGCCTTCACAACAAAGTTCAAGAATTTCAAGAATAAGAAGAAGTTTGTCTTAAGGAAGAAACCAAATCAAGAAAAGGATATGTCAAAGATACAATGCTTCAACTGTCGAAAATACGGTCACTACAGGAACCACTATCTTGAGTTAAAGAGAAGGAAGGAAACAAACGAAGCATCAGTTGCTGAAGAAAGGGAACCATCAAAGAAGGCCAAGCAGGATAAAACGGACTTCTTCTTCTAAGTCAAGGTAACACTATTCTTCAAAGTTCTTGTACATACCATGTTTACATAGTTTATGTACATATCATACATATCTATTTCTTCGAAGATAAGATGTTCAAGTGAAACAATACTTTTGGAAGAATAACAAGATAAGAATTGCTATCATGATGACTACAAGTCAAGCAATACACATGAAAAGATGAAGTACGTTGACAATCCTTGGCAACAGTTCCTGTGGAAATTATTATACAAGTAACAACTGCCAGATAAGCCGAAATCAGAATCAAACCTGAAGAGACCCAGCAGAAGTCAAAACAGAAAGAAGTCAGCAATAAAGAGGAAATTAGAAAAAGACTTGTGACACTTTGCAAAAGGCAATAAGGATGCAGACAGAAGCGTGGACTCTCTTAGACGGACGGAGTTGATTACAAAATTCCAAAAGAATGCATTCATGTATGAAGCAAGGATTAGGAGGGAGCTAATCCTAAATGGTATGATCCATTGAGGATTATGAAGTATCTATCCAAGTTCCCATTGAAAATAGCAGCACGTGTTCAGTTTGACTTTAGAAGAAGTCTTCTTCGAAAAGAAGCCTTAAAGTATCCTTCGTTGTCCATCTACATCCATGATCCTATGATGAAAGGAAGAAGTTGAAATCTTTAGGGCATGGAATCTATAGAAGACTCCATGGACCCAAGAGCTAAAGAGAAAAATGAGGAAGAACATGAAGATTCCAAGAAAGAAAGAAAAACCAAAACAACCAGGTATTATACCAAGAATCATAAGACTACCATCTTGGAGAAATGGAAGTTGACTTATGAATAGAAACATTGCGAGATTCAGAACTAGAGGTTCTTCCAGAAGACTATGACAACAACTTGTTCCAGTAAATCAGATATACCTCTTGCAGTATCCATGGATTGAAATTCACATGTAAAAGATTGTTCTTCCCAACAAAGCAAGTGATAAAGAAGCTTATACTAGAAAGAGACCCATGTATGCAGATATAAGAAGACCTTGTATGGATTCAAACAACTTGATGCAGAGTATCTCACATACGGCAGAAGCGTGGTGAAAACTTTCTATTACAGAAATAGTGTATCAGAATGGTTACTCAAAAGTCTGGATTGATGGATTGCTAATCTATGGCAAACTCTCATGATGAAAATTCTTCTTGGCAATCACTCTGAGTAGTGGTCGAGTAGAATGGTCTGCCTCGTCGGGCAGTCATTCTTTCGAACTTCACAGTTGTGAGCAGTTTCGAAGAATGGTCCGTTTTGGAGGTTAGTGCAAGACAATCATTTCCATTAGGAAATGGTTCGGACAGTCATTCCCGAGGGCAAACTCATTCTATCCAGGTTGCACTATGATTATTGTCGGGGGAATGGCCCAGTTAGGTGAATGGTCCAGATTCAGCAATCAAGGACAGGCATTCCCTAGGGCAGACTCATTCTCTCTAGGTTGCACTATGATTAGTGTCGGAGGAATGGCCCAGTTGGGTGAATGGTCCAGGCTCAAAAATCGGGGACAGTTATTCTTCTATGCTTGAGAAGAATAGTCCAGATAGCCCATGGCTGATGTTTTACCTCATGAGGGAAGATGCTCTTCCAGATCTCACAAATGTTAGTGGAAGAATGGCCTAGATGACTCAGTTTGTATCATGATATTGTTATGCAGGTTGATATCGGATGATATGATTACTGTGGAGATTGTATGTCTCAGACAAATCTAGAACAGTTCTCTCCTTTGTTTCTGCCCCTTTTCTTGTCTTTTCTCTTTTATGTTTCTTCTTGTGCGAATTGAAGTCAAATTTTGTTGATCTTTTCCGAGATGAACCCCTTGCACTGTTTTCTTTCCCCATTTATCATTTTGTTTCTTGGCAGTTGAACCGTTCTGACCATTCAACTTCCCAAATTGTTTCTTGTTTTTCCCCCTTGGGCAGTTACACGGTCCACCTTCCCAAAACCATTTTCCAAATGCTGAGTTGACGAGATTTAAACAGATGTGGCAACTTAAACAATTCATTTTCCCACACTTATTCAGCCTGCCACTTGTCATGAGCCTCTTACAATATATGTGGAGTTAAAAATGCATAACCCATAGCCTCTAAATACGTCACGTGGGAGTTTCAGCAACGTGTTACAACAGTGTTGTGGCAACTGTTACAGCATTGTGTTGCAGCAACTGTTTCAGCATGTATTGCAGCAACTATCACAGCAATAGCAATTTGGTACTTATTCCTTCCTATAATTTATTACTTAAACTTGAAATATTTTTGGGTTGATGCGGATTGCTTGAAGCCAAAGATGTTCCTGCATCACTTAGTATGGAGCTTCTGCCCCCACAGGATTGTCAGTTTTTCATTTACTGCTATCTGAATATATGACACTACAGCAACTAAGTTCATATACCTTTTCAAACAGGTTTCTTATTATCTAAAACTGCCAAATCTAAACCAACAACCAAGAAAAATTGGAAAATATAAAAAAGGTTATAAACTTACATAAAATTAAAGTTGAGCTTAATGTAAATTCTTCCTTGAACAATTCAGATTTATATCCAACTAGGTATCTAGCAGTGTTAAATTTTAAGTTACAATATCCTATAATCTGAAATATGGTTAGTGAAAATACTGCAAGGCAAAATTAGAGACTGAAAGACAGAATTAAGTTAATCCCAGAAACAAGCAACTGACTGAAGACTTCAATATTATTTCACATATAACCTGTTACAATTAGTCGCCATGGAAAAGAATCCCCACCTGCAATATTGTGGATGGTGAGAGAATAGATTTCTCTCCTACCTTTTGTCTTCGGGCCTGCACAATCCACCCAAGAAGTAAGAACATAGACAATAACAATAGATATCAGTCTAAAAAAAGTGCTCAGTTAGTTTTCCGTTAAACAAATCATAGAAAAACCATTCATGCATGCACCTCTATGCTGAAACTGCATCAATACACTAGTAGAAACATGTTTTCAGGCACAGATGTGGCCACACCGAAACATCCCTCGGTTTTTCCATTAAAAGATTTTATTTTACTTGAAGTATTGTTCTTTGCAATATTCATATGAGTTTAATATGATCTGAACTTAAATACTAAAACTGAAATAGTTATTCCAGTATCTGGTAGACAAATCTAGAACATATACTTCGACTTCTACTTCAAGTACAGTATGATATATCTCTCAGTTCAGGTTTACCCCTTCTCACTCACTACTTTTCTCTTAATTTCGTTTGTAATTCTTTTGCTTAGCACTTATGAGTTGCGTCAGCACTTCCACACTACTATTGTGGCTTGCTGTACTCTCTAGTACCATTGACCTATTTTGGTCACTCATGGACATTAATAAAATTATCATATCATATATATCTTATCATAATCCCAAGGAGGAAGCTCTACAAAGGAAATGATTATGTTACCAACCTGCTTCTCGATCTTGAAAATATGCAAAATATTGTGTATACAGCAGGAAGAGGATCATTCAAGCTGTAGACTGTTTCTATTTTTCCATGGTTAGAAGATATGTCTTATTTTAAGAATGATATACGAGTGTTTGCTACCATTGAACCGTACATACTGGAACATGAAAAAGCTTGTGGCCTTAATCAAAATAGTGGACTGCAAGTCGAAAGTCCATAAGGACAAAAGTTAAAAACAAATATTTTTCTACTTTAAAGTCCATGAAATTAGGTTTTGCCTACACATGGCCCTTGCACTCTTACTATGGTTCAACCACTGAGCCATTTCCATATATTTCTGTAACTTTGCTTGAGAGTTTCCTATGCAAATCCATCTTAAGGCATTTTCACCATGTTTGTCACTTTTACTATGTTGTTAACTTTATGTTGGAGTATTTCAAGTCATCATTAGTTAATGTGCATTGTGAACAAACTAATTGTGAGCATTTCAAGCTGCCAGCATGTGATGTCTCCAGAAATGAATATCGTGGCCCCACTGGTTTAGTTTGCCTTCCAATTCTGGTATCATAGTTAGCAGTGGGCATAATCAGGCACCGTCCTTCAATTTGTGTTGCATAGTGGGAAGTGACAATTTGTGTTGCATAGTGAGCAGTGACAATTTGTGTTGCATAGTGAGCAGTGACCCCGTTTTCAAGTGATATCCTTTTTATTATTGTTACATGGTGACCAATCGGTACAATTGGACTAAGTACTGATCTGAATTTTTATCTGTGAATTTGACTTAACATAAATTTTAAATTTTATTTGTAGTTCGAGCAGTATATTCATAAATATATTACTGTTGGAATTTAATGTCAGAGTGCATTAGCACATATTTAATTGACAGATAAAACCATGGTGGTTATCAATCTTTTCTATATTTTAATATATTTTTAATGAATATATTGCCATTTCTTCATAAGCTGCTTTGTACTAACCAAGGTGGCCCATCCTTTCAAGTTCATTTCGGTCACCATACATCCTATACCTTATAAAATTTTCCTCGTTAAAAAAAGCCATAATATTTTATGGTTGTCTTAGTTAGCTATCCTTTCATAGAGGAGACTGCCTATGAGATTGTAAGTATTAAGGTAAAAGTTAAAACAAGTCTAAATAGAAACAAATTGTGGTTTTGTATTGAGCCATTGTCAAATGATTATTTGTTCCCCTAAAATCCTCTTCATTGAATCATTCACTCCTCTGAGAACTTTAACCATGGCTCAAAATTAAGACATGTAAGTGGTATGGGAAATTACTGGTCATGCAAGACTTTGAAGGACACCACCATTCGAATAGAAGAAAGATATCTAACATTGCAAGCATGGAAAGCCGCATCATAAGCCCAAAATGATTCAACCGTGCTAGTTCCTTATACACTTCATCTAGTTAGTCTTTTAAGATCAAGTAATACAATGGTAAAGGCAACTGACATCGTTCGAATTTTTCAATATCTGCCCTGCATGAATCTATGTGTGGCTTAAGCTCATCCCCTCTACAAATGCAAATGTCAAAACATAGTTCAAGGTATTTGAAATGAATTTGTAATTTGACAAGTTGTCAAGAGTGATACTAAACATGACCTCGATTGTTGCTGAATTGATTGCCATGTTGGCATGTAGTCTAAATCACAATCGATACATGTTGATCTGCTTGAGTGCCAACACTCTATATAGGCTCTTGCTAGCAGTTCCCTGTCCTTGTTCAAAAACTGGCTACACAGCCTACTTATCCATGCCGTCAATTGTCTCTTAATTGAATACCATATAGTCAAATGCAAAATACTCAGAGATTGGCCTGTTTTCATGCCAAGTTGGCATACCATATATCTCTTCGTGATAGTTAGTATTACCCATCCCTATTACATTGGGTATATCACCTTACTCTTTTTCTCTCTTACTTATTGCCATTATATAGACTTAATGATCCATGCCTTGGCATTATGGAGTGGGAATACCTTGGAACTTGAGAGTGTTTTTTGCATTTGTTCCACAGCATCTCTCTAACAAACATATCTAGGGCATAAACATTAGCTTCCTATTGTGCCAAAAGTTGTACAACACTTTAGGAAAAGCAACCTATCCTTCAAAGCATTCAAAGGCAAATAATTGTGAATAACCTCCAAGCTCAAGTTGTCAATACTTGTAATTAACTGATACACTACCAATGATCTCTAAACATTCGATGTCAAGGATGATATCTATTCTCTGCATATTAAAGGAAAAACAACATACATGTATGATATACTCATCAGATATCAAACATAGGAATAGGATATGCTTCTTGTAGTGAATTCACATCCTATATCAATTGATAAACTCAACTTGTCTCCCAGGCTGCTTGGCTCTAAGATTATCGATTTTCTGAAAGGGAAAGAAACATCATAGAAAACCCCTTTTTATTATATAACCAAATATCTTTATGATAGGATAGGACTCAGCCAAATTTCTCTACTGCAGATAAACTAAACAAAAGATGGGTAGTTCACAATCATGAGGCCATATAGGTTGGAAGATATCCCAAACCTTTAGGGATAGGATTGTGGCAGAATATCATACTCTGTCCATGGCCCCTCTCCAGTAGAAGGGCATTATCTTTAGGATAAATGAATGGTTAGACAGTCAGGGAGAACCATCTGGGATACAATAAGATATACAGTCATCTGCTACTTATGGTGAACACGTTGTTTAACCACATTCAACAGAGAAAAAGCACCACTTCACCTGGGGGACATTTCTAAGTTTCAATTTAATTTGGCAGTACAATTTACAATTAGAATGGGAATATTTAGAAAAGACATAATATAGTATACCTAGGGGGATAATATGGGTGCCTCCCTAGATATTTCTGAAGATTTTCTGAGGTCCTAACAGGCTGCCAACTAGGTCTGTCTTTGACCTCAAGTTGGCTCTAAGTTTCTGCTGTCACAACTGTCTTTGCTGCTGTTTTATAACAGCAAACTGTTCAGGAACTCTACTGTTGTTTTGTTACAGTTACATAACCTTTTAAGGTGCTCTAGCATGTAGTTTTAGTGACCAATAGGTTAGCACATGCATACCATAAATATGTAACACACCTCTTAGATATTTACAACTGAAATCATGCTGTTTTAAACTCTAGCATACATGAAAATGAACACAGGTATTTTTGGTCAACATGACCCTGGATAAAGCCCCCCCGGATAAAACCAGTTTGGAATATAAGTCTATATATGTGATGTAAAGAATGTGAGATACAACAAGTACATGGAACAAAAGAACCTGATACAGTGGCAGCCCCTCTCAAGCTGCTATACAAGTTCCAGAAGGCAGATGCACCCAAGCATGGTGTGCCCTTCTCCCTTGTTGCTCAATCCCACTGAAGGCTTGCTCCCTTGCTACTTGAAGCTCTGATGAAGAAACCCTTCCACACAAATCTGACCTTGTGTGTTACCTCTCCAACAAAACCCTCCTCAAAGCAATCTGACAAGTGCAAGTCCTCCCTGCTATCAGTGCGCCCTCCTCCTATAGTGTGCCCTCCTCCAAGCAAGCATCAACACCACAAAATAATGGAAGCATAAGCCTCCTAGAGCTCTCGATGGAAGGCGGTGCCTTTGAAACCCTCATCCATTGCTTCTATAGCCATCTCCATTGCTCTACTCTTCCTCTCCAAGTGAACAAAGATGTGAATGAGTCTCTCTTTGTCGTATGCGCCCTTCTTATAGAATCAAAAGAAAACCTAAAAGATGGATGGATGAGATCATCCCATCACATCTCTAATCAAAGGTTGAGATCATCCAAAAGAGAATCTCAACTCAAAACCCACTTTGGGTTTAGTTTCCATAGTTCACTTTATGTCCCTCAATTCACCCACAAAGTGAATTAATAGTCACTTTTCACTCAAGTGACAAATTTCACCCTTTTGACTTAGGAAAATGTCAAAGTGAAATTAGACATAAAGTATAAGGCACAATGGGTCAAATATTTCCCTCTTGTGGTTAGAGACACACAACCACAAGGGGACCACTTCCCTTGGTACACCAGAACTCAAAAATTTCTATGTATGGAGGCCACTTTTAATAAATAAGGCCTATGTAATAGTGTGAAAGCAATAAATGTGAGAAGGCTTACTAGAAGGTTCCACCTTCTATAATGTTCTTTCTCTAGAATACTTTTAGGGGATAGATAGTACTACATAAAGAAGTGTAAGCAATGTATTGAGGCTTGGTGGAAGAGTATTGTAATTGGACCTTAACTCATTAGGATGTTGCCCCCTCAAAGAGGCAAGTAAACAGCAGTGAATTCCTTCCATAAAAGGATCAATTGTAAGGTGTTGCCCTACCTTAAGGGTTTTGATATTAATAAAGAGTGGAGAATTTCTACATTATCCGTTGTGTCTTGTGTGTGATTTTATATTCAGATCTCAGGCACATAACATTTGGTATCAAAGCCCTTTCTTGGGCCAAAAAGAAGAATTTTTTTTTCTATTTTGTAGGTTTTCAAAGGAAAAGAGAGGGCCGCGACACTTGGATCAATTCTTGTAGATTTTTTAGCATAATTTGAAGAAACTAGTTGTAGATATGAATTTCTCTCGGAAAAGCAACCGATTTCAAAAAAAAATCGTCTCAATCGGAGTTCGGGAGGTCAAGATATCGCTGATTTAAAATCAGCAATTTTTCAAGGTTTTTTTGGGGACGGCCACACGATTTGAGGTTTTTATAGCATTTGCTAAATAATTTGCCAAAACCAGTTGTAGATCTAAGTTTGGAAAAACAACTGATTTCGAAAAAAAATCATCTCAATCAAAGTTCCGGAGGTCAAGATATTGCTAATTTAAAATCAGCAATTTTTCAGAGTTTTTTGGGGACGGCCGCGCGATTTGCAAATTAGATATCTTTCGAAATTTTTCTCAGATTGCCAGGGAGGAGCAAACAGGCTTTGTGCAGGGCAAGTTTATCTTGGACAATATTATCTTTGCATGGGAGGCTATAAAATGAGCTAGGGAAATGGATAAGCACTCCTTGTTTCTCCAAAGTCAAAATTGACTTTGATAAAGAATATGATCGAGTTGATTGGTCCTTCATCACATAAATGTTGCTCTGTCTAGGATTTGGGACTAAATGGGTTGTCGTGGTAAATAATATGTTCTCCAATGCCTCGGATTTTGTCTCGGTGAAAAATTCACTTTTGGCTTGCATCCCCCTTCATCGCTCAATTGGGTAAGGCTACCCCCTTGGCCCCTATCTTTATGTGTTGGTCATTGATGATCTAGGTTATTTATTAGAGGTTGCTAGGGCTTAGGGAAGGATTCGAGGTATTTGTCTCCCCACAGTTCTAAGATGGATGATAATCACTTTGTGGACACCTCTCTCCCATCAATTTGGGCGGATCAGGAGTTGGTGGAAAATACACGAGGTTATCAATGAGCATAGGATGGATTTTTGGATCATGGGCCTTGATGCGATTCCTGACTAGATTCCTTCATCTTGGAATTACACTCGGCTAGGTGAAAATGTGCACTACTTAGAGATCCCCTTTCATGCAAGGCTCTCAGCAATGGTTACAATGGATTAATGTCTCTAGAAGCTTCAATCAAGCTTCATTTTTGGGAGTTCAAAGATCTTCCTTATGCGAGTAAGCTCACCATTGTTTCAAAATTCTACAAGCCTCTCTCATCTACTATGTTTCATGTTGGCTCCCCAACAAATTTCAAACATTGGAACATATTCCCATATCATTTTTGTGGTCTAAGTATGGAGGGCAGTGAGGTCTTCCTATGGTTCCCTAGGATGTTTGTTGAATTTCAAAGGAGAAGGGGGGACTAGGCCTTATTGATGTCACCTTAGAAGGCAAAATTCTTTCCACCAAGTGGGTGGTGAGATGCCTTGAGGGTTCATCTTTGTTGTAGGTTCTTTTGTGCCACAGGTTTACTTCAGCACAACATGTGTTTAAACTACAAGGCACTTTTGGAATGTCTGATATCATCTCTTCCACCCATTTGTTCTAGAGTTTTGGTTCCTTCATTTGCAAAAGCATTTAAGAGGCATGGAAGTTTGCTTCCAAAATGGTCAAATCGAATTTTACAAACATCAATTCTAGATGGGACTTGGCTTGGAAACCAGTTTGAAGGCGAAAGCTTCGAAACCAATGTATCGCAAATCTTCTTTGGTTCTTGTTACACCCCCCATGCCTAGGGGTAACCATAGAAGATCATGTCTCATGGCCCACAATGAAGATAATGATCTTGATGATAATGATGATCAGCATGTCCACCCATGACAGCCTAGTAGCCCCTCTCAGATGCCTATCTCACTCTTGATCGGCTCATCGTATCCAATCAGCATAGTCCTTGGGAGATGGTGGTCCAACGTCATCATGAGGTACATTAGCCCTTGTTTCATATGAAGTGTCGTACTTAATATATTAGGCATGTGAATGAGGATCATTGGTTGAAGTTGGATAATGAATCATAAGCTTAAGAAGTTATGCTTGTTTCCTTGTTTCACCTTAGTGGCCATCATTTGTATTCTAGTCTCGTGTCGTCACCCCCGAGGAAAAGGTGTATTACTGGGGGGCTCTAACAAGGGTAACGTTCCATTTCCCCCCCATACTTAACACTTACCATCTTGGAGCCTGTCACAATGTACTAAACTTCAGTAATGGGTCATGGTTCATTCTCTCATGAGAAGAAGAGCTAGAATGTCGAGGTTGATGAAGCTGCTATAAAAAATGATAGTGGCCAACTATAAAAGCCAAAGGCCAGCGTGAGCTCTACCCCCTCTAACGGTAATCTCCCCTTGTCCTGATGCACTAAATGCACATCTATAACACGACTTTATCCCAGTAAAAAAGAAAGAATAAGGCACGAAACCTATAAAGGGAACTCGCAAAGTAATAAATGGGTATCAAAAGGCAAAAGAAGGGGTTTGGAATGCAAAAAGTACCAAGGAAAGGGTACCTCAAGCAGCAAGTGCTTCCTCTACAAAGGCGCTCATAGAAATGGACAAAATGATTCCATAAGCCATGAAGTAAGTCGAACACATTTCACTATCACACTTACTCTTGAAGGGCTTCTTTTCTTTCCTGCATCTCCTGGGATGTATCCCTCTACTTGGGTCTTTTATTTCCTGCACTGGTTGGCACACCTAATAGGGTCTTTCGATGTTCCCCCCATACCTAAACTTGCCAAATTGCATAAAGTCTTGAGCTAATGTGAAGTTTGAAGGGGATACTTAATGTGAAATATTGTTGTGGTTTCTATGTTACGTAACAACTTACTTTATATGATCCAAGGACTCTTGTACAATGTGAACATCGGTCTTGCTTGATTCCATAACTTTGATTGATTTGGATGCACCTAACATGGTCCTTTGAAGGACATCCCATGCTTTCACCCAAGACGTTGTGAATCTATCACAGGATATGGAACATGTGATGCAGAGCATTCAATCACATGACAACTTGACATACTCAGATACAAGCTCTCACATCTTTTGTATCTTGGAGGATGGATAGATGGGATTTCGTTTTACAGATATGGCCATGATGGCACACAGATGGACAGGAGACCCAAACTTTGGGCAATGCACCCCACACTTTATCCAGCACTTGATGTGGATCTTCCACCTTACTTACACCATCTGACGATGACATGTGGCCTTAGGAGGCTCTCTTCACCCATTGGAGGCTTGATGTCACCACTCGTGTGACCCTATGATGGTTTATTTGCATGTATTATCATTCTTTGAGGCTTTTTGAGGGATTGACCCCCACTTGTTATCATGGATTAGTGTCATTTTACATTATTATTGTGGATATTAGCGCTTGGTTGCCTCATATTAGTAGAGGAAGCGCTCAAATCATTTTGTCATCATCACAACCTCTCACACTTGTGAGAGATCTCTCTTTAAAAGTTTGCTCTACTTATTTTCTCTCTTGGAGTCTCATGCGCACTATTGGAGTGATGTTTTGGATGGATGTTTCTCTTGTTGATGGTGAAATCTACATGAACTAGGGTTTCCTCATGCTAATGTGCCTTGCTAGTAAGTGTTTACTTTGAATGCATGTTATCTTGACGTTTTCTTAAATCTTGAAACCTTAAGGAAGGATTAAGAGTGGTTATCCCCTTCCCTTGTTTTCACCTTGACTAGTTGAAGCAATTAAGATTTGCCTTAAGGGTTAGGAGTGGCTATCCCCTTAGGGTTTATCTTAGCTAGGGTTTGGTTCTAGGGATTAGGGGTGGCTATCTCCCTAGGGTTGAAGATCTAGTTCCATTCATCTTATTTGCTAGACGCATTAGAAAAAGTGGAACGGCACCTAGGGTTTATGAGTGGATAAACCTTAGTGGCCTTTTCCTTTGAGGTTTGACCTAGTTCTATTAGTGGATAGCTCTAGGGTTTAAACCTTAACCTTTTCTCTTGCTTGGCCTCCTTGAATGCATTATATTGACTCCATATACCCTAGATGGCACTAGTCTTTATGCTTGCAATGCTTAACACTCTCAACATCTCTCAAAACCCTCAATTAATCTAGCTTTATGACATCATTGGCAAGTCAATTGTGCTCCAATGCTTTGAGTAATCATTGGTGATCTTGCTATTGTCATAAATGAATACTGCAGCCACTAGGGCTTGCTTATATTGGTGAAAATGTACTTAATATTGTGGCAAAACTTGCTCAGAAATCTTGTTTAGCAATTGGATATTGTACTACTTGTTGAAGGCTAATTTCTAAGATATAATTGCTAATTTTCTGGGCTGATTTTCTTATTGTTGTTGCAAATTACTTATTGCTGATATAGATTGATTTACTGCTGCAAATTCACAACAGCAATTGGTTTTACTTGTTATCTAATGTCTAAAGGTGTTCGACAAGCAATATAACTTGGTAATTGACTATTATATGCATTGGAATGCTTCTTGTCTCGCACAGGTTAACCAATTACCTTGTTCAAACCAATTATTCCCTTCACCTTTCCTAGACCTAGACTAGCCTATTGAGTGACTAAGATAGGGGGGTTATAGACTTGCCTCACCTTGCCATAGCATCCCTTGAGGTCACTAGGGAAGTCTCCCTTTTGTTGTTGGACCTCTTTCCTTCACTAAAACGAAGGAAGTACTTGCCTAGGTGACAGGGACAAGTGCTTCTAGTTGTTACACAAGAATGGCATCTTGTGGAAGGTTTTGCACAAGTACAAATCCTGTGATAACAGTTCCAAGCTCGCAGGTTGAGTAGGAAGGGCATTTTCTTTTGGAGGGACCTGTGGGACTTTGAGGTCAAATTTTGAAAGACTTGAGACAGTTAGCTCAACAGAAATCTCTACTACCCTCTAATAAGCTTATCCTCAAGTACATTATTGGGTTCATTCCTTCTGAGGACTTGCTTCGATTTAATATTGATATGTGAGGCCCCATTGGAGACATTAGGGGTGGGTGTTAGGAAGACAACTCCCACATTATGATTCCAAAAAACTCTACTCGTTAACATCATAACCATGTTTTAGCCCCTATTCTCAATGCTCGTTGACTTCTTATTCCAACAGGTGGATTTGCAAGTTACATATTGTATGGTCCATTTTCCTATCCTATAAATTGTGGGCTTTTCATTGGTTGATCCTTTACCAGGGGCTGCCAACCAAGAGCCAGTTGGGAAAAAGCAGACTCATGAATGGACTTTATTTGGTTTGTGGCAAGATGGCAGCAGTGAAGCACATATTTTAGGATAGTGAGCATGCTAGAGAATGTTGGCAATACATTCAGGATCAACATCTAATATTATTTTAGGGCAAGTTGCATTGGAGAGTCACCCTTTTCAGTGATTCTAGGTACTTACTGTTGCCTTCACAGGAATTTGGCATTGCATCATATAAAACATAATTTTCCATTTGAGGCTCAAGTGTAAGCATGTTTTTGCTAATGAGATCGATTCCTTGCAGTATTTTTGATGTATTTGGTGAGAAGAGGTACATATGCAACTGTTAGCTAATCTTCTAATAAAGGATGCTAAAGAATTCAGTGTGCAAGCCTTCTCTGACTTTATTTCTACTCTAGTAGCACTAAGGAAGAGGATATGACTTTTCTTCGTATATACGTTTCCATTTTTATTTCCACCTTTGTAGATATATTTAAGTGAATATAAGAAGTAACTTTTTTAAAATTAAAACTAGACAGCATATCAGAGGATTGTTTAACGGTATGTTTCTTGAGAGAGTTGTACATGAGTTTCTTTGTCTTGTCAGCCAATCTAGAGCTAGTCTCTTGTATTATATATTGCAATATTGATTAATAAACGTCCTATTAAATTTCCTACACGATATCAGATCAGGTCCGAAGCTGAAGAAATGACAAAGATGAGAAACACCGATGGAGTTGATAAATATGGGGGATGTGGATGTTAAACATAAATAGGTGGTGTGTTAATGGCATGAAGGGAAAATCGAGTGAAGAGAAGAAGTTTGTGGTTGACATAGTAATGGGGAAATGTTGTAGATCTACAACACTCAAGTCTATGGACTCATTTGAAGTTGATGGAGGAAGGTTCAACTTGGAAATCCAGGTCCATATGCAAATGACTAATTACGAGGAGGTGCTTAGATGTTATTTGATATGGAGATGTCATTGGACAAAGAGTCTATATGGCTTATTTGAAAAGAATTCTTGGTAGAATATTATTGTTGAAGTTGAAAGTTGGATGAGGTCATTTTAAGACGTGGTTGTGTGATTAATTGTTGTTAAAGAAGAAAATCTCACTATTGTAAGCAGACGAGAATCTGATCATCATTGCATGAAGTCGCATTCTTGCTAGAGCACAGAAAAAACCTTTTTAAAACTTTCATGTGGGTATTGTGAGTTTGGGATACAATAAATACCATGTGAAAGAAAGGCTTACAAGGCAGAAGGAAGAAAATGAGACATTGTATGCTTGGGATAGAATTTGAAAGGAAGAAAATGAGATGTTCTTCAATAACAATGAGATCTTTGAGATGAATACCGCAAAGATGAAATGTGATGTCTCTAAGGAGTTCCAGGCTATTTTGAGTTCAAGCTTTATTTTAAACTCTAGCATTAACAAAGATAGATACAAGAGTTTCTATCTTTGTACAACTCATCTGCGTCGTTGAGTGATTCAGCCTCTGCTTGACCCTAGAAATGGACTAATTCTCTGCTGGAAATCCTCCTCTGTCTCCCTACAAAATTTCTCTCTCACAAACCCCAGATCGATTCTCCTCAAGTCGATCTCTCAAATGCTCAATACGCCATCCTTAGCCAAGTCGATTTCCTTATTACCACTTGAACAAGCGAAAACCCTAATCTCATAAGGATGGAGGGTTGAGATTAACTCTCCCTCACTCTCCAAGATGGATGGCTAAGATTAAAACATCCATCACTTAAATTAAATTATTCACTTTAACCTTAGAAAAGGTGTTCAATAAGTCAACTGAAGAATATAACACATCAACAGTCCTTTTCCTAAGTTAGACTTTGGGAAAAGTTAAATTTATCAACTCGACTATTGTTTCATTGTCCTCCACCTTGCTATAGCGCTGCAATGTGTGGAAGACCCTCCTTGCTACATTCTCAACACCCTCAAATCCTATCCGCACTCCACCCGGTCCATTTCTACCTCCCCTAAACACAAATCCTGCCCTATGAATCGATGGTACGATGAGGAATGCAAGGCCCTCCACTGCCAGCTCCGACATGCATTCACCCATGCTCACCCCTCCTACCCTGACCTCAAAGTTTCATATTGTTGTCTCCTCCATCGCAAGAAAAGCTTCTTTATCTCTTAGAGGAGATATGACTTATCCATTTCCCTTACTCACTACCCCAAAAACTTTTGGCGTACCATCCTCCCCTGACGTTTCCCCCTCCCATCCGATCTAGACCCCAGCTCCATGTTTTCCCACATATCCACTCTCTATGATATTATTAGACAGGCCCAGATTCAGGTCACTTCTCCACCCTCCTCATGCTACTTATTTTCAGACAAGGACATCAGAGAGGTCATTTGGGTGATGAACAGCATCAAAGCAGCAGATGAGGAAGGTTTTCAGGTAGAGTTCTTTAAGCATGGTCTTCGAGCTTTGGTTTCACTTGGCTAACCTCTTCAACCATGTGGTTTGTACAGGTTTCCCTTCAGCATGGTCACACCACATCATTCACCAAATAGCCTTCTTCATGCATGCCAATCCATGATTTTCTCTCATGCTTTTATTTAGCGTGCAAACCAGTTCTAAAGGATCAATTAGGGCACTGCTCCAAGGGATATATTTGGTATGTTCATGATCTATTTTCAGGAAGCAGGAAGGTGCAGCCTTAGGGACTATTTTCAGACCCTATCTTGGGTATCTCATGCCAAATTTAGCAGAAGAAAGCAGTCCAAATGGGGAGATCTTGTGGGATTACATGCTTTTGTTTATTTGGGGAAAGGATCTTAGTTTAGACTTCAGTAAGAGGCAGATTTGACAGTTATAAATGCAGCTTCAGGTGGAGAAATCATCAGTTTCTTGGGTCTTCTCCTTTCTACTGTGCATCCTTCTCTTCCTTATTTTCAAGTCCAGACATTCAAGCAGCAATCAGATTGTTCCCATAGAGCAAATCCTTTGCACTTCTCTGTTGTAGATCTCCTTCATGTCTCCAAGTGTAGTGCAGTATAAGGAGCAGTTTATGTTTGTATCTCCCCAAGTCCTTTAGCTAGGAGTGATGAAAATCTAATTTATATCAGGCCTTGTACTTGGTTAGGCAGCTCGTGTTGAATAAGAATGAAATTTATCCTGTCTATTGTTTTATGGTGAATCTCTGATAAATGAGAAAACTCTATCATGTGATTGCTCTCTGTGAACTCTCGTGTTCGTAGGATTTAATCTTGTAATTTCCCTGCAATCATTCATCTTACTCCTTTCTTCTCTGCATCGGCCAATTATCAAGACACCCATCACTTTGTTAAAAAACTAAATTCAACTTTCTTAAGGATACTCCCTGGAGCTAGCATGCACTAGTTCTAACTTCTGAATAGGGAGGGGCTGTACCGGTAATAGGGGCACCTTCCCTAAACGATCATTCAACCCCCTTGGGACTGATTTCCCCATTGGACCATTTCAAGTGATAACAAGTTTCAGACAGAAATGCCAGAGATATGATTGTCTCAAGTAGCAATATGATGCTTATATGCCAGACTCACATCAGAAAACTTAAAAATACACATTTTTTGGACCTGTTAGAGATGCCCAAAGGTTGCAAACAGCAAACAAATGAGGCACAAACAGATGCAGGGTTTCCCTAGACTGGTAGTGAGCAGGTTGACATGGGTGACGCGAAAGAAACATTAGTACGGAAGACTCATTACATGTAAGATTCAAAAATGCTAGACAGACTTGGCTCTAGTGACGTGAAAAAGTGAGTGGAAAATTACATGATGACCAGATTGCAATCTGCACATAGAGATATGGACACAACAGTAATCCTAAGGTATTATTTTTCTTTGAAGATTCATAAGATGGAATATAGAATAAAAGAAAGAATATGTTTCAATAATCTAAAAAATAGGACCTGAAGGAAAAACAAATCAAAGTTTGCATATTGTTGTTGGATTTGCTGGAATTGCCCAGCTGCACATGGTTTTTTCCAAAACAAGAAACAAAACTGATTGAGGAGTTTGAAATTGTTATCATTGGGTCAATGTTTTGGTGGTAAGAAATGTTTCAAGTCTATTGGATGAAATTATAATGTTGGGCCTGGCTAGCTAAATGGCTTTGGGTGTCTATGTTGATACTGCCCATTCAAACTTTGGGCTAAAAATATTAAATAGGTAAAACCTGACATAAAATTGATTGCCCCCGAGAAGATAAGTTACAAAATATTGTAAACAAATTGTGAACAAAAGGTTGGGATTATCCCCAGAGGATAAGATATGATTATTTTCAGATGCAGTGGACAAGATTATTGGAGTCTTAAGATGATTTAGTTCACCCCGAAAAATTTTGATCCAGTCGTGTAACAAAACCAGAGAAGTTGGTTGTAACAAAGTAACCTATGAAGGATGAGAAGCCAAACATACCAGAAAAGGCATAGTTATTGTAGTAAACATCGGAGGCATGTCACACACCCATGTGGCTCTTCTAGAAAACCAACAGGCACCACAGCTGGTTACCCAAATGATCCAGTGGATGGGCGCTTACCCACATGTGGTCTTCACAACAAAGGTTAGACCATAAATTGGAGAGACTCTGGAGTTCAGGAAAAATTTTAATCAAGGTGTACAGCTGTAAGACCTAGAAAGGCTTGAAGAACCTTGGTGTTATTGAGGGATGCATAAAAAGGAGAAGGCACTCAGTAACAGATCTAGGGTCAAGTTTTATATTAGAAACTCTCTCATTAAGGTGGCATGAAGGTGTCAGATTTTGAGTTTCGAGCTATTTCAAGTTTAAGCTTTATTTTGAGTTGTAGCATTAACAGAGATAGAGACATGGCAAGACTTCTTCAAGACCTGCAGTTTTTGAAGTTTGGTCATTGTTGAGAGCATTTGGAGTTCTGGTTTAAGAGGGGATGTTGAAGGAGCAAACAGCACTCCAATTTAGTACTAAATGTATCTTTTAAATAATGTAAATTGAATATCAGTAAACATTAATGTTAGATATGTGATCAATGTAACATTAGGGTGTTAAGGTTACTGGTTAGCTGGTTAACCACCATAAACAACTTAGGGTGTTATCTAATAATGTAGTTAGGATGATTAACTTGAGAGAGTGGTACATGTAAGTTGGGTAGGCTACCTCAGTCTCTTGTAAATGTAAAAGTTGCAGCATTAATAAGTTATGACATTTGTTATTTTCTCCAAATATGTTGTTGTGCTGTTATGTTATGCACCCGTATAAAATACAAGGGAAAATGTAGAAACAAAAAATTGGAGATAAAAAAGAAGAGCACTGATACAACAGAAGAGAAGCTAACACTATCTTGATTGATATGATTCTCCCTATAAGATTCAACCATTGACCTAACAAAGAATCTAGCTTTCTCTAGAGCTTACTAGTTATTGGATTCCAACCCTTTCCTTTCAACTTCCAGATAGAGAGAACACAACACCTAAATAATTTGGAGGAGTATTTAATCATAGTATTGTTGCCCTTGCGCAGTCAATTGATTGTCTAAAGAAACTCTCCCTAACAGTCGAGTGTGTTTAAATGCCTTCTATCTGTTAAACCTTTAATGTAGAAAATATTAATCTAGCAAATTCTGATGTTTGTTCAATTTGTTAATTTCCTATAACTCAGCAACCAGAATATTATGTCAACAACTTTATCGAACCAGAATTTAATCAATGCCGATATAAACTCAGAAAATTATGCATAAATATTACAGCTGAGTAATTTAACCAAAATAGCAGCAGAAGCACATACAGAAAACCAAACACATAAAATGAACAACATACTCCTCTTGTGCATTAATCCATGAGTTGGTTGAGGTTTACCGTTTAACCCCTTGCTATTGGGAATATAACCATTGGCACTCTTCTTGAGGGATAGTTATGCCTTGGAGACAGCACACAAGCCTTTATTTGACTGTTTTGAGGGAACAGCCACCTTGGAGAGGCAACTCGTGCCACATTTGATTATTTTTCATTTAATCTTGGCATATTCTTGGAGGTTATTGATGGCCCGCCTTCCTTGGAGAACTAACCCACTATCTTTGGGAGTTCGTTGGCACATTCATTGAGGAGTTTTTTGATAGGGCAAGCTGTTATGAGGGTTTCTAGGAGGTAGCTGGGGGAGATGATTTGGTCTCTTGCTCATTTGAGGGGTGTGTCCCACATTGATGAACTCCCATGCTTGGAGATTTGTGCATGTGACAATGCCACTATTATTTTATGCATTGTTGACCCTATCTTCTCAAGTTGGTTGAGAGATAGCCATTGTTTATGTTTTCCTAAGTTAGATCTAGGGTTTTAGCCTAGAAATTAATATCTTATGTTGGAGGTTTTGAGCCTAGAATGTTATAAAAGGAAGGCTCCTCCATTTGTATTGGTTGTTGAAGGATTGAGTATTGGACTCTTGGTGCTATTGTCTGGTATCTTTTCTTGGAGCTATTGGATGATAGAGTAAAGCGCTTCATTGGATGAGGAAGTCTTCTACATGTGTATGCTGTCTTTTGTTGATGATCTCTACTTGGTTCATGGTTGTGAGATGATGAATCGGGTAACACCATTCCTACTCTATTGTATTTATCATTGGGATATTATATCTACATCCATATTTCTCGAAATCTGGTTGCATGCTCTTATAATCACTCATGAAAAGTATAACTCTCATAGCTGGTGGAATTTATCTGTATTAGTAATTTCCCTTGGTAGATATTTGAAGTTTGAGCCAGCAAAGAGAGGGTTATTTGGACTTGTATGCTTCAGCCATATTTCCCTTTTCTCTTTAATAGGACAACCTCCCTTTGAACCTTTTTCGATCCCATATGCCCCATGCAAACTATAGGCAGTGGTATCACCTTTAATCACCATTAAAATCTCTAAAAAGACTCTTATATTTTCGTATCTACAGATCTGGAAATTAACGTTGTTTATTATACTCCAGACCTGCCCCAAAGGTCTAGTGATACAAAACGTTTTGCACCGAACACTAAACTAAATTTCTGCCCTATGAAGTCTGCATTTTCAGCCACAGAATATATCCTAAAAAAACAGATTTATAGAGGCTTTGGAAAATCTTTATTTGACTGTAAAACAGATCTGAAAATCACAGCTTATGTTCTTAATCCAGATCTGCCTTTAAATCTGATCAGTTGACAATTATACTGTTTGTTGCATCTAACACCAGATCTGAAATTCTGTTAAATAAATATGCATCTTTAACTTTCAGAAAATTCATAAATCAGATTCATAATAGGTCTATACAGTCCTCATTTATCATCTCCTTGGACCTAGTGAAGATAGGGAAGCCCCCCTTGTGTTGGAAGTAAGATGACCAAAAGTGAGGGAAGAGGCTGCTACAATGACAATGGTAACTCTGCCGAGCTTCACTTGGAGTTTCAATTGGTGAGGACTTCTCACCTAGGGTGAGAATTTAAGGAGCGACATTTTGGCACCATTGTCAGGGACAAAGTCCATTTCCCGGAATCAAGAAGATAATGCTTCAACATGTTTGATGAGTGTAAACTCAAATCCTTATTTGAAACATTAATCTAGCGACTCCACAAGAAGGAACTTCTAACCATAGATATTCCAAAGGGATTTTCTCACAAACTTTTTCCACAGTTTGTTAATCCAGAGAAAGTTTACAGGAGGAGAATCAAGAGGGATTCTCAAGCTTCATTGAATACAAACCATGAAATCCTTGAAGATATAAGAACTCTATTTGTTGAAAGTTTTGAGCAGCCAACAAATCCTAGAATCATGGTCGTTCCTCCTCCCCCTTGGGTGAAGAATTTTTATAAGGCTCTTGACATATCAAGAATCCAAGTATCCCCACATGATATGCCAGAGAAATATAACGAGTGGCTTCAAAAGTTTGTTGGTAATAATGTAATTACAACTGAGGATCATCTAGCAAATTTTTATGATGCAGTTGGTGAAGCTAGTGTTCCCCAAGACCATGAAGATGTGGTAATGAAATTGTTTTCTTTATCTTTGGAAGAAGATGCTAAAGTTTGGTTTAGGGGTTTGACCAATAAAAGTATTAGAAGCTGGAAAGATTTCCATGCTATCTTCACAAAGCGATGGGCTATTAGAAAAGATGGTAGGATGTTATTGACTCAACTACTTGAAATAAAGAAAATGGAGAATGAAACTGTAACGGAATTTGATGACAGGTTTAGGAAGTTTGTTGATAATGTTCCTAAGAAGATTAGGCCTTCAGATGATGCAATCCTCCTTCATTATACCAATGCTTATGATGGAAATTTCAGCCTGATGCTAAGAGACAAGTTCCTGACCACTCTGGAATTTGTGCAAGATAGCAAGATTGAAGAGAATATGCTCTCTACTAAGGTGGATCCTTTGAGATCTTCTAGAGCATCCACTTCAAAGGTAGAAACCAAACCTAGAGCCATGAACACGGCTAAGCCATCTCAAGATCTCATCACAGCATTGAATGAGAAATTTGAGAAATTGTCCACTGATTCGATCCAATCAAAAACAACAATTCTAAATAGAATGATCAGTTTAGGAAGAGAAAAAGGGCAATTGAAGGCTTATCAACAGATGTATCAACAGAACCAATACCAGCCAAGAGGAGATGTCGGATGGAATAGGAACAAAGACCTGCAAGAACAAAGGATTGCCAATCCTCTGGCTTCTACAAATATGGTCAATCAAGAAGAAATCCCTTGGTGTTTGCCATGTGATGAACCTCATCATGAATGATCTTGTCCAAAGAATTCGGTGCCAGGAGATGGTGAGGGTCCAAGTGGTTTTGAAAGTCTGAATTTTGTTGAGGATAGAGACTTCATTTACATCCTTCAGCAAAAGTTTCATACTATGACAGATGAATAAATGAGGCAAATTAAAGAAATGAGCATTAATGCCACTAGAATTTCAACGATGAATATGCTAAACCCCAGGGATGAAAATGCTAAGAATGAGCTGAGACAAAAAAGGATAATTCAATACTAAAGAAGGAATCAACTTCCTGGATCTTCACAAACTTATGGGTTTGAAAAACGCCAAGCTAAAGGAAGTCGAACAAATAGACAATCTAATCCTACAGTTGGTGCTATGCAAGCAATTTCGTTGGAAAGCCCTGCTGACCACCTATTTCGACTAGGGGGTCAACTCCATGTGCCATGAAGCTATGTACCTAACGGTGCAACAAAGTTTGAAGGCTTTCTGGTTCTACAAGGCATTTTTGGCCTCAACACGTCTTTTTGTAATTAGAATTTCCACTCCCCTGCGTGGGATAATAATGTAATGGGTCTGCATGGATCATATTGTAGGTTAGTTGCCTAGGACTTTATCATTAGGGAAGTCCTTTCATCGAGTGTTTTTTTTCCTCAAATAATTAATTTGGCCTAACCAGCCCTTTTAATTACCCTTGAGTTTTTCACTCCCACAATAATCCTCCAAATTTGTGAAAGGCGTTCTAATGATTGAGCCCTATGGGTGACTAGGGTCTAGGAATATTGTAAATAACCATGTTAGACATCTTCTAGAGTCTTGCGGAATTCCGTCAAGTCTAAGTTATTTTTTTTAATTTTTTAAAATTACCCAGTTAATGGTAATTTTAATTATTTTTGATGTAAAAATTTGGTCCTTGGGATTTTTGATAGGGGTATTTGTACTCAACAAAAAATGGAATGAGACCCCCTACACCCTTGAACCAAGTTTCAGCTCAATTGGACAAGTTTTGCTAGATCATTGTCCATGAGGAGTCCAAGTCAGTCTAGAGTCAGCAATTTAATTGCTTAATTGACAAAGTCAAAATGTCAATTTTTTGTTAAAATAAGCAAAAAGGTTTGAGAGAGAGTGGGAAAGGTTTCCTAACCTTTTTCCTAAGTTGGAAAAGTAATTTTCCACTTAAAAGACCCCCCCCTGCTTAGCCAACAACTTAAAGTGGTGTTCCCTTGCTCATTGACATGTGGGAATTAAAAAGTTTAAGTGAAAAAAGCCACCTAAACCCTAAATTCGCCCTCCTTGGTGTCTAACCTCATGTTTGACCATAGGAAAAGGTGTTTTCCCCCTTTACACCTCACCCCTCAAACCCTAACTCACTACCAAAACCCTAAAAGTGACTCTTCCTTGACTTTGTCTATTTATCTTAGATGTGTAACACTTGTAACTCATCCAAGTGGGGTCTCTCTCCTCTCCCAACTTCCAAGTATAAAAGAATGCTCACCCCCCCCCTCATTACACATCTACTCTCAACTATTGTTACTATGCCAAAATCTCTCCCACTCCTCACTCTCTCTCTCTCTTTCTTGTTCTCATACTTTCTTCTCGAGCTTGTGGCAAGTATTTGCTCAAACTTGCTTCTATTCTAATAAAGAAATCTTTGAAGTTTGGAGGATCCATGGTGTTGAGAGTATTTTTGGTGCCATCTTGTTACATATGAGGTGATCTTGTTCTTGTTTATTTTTCTTGTGTATGCTTAGCTTATAGATCTAGAGTATGAACTCCAAGCTAAGTATTTTGTTTGGATAGATTTGTGGTAGTATTATCATAGATCTAGTGAAGTGTTTATTTGGGTATTGCAAAGTATTTTGTTTTACCATCTAGAACCACTCACATCTATTTTTGTAGCTTTTCTCACAAGACTTGCAAGTTACCTAAGGGTTTGGAGTGAAGATTTCAGATCTAGAAAATTTCTTTTTCACCCACTTAAACCCTCTAAATATGTATGTTCTTAATTTATGTTATTTTTCATACTTCTTTTGGCATTCTAACATACTTAGATAGAGCTTTTAAACATTATATGTTGATTTTCACAGTGTTTTCTCACCCTGCAATTTATCCCAATCCCGGTTTCAGTCTCTCCTTATCACTCCAAAATGTTTAATGCCCTTTCCCAATATTAATGAAATTTGCAAACATTAATATGCATAAAATTTCGAAATGAAATTTTGACTGAAACACATGAAATAAATAATCTTTTCAATGGCTGTACAAAAACTCAGAAATTATGACAGCAAGCACACATTTAAATGACACCAAGAATTTTGGTCAAATCGACCCTGGAAAAACCCCAGTGTGGGGAAAACCAGTGAGAGAGAGGGAGTTCTTCTTATTTCTTCAAATCTGAAAATTACATCAGCAAAAATAAAACCAACAGCATTTACTTATCTCTTCCCTTCGATTTCCGTGCTTGAAATTAATTGGAAGAAACCCAACACAGCTTCCCTCGATTTCTGTGCAAAAACAGCCGTACCGTACGGACTGTACGGAATTTTGAGAAATGTGCCCAGAAATTAGCTGCTGCTGTACGGCGGCCGTACAGCTGTACGGATTAATAAATACGCCCTTTTTCACCTCAAAAAACGTGCTGCTGAGTATGCTGAACAGGTACAGTAAACTCTGCTGTCCCAAATCTGTACTGTACGGATTATTTAATGCAGTTGGCTGCCTCGATTTGTGTGCCCAGCTTTGCCTTGAAAATCATGCCTCCTCTTTGCTGCCCTTTCCTCTTCAGAAAATAGAAACCCTTCTCTTGTTCTTGCTCTCTCTCAACCTCTCAATCTCTCATGGAAAGAATGAATTCGTTTTTGGTCTTTTTCCT
>ML776827.1:1499894-1535948 GCA_009831015.1 Picea engelmannii | reverse complement strand
AACATTATATACTTGCCGAAATTTAGGCAAAAAATTTCTGGTTATTGCTAACAAAAATTTTCCTAAGTTTTTGGTGTTTTTGCAGATTTTTCAACAAATTTTGTTTGCTAATTTGTTGCAGGTCTGCACTAAAATAGGAGGATCTACAGCCCAAAACGTCAAATAGAAGCCTCCTAAGTTGGGGTAATATCTTCCCAACTCTTTCTCCTTCTCCTTCTATTGTAAGCAAGCCCCAAGAGAGTCTATAGGGCTTGCGCTTCTCTAAAAAAGTAATTTTCTGTGTTTTTTCTTTTCATTTGCCTACACCTTGCATAGTGGATTGGCCTAGCCACCCATGCAAAATCGTAAAGCTAGGACTTAGATTTAATTTTATATCTTAAGTTTCATTTTGTTTGCCCCACTTGTCCTTAAGACAAGGTTGTGTGGCTAGGATTTGCTTGTTTCTTTTCAAATTAAGTTATTTCCTTTCTTGTATTCTTTTGCTTACACCTAGCAAAGAGCATTGGCTTTGCCACCCATGTTATATCGTAAGGCTAGTTTAGTTTGGTAGATTATTGATGGTTGATGCTTCTAGTTTCTCTTTCAAGTTCATATGATATCTTATAGTTTAGAAGCATTTAATTCCATTTACTTTATTGCTTAAGCCCATGGAGGCATAGTCTATCTACTTGTACATTTCTTTCAAGTATTTCTCATTTCTTTTCTTTCAAGCACTGGTCATTTTCATTCAAGCACTTAACTCAAATAACCTTAATTGGTAAATCAATCTATCTTAATCTTAAGGGGATTCATCTAACTAGTTTAATTAGATCACCTTTAGTTGTCTCAACTTTCGCTATCAAAAACGGAACTTGTGGAGGCGGCTTGGGGTGCTAGATCAAAGATGATCTCACGGCACTAGGTGTCTCCCTTGTTGAGCACCCTTGTTGAGCACCTGTGTTTCCCGGATTGACCTGTGGAGCTAGGAAAAGGCCTTGTTTGCCTTGCTTCTTGAGCACCCAGCAGCCCTTTTGGCCAAAGCAGTGAGAGTTTTGGGGAAGTCATCTAGTCTAGGATCTACACTTCACTTAATTAACTACAACTCTAAAATCTACTCACAAGCAACCTATGGTTTAACTTCACATTTCACTTTAAGTGGTTCATACTCTTTACTTTCCACAATTTACTTTTCAAATTATCTTTTAAGCTTTGTAATAGAGCATCTTGTGGTATTGAGTTGTTGAGCATTATTGCCCATGGAGGGGCTTTACTTCAAGTTTTATCTCTTCCTCTAAAAGTTGCACACTTGTGCCCATTGGTGGCTTTCATGCATTGTGTTGTCTCCTCTTGAAGTTGCGCATTGGTCATCTTGAGCAACCCCTTGAAGTTGCGCACCTCTCTTGGGGCACTTCATTGTTTGGGTTTTGATGTGGTGTTTGATGTTGATGCAATCTTGATCTATTTCCTTTCTTTCCTGCAAAATCAAAGTAAAGGTTAGATCTAACAAGTGCTTGCTCATTTCATTTAATCTTTGTATTTAGTTATATCATTTAGATATTCTTCATTTGTAGATAACTATTCTTTATTTGTTGTAACTATAATTCTTTTGTATCTAATAAAGTTATTCTTTGGTTTGTTTAATCTATTGTTGTAACTTTAGTTGACCCCTTGCCCAACCTTAGGCACTAGTCTTAGTTGACTTAGGGAAAGGGTTTGCTTTTGCATTGAAGGTTTGCATTGCATTGCTTGCCTCTCATATAGGCTAGTTTCCCCCCAACCTTTAAACAAATTAAAACTAACTCCTATAACACATCTAATAACTCACATAGTAACTAGGGACTACCCCCCTTGGCTTCCCTAGGAGTAAGCCTAAACGGAAGGAGTTCAAGTGGAGGTGACAGTGGGCTTGAACTTAGACATTGTGTCTCTGAGAACACACTAAGTGGATTGAGACTTAGTCCACGTTTGCAAGTGTGTATAAGGACAGCAACAAGCCCTACAATGAGCAAGGATGTTGAGTTCAATGATGATGTTATGAATCTATTATCCAAAATCA
The DNA here is from genome assembly GCA_009831015.1 of Picea engelmannii. Taxonomy (NCBI): domain Eukaryota; kingdom Viridiplantae; phylum Streptophyta; class Pinopsida; order Pinales; family Pinaceae; genus Picea; species Picea engelmannii. The sequence continues at coordinate 1,533,913 of ML776827.1, read as the reverse complement.
CCATCCTCATTCCTTTGTCAAAATTAATCAAGATCCATCCCAAAAGGAAAAGGTGAAGAAATTTCTAAGCATTGAAGAGGCTAGTGAAAATTCTCTAGTGGTTTTGCAAGCTATGCATCAAGGAAGGAAGAATGGAAGCCATTCACCTTTCTATCTCACTCTGATAGTAAAGAACCTTCTCCTCCACAATTACGTGATAGACTTAGGGGCCTCGATGAATGTCATGTCACTAAAAGTCATGTATCATTGAGCCTAGAGACTACAAGACCATATAGAAATGTGTGTGCCATGGATTAGAGAGAAATCGAGATTTGTGGTATAATCAAAGACTTTAAGGTTAGTTTAGCAATTTATCTGAACATCTCGGTTCTGATGGATGTTCTGGTCATAGATGTGTCGGATGCATGTTGTGGTCATACATGTGTCGAATGCTTGGGGGATGCTTTTATCAAGTAAATGGGCCATTAGTTTGGGAGGTAGCATCTATATGGACCTATCTTATGCTACTATCCCAACATGTGAAGGGACTTTCGTGATTCTTTATAGGAAACCAACGTTGAGATACCATGTTGAAGATCCTAATCACCCTATGAATGAGTTAGTTTGTAATGATAATGAGTTCGGTAATTTTGCAATTCTAGCAAACTCATTGGCCCCTGATAAGGGGAATGTTCAAAGCAAAGGCAAAGAGAAGAAGAAGAAAATGATGGAGAGGTAAAGATTGAAGACTTGCCAGATAACAAAAATCCCCATGGAGTGGTCCCCTTGGAAAAGAATTTTCGATAGGCATGACATGTATAAGAGAAAACTGGAAGGAGATGAACCTGAGAATGTGTGTTAGATAAACACTGGATCAATTAAAAGTCCCAGGCTAATCAAGACTGGAAAGAGCACTTCACATGATGAAAGAAAGAGTATAGAGAATTTACTCAAAGAATATAAGGATATTTTTGGATGCTCATATGATGATCTTAAGACATACAAGGGTGATATTATTCAACATATGATTCCTCTCAAGCAAGGAGCAAAGCCTATCAGACAAAAGTTAAGAAATATCAAATCCCAAATTGGCCCTGCTCATTCAAAAGGAGCTGCAAAAGATGTTAGATGCAAAGATCATAGTTCCTACCAAGCATTCGTCTTGGGTCACAAACTTAGTGGTGGTGAGAAAGAAAAATGGTGAAATCCAGTTGTGCATGGATTTCACGAATTTGAGTCAATTGCCCCTCAAAGACAATTATCCTCTACTGAATATGGAGCAATTATTGCAAAGTGTTACACATACAAGAATGTTTTGAATGCTTGATGGTTTCTCAAGGTACAACCAAGTGCTTATTAAAAAAGAAGATCAGCACAAGACCACCTTTACTACGCCATGGGGGACGTTCAAGTATCTTAGGATGCCTTTTGGGTTGCTAAGCACAAGATCTACTTTTCAAAGGGGCATGAACTTTGCATTTAGAGATCCTATAGGAAAGATCATTAAATATACCAAGATGACTTGACGATATTTTCCAAGGACAGAAGCTCTCATGTGCATCATTTAAGGAAATTTTTTGAGAGGTGCAAGAAATATGGGATATATTTGAATCCCAAGACATCAATATTTGATGTAGATCAAGGAAAATTGATGGGGCATATGTTTTTAAGGATAGTATCCAAGTTGATCCAGCCAGAGTTGATGCAATTTAGAAGGATCTTCTTCCTAAGCATAGGAAGGCAGTCCAATCATTTTCTTGTAAGATAAACTTCATCGTGAGATTTATCCCAAATTTTGGAGAAATTGTCAAACCTATATCAAAGCTTCTGAAGAAGGATTGTAAATTCAAATGGGATGATGAAAGAAAACAATCATTCAAGAAGATTAAAGAAGCCATTATGTCTTCCCCATTGCTTGTCAGTCTTGATTATTCAAAGGAATTTCTAATATTTTCCTTTGCCTCTGACGATACAATTGCAAGAGTACTATTGCAGAAGAATAATAGTAAGATAGAACAACCTATTGCCTTCATGAGTAAGAATCTTAGAGATTATGAGTTGAAGTATATAATCATGGAAAAACAATTATTTGGTCATGTTACCCCCCCACGCTAGGGGTAACTAAGGAGATTATGTCTTGAGGCCCACAAGTAGCAGACATAGAGTGTCGAGAGTCAGATTGACCAACAAAGCCCAGAGGGCCCCTCTTTTCATCAACGCCTCATCGTTCATCATCGGCAACAGAGCAGCATCCACCACATCGGCTTGGTCCAAGAAGACAGCAGGTCTTACTCCATGAGGTAACAAGTCTGGTATCATGGTAAGTGTCATTTTAATATTTGAAACATTTGAGCATGTTGCAAAGAATCCTTTCTTGATTATAAAATGTTTGCTTGGAATTTATAACTTTTTCCTAGTTTCACCTTGGTGAGTGACATGGTCTCCTAGTAAGTAGGTCATTCTCGAGAAAAGGGTTGCTACTGGGAAGTTGTTTGAAGGGTCATCGTATCATTCCCGTCCATACTTACCACCTTCCATCATTCTACCCTTTTGTTTCCTTATCTTTTGGGTCTTCGGGTTTATTGACCCAAGAAAGGATTGTACCTCATTTCATGGGAAGAAGGGGTTGAAGGCCCAAAGGTATTGTAGCTAGCAAAAGATAAAAGCCAATCATTATCCTTCTAGATGCTAGCCCTTAGGTCCTAGGAACAATGAAATGCTTATCCAAAAAACGAAGGACCTGCAAAATAAATCCCATAATTAATAAATGTCCCTCTTGTCAAGGGAATGCATTGCGATGTCCTTTACTTTCCCTTGCACATGGCACTCAATGTATCCTAGCTTCAAGTGGCATTGTGGTACTCTTTACTTTCCCTTGCATATAGTACTCAATGTTTGGACTCTAATAAATTAAATGGCAAAGGGCTTGGAAAAAGGTTGGATTGAAAACAAAGGATGCAGCACACCCTCTACAAAAGCACCCATAAATGAGACAATATGAACCCTTGTATGTCAAGGACCCCATACCTAGAAGTCTTACCCCAACATCCACCTCACACTCACTACATGACCTAGATAGGATCCTCTTGGGAAACATCCCTTGACTTTGGTGTTGGCCTACCCAATAGGGCACCATGACACCCCTCCCATACCTAAATTGGGCAAAACTTATAAGGTCTTTGAGCATTGGTTTAATTTGAAAAGGGGGGTTTGATGCACATGTTCGAGTGGTTCTTGTATTAGATATGGCTTAGTTGGCATGATTCTTGTGACTTGTGGACCCTTGGAGGGTGAATTTGTTTGACTTTGCAGGACCTTGCCCAACGAAAAGGAATTCATGGGGAGATGACTTCGTTTGAACCTCCATGAGGGCTTTGGAGCCTAGGGATGGATGCTAGACCCCACATTTGGGGCACCACCTTGTGATGGACGTTACACCTTGATAATTGAGGGCATTGCCTTCGGAGGCACCCGGGCATGACTTGTTGGTGAGCTCCCACCTTCTTCCACTTGGACGTTAGCCTTTGGAGGCCTAGACGTCACCCATCTAGCCCATGACGTCACCATTGAGAGGGCTAGGGTTTGATGGAGATGATGCTTTGATGGAGAAGGCAAATGACATGACTTGTGGGCACGTGTGACATGGTTTATGACCTTTGGAGGCCTAATGTTGCACACTTCCAGCCCAACATCTCACTTTTGGGGCTCAACGTCACCCTAAGAAGGGATGACGTCACTTTTCTAGAGATTACTTTATGTAAAATTTCGATTTCTATGATTTATAACGGCATTTTGTGAGGTCGGCCCTCTATATTTTACATTGACATTTTAAAAATTATGTTGCAAGATCTCTTATAAATAAGAAACCTTGTCAATTCATTTGGACATAACACTTTCCTCTCACAAGAGGGTATTGGACTGAAATTTTCACTATCTTTGGAGCTCTTGGTCTCTTTTACTAGTGCACTATCTCTTGGAGGCAAGTTTTGGATGTTTCTTGGCTTATTCTTGGTGAAATTTTCTGCAACTAGGGTTTGTGAATGGTTAAATCTTGGTGAAGTAAGTAAAATCTGCAATTTCATTTCATGTCTTGGATGTTTATGGTAAATTTTACTTGTTCATATTGAAGATATAGTGCTTGTTTAAACCCTAGGAGAGGAGCAAAAGGTGTTTCCTCCTCTTTCTACATCATTTCATCCATTAATTTTTAAGGAAATCTTGTCTAGGGTAAACTCCTAAAGCCCTAAAGTGCTAGCACTTTAGGAGTTTGGTTCTAGAAGGTTGTTGCTATTAATTTAAAGAATCTAAGGAAGGAAAAGAATTTGCTCGACCCCAAAAAGTGCTTGCACTCTAGCAAATTCCTCTCTTAAAACTTGAAGTTTAAGGCCCTAAGGTGCTAGCACCTTAAACCTCACCCCATTTCCTTAGACACTGCCATCATTATTCTCCAAGTTACATTTATAGTGCTGTTGTAAATGACTCCATAGCCCAAAAGGCACTAGTTTCATTGCTCTTGTGAAGGGATTTGATCAAACAAACTTTCAAACATCATTCTCTAAAACTTTCACTAACTTTTTCTAACTCTAGCTTAGCCTAATCTACTAACCTTATTGATGCTGTTGCAAAACACTGCTACAGCCATCTAATTTACTTAAATTTGTTGCATACACCAGTCTAACATTAGCTTAACTCATTCAGAAATTGCTTGTAATAATTATTGGACAAATGCGAAGTTCTCACTGCCTTTTCTTGCAATTCTGAACCAAATTTCTTGTGGCTGTTACAAAATACTATTTGTTGTTGTAGACTGTTAGTTTGCTGCAATTTTGAATCAGCTAGCATATGTTTTCATTGTCTACTGTCTCTTGAGGTATTACTATCATACTGGTACTTGGAAATTGCTATATATATGCTATATTTGTTCTTGTTCCAGGAAGGTACCCAAAATACTTCCCTTTGCCTCAATTCCACAGACATAGACCTTTGACTTAGGTAACCAGTGAGAGGGTGCTCCAAGCTTGGCTATATCACTTGCTATTTGATCCCTTGAGGTTATCGGGGATGCCTCCCCTGTGGTGGACCTCATCCATCACTAAAACGTGGGGATTTCCTACTAAGGTGACAATGGTGGGTTATCCTATAGTTACGTGGATTTGGGGACTTGTGTTCGGGCTTTGGCATAAGTACAAATCCCACGATAACAGGTCCAATCTTTGAAGCATTTCAAAACATGTGTAGGGTACTGTAAAATCATAGCCTACATCCCCCATTCAGCAATAAAGGACATCTTGGCCCAGCAAGATTGCTTGGGAATCCGTGGGAAGTGGGTTTCTAGAATCCAAAAGTATAACCTAGATATCAAGCCAACAAAGATAATGAAAGGATAGGGATTAGCAATGATGTTAGCTAGAAGGAAATGAGAAGGCTTTGGGATTGAATGGTATTGATATGATTTCCATTGTTCTTGATGAGCTTGAGCACATGGATTGGTATGCAGATATCATCTATTCCTTGAAGAATTTTTCATGTCCATATCACCTGACCAATCATAAAAGAAGAGCTCTTAGATTGAACGTTGCGAAGTATTGTCTCATTCAAGGTGATCTGGGATGGAGAAACCTTGATGGGTTGGTGCTTAGATGTGTGAACAAGAAGAGTCAAAGAGGCTCATGGAAGAGCTACATTCAACGTATTGCGGTGATCATTATGCAACTTGCATTATAGCACATAAGATATTGAGAGTAAGTTATAAATGGCCTATGTTGTTTTCTAATGTTTGTCATTTTATCAAATCTTGTCAACCATGACAAGTTTTCATGAGAAGGCAAGAACTAGCGGCAATGCCTCTGTAGCCAATAGTTGTTGAAGCACCATTCCAACAATGGGGTTTAGATTTTATTAGTGAATTTAAAAACAATTCTAGTAATGGTTTTAGATGGATCTTAACAGCCACAGTTTACTTCATTAGGTGGGTTGAGGCAATACCAACAAAGACGGCACCTGAAAACATAGCCGGGGACTTTTTAGAAGATAAGATAATTACAATATTCGGTGCCCCGGCTAAGATTATAATTGACAATGCCAAGGTGTCCAATTCAGCAAAGTTGTGAACATTTTGCTTCAATTATGGCATTGTCCTATCCCACTCATCCAACTACTATCCTCGAGGTAATGGTTTAGCAAAGTCGAGCAACAAGAATCTAATGGCTATTATCAAAAGAGTAGTTGGTGATAATAAATGGAGTTGGGATAGCAAAATAGAGTATGCCTTATGTGTTGAGTTTAGGTGTACCTTGGGAAGTGGTCCCCTTGTGGTTTTGAGTCTCTAACCACAAGAGGGAAATACATTGGGACTATGTACCTTGTACTTTATGTCTAATTCCACTTTGACTTCACTTAAGTCAAAAAGGTRGAATTTTGTCAATTAAGGCAAAAGTGACATTTTATTCACTAAGTGGGTGAATGAAGGGACATAAAGTGAACTTAGGAAACTTAACCCAAAGTGGGTTTCTAAGTGAGATTATTTTGGGATGATCTCACCCATTGATTAGATGGTGCTTGGAGTGATCTAGGCCATCCATCTTTAAGTTTCCTTATGGATGGTTCAAGGAAGGCGCATAGGGCCAAGAGAGGCTCATTCACTCATTTGTTCACTTGGAGAGTTTGAGAGATAGCATTGAGATGAGGATGGAGGCTATGGATGAGGGAAGCTTGGGCGCCTACTTTCATGGAGGGCTCATGGAGGCTTGTACTCTCATTTATTTGTGGTGAGGGCTTTTTCTTTGAGGAGGCGCACTCTTGGAGGAGGGCGCAGGCTTAGCAGGCACTAGCAGTATATGAGCTATTGCAGATCTGACAGTTTCAGTGAGGAGGTAGCACACAATAGCTTGTTTGTGTGCAAGGGCTTCTTCATCAGACGGAGGAGGATCAAGGGCGCTTCAGTTTAGTGAGATAGGCAACAAAGGGAAGAGGGCGCATTTCTTCTTGGAACCATTAGCAAGGCTTGAGAGGAGCTTGCTACTTGTACAAGTTCCATTGTATTTGCTTACTTGTTGTATCTCATGCTTTAGACATCACTTATATACACTTTCATTCTAAACTGGTTTTCCCCGGGGAGGTTTTATCCAGGGTCATGTTGACCAAAAATACATGTGTTCATTTTTCATGTATGCTTAGTGTTTAAATCAGCAGTAGGAGCTTGTAAAGATCCTACGGGAGTGCTATATGTTTTGAGATTTGCATGTGCTAACACTTGGTTACTAAAACTACTTGCAAGGGTACCTTAAAAGAGCATATAACCATCAGTTGGGGGCAGAATTCTTGGCAAAAGTATACATACCTGTTTGCTGTCCTAAAACACAGCAAAGGACAGATTTGCGTAACCAAACTTAGAGCCCAACAAAAGGTCATAAGCCAGGCCTGTTGGGCAGCCCTCATAGTTCCTCAAAAATCTACATTATGGGCTAATCGAATCACAAGGAAACAATCTACAAGTAAGAGCTCATTTGAGTTAGTAGATGGGATGGAAGTTATGGTGCCTATTCATTTGAAGATCCCAATGTACCAATTACTACAACATTTCACATCAGATCAAGGAGCAGTTCAAGAAAGAGTGAACCAACTGGTGGAACTTGAAGAAAATCTACAAAAGGCATTTGATCACTTGGTGAAGAACTAGGGGAAGATTAAAGGAATATTTGACAAAAGAGTTGGGCAAAGGATACTGGAAAAGGGTGACTTGGTCCTGAAGTGGGACAAAAGAAAGGAAAAGCCAAGAATGCCTGGAAAATTTGATAGCTTATGGTTGGGTCCTTTCAGAATTGAAGACAAAGGTGAAGCAAATTCTTTCTATCTCAACCACCTGAACGAAGAAAAATTGCAATTGCCCGTGAACAGACAAATCCTCAAGCTTTATTTTTCTTATGGCAATTAGTGCCTTGAAGTTGGTGTCACTAAGAGGGGGTGTTCTACATGGTCCTAATGTGTTGGATGTGTGACAGGGAACACAGTTGATGATCGGATCGGTTAAATCTTTGTTATGTCCCCTTCTCTTATGATGTTGATATGGTGGAATGATTCATGTTGCCTTAGTGGGATTTTTCTAGGTTACATAACTTAATGATGTAACATTTGCTAGACATCCCCTAAGGGGAAATGTGTTTAATCATGTTAGTACCCTCATCCATGTGTTATTTCCTAAGTTTGAGTTAGAAGGGCGGGGTACTACATATGATTTGATGGTGATCTAACCTTTTTCTTGAGCTTAGATGTTGACTGTTGATGTAATAATCCCTTGGTTGTGGTGCACTTTAGGTTGGAATTTGTGTTTTGTTGTTATCATGGTTGGGTTTTGCTAGGGAGAACATCTTATATTTACATGGTACAACACTTTCTTAGAGTGCATTCCTAATTGGCACACATGTTCATGGTGATTTAATCTATTGGTGACTAATTGAAGGGGGACTATGGTTATATTTGAGCATTAACCTTTGTGCAAACATGTTGAGGTTAATTTAACTGTTGAATGGTTAAATTAATTTAATTTGTCCAGATTAAGGTTAATAGTTTGGGCACCCTACTTCACTGGCTTCCTTTTCACATTTGAAGGGGTTAGTTGTAGGTGGCTATGGAGGATTTTAATTGGGAAGCATGTGGCATACTTGGAGGGCCACACATGTGGCACATTACATGCATTTATTTGGTCACCTTACTATATTTGGGCATATCCTTGGAGAGAAAACTTGTGGAGACACTTCTTGCTATTCTTGAAGGTGTATATTTATTTATTTTATGGAGTTTTGGCATGGTCAAAACCTTAATTCGCCCTTATTTCATGGATTTGTTTTGTTGGAGACTACCCACTTACTATTTTGGGTTTTGACTACTTCATCTTGCACATTCATCCATGGATTCTATTGCCTTGGGATTTGCACATGTGGATTGGTTGCATACATCTTGTGGACCACTTTCTATTTTTGGAGGTTGGCTATGGAGCATTCTCCTAGGAGGATTACTTAATTGTTATATCTCTCATGCACCATCGAGGGCGCACTTTGTGAGCGCTTCTAGGTGGACCTTTGAACACATCTTGTTAGATTGAACAGTAGTTTATTATATTTTGCATGCATCCATTCTTGGAGGGTGAATTCTATGTGGACCCATTTAGCATTTGACTTGGTATAATACATCCTTCTGGATGGTGCATCCTCTCTTGGAGGTTATTGTTGCATATTATCGCCTATTTTTGGATGAGGGCGACCTCTCTTAAAGAGACTATGCCTTGATATGGTCAACCATGGATCTAACTACTACAATATTTTACTATTTATTTATTCATGGAGTTAGAAAGATGATATATTTTATTTGTATGAGAGACTTAACTCACTCTATATAAAGAGGAGTTTCTCTCATTTCATTGGTAATTGGCGATTGGAGATTTAGGAGTTAGAGAAGTGATGAAGTATCAAGCTTAGAAATTGAAGCTTGATGGAACTCATTTGTACTACCATTCTTGAAGATTAATGGAAGATCGTATTGATCCACTTTAATGTATGGTTTATTTATGCTCTTCAATTTGTTGTTCATGTTATTGTAGATTCTTCTTGTTGTCAATCTTTTATAAAGGCTTAGTAATGAATTTATTCATCTAGGAATAAAGCAATTTGAGGAGGTTGTCCCTTTTGTTTTATTTGTTGTTTTATTTCTGCACTTGTTCTCCTTTCTTCCATCAACTAAGCTTCAGATTTGGAAGCACATTACAGCTATAAAACAGCACCTTTATAATTTGATTAATGAGTGGCAATCTTGGCCCTCCAAATGTTTCTAAGGATCTTACTGTACCTAAGGTAGTAGTGGCTTCTTCCAATGCCATTCACCCATCTCCTTCCACCCACTCTAGTCAATTCAATCTTTTTTTTATCGCTATAATGGGTGGGACCCCGAGCACATATCGTGCTGACCCCATGCAAATTTCTAGTCCTTGATCTATTATGCTTGGTCCCATCCAACCCCTCTTCTTAGTAGATCCATTGACCCTAATAGAAGAAGAGAGAGAAAAGGAAGGTTTGAAAAATCTCTATTACCTCGTCTCCCATGACAGATCCCATCAATGACATGAACATCTCTAAGACATGGCAGAGGTAGTGTCAGGCTGGAGTGTGCAATTATGACATGTGTCTCCAACTGTTTGACCCTTGAACCTAAGTTAGGCACAATAAACAAAGCATAAATGATAAAATAAAGTAAGAGTCTCCATTTTCCTTCTTATTTCCCTTTTCTCCCTTTTACTGAAACTTTTGTATTATCATTTATTGTTGCAGGATGTTTGAGAGTGGCCGCAACATTGTTGGAGACTCGGAGTTCATATGCAGAAAGTAAAATTTCAATCCCTCTCAGAATTCAGCAGACTGAACAATCTTCAGGATTCCAGATTTTCAGAACTAAATCTTGTAATACACTGTTATTCGTGTCCTTAGCTCAGAATGCAGTGGTGCCAAGACTTGAAACGAAAGGTATCCCTTGGCAACTAGACACCCTTGCTTACAACAAGGCCTGCTTAGGATGAAACCACTATTTAGGCACACCTTGAAAAAAATGTTTCGGAAACAACTTCTATACCAACAAATTGACAAAAATTTTGAAGGATTTTTCCCTGATCAACAACAGCTTAGAAGAGGAAGTATGATGGACCTGTTTATGTCCCAAACCATGTACAGGCATGGTAATACTAAAAAGATTGAATATCACATATTCTAAGTGAATGGAAACACCTATTGAAACAAGAATGAAGTTATCAGCTTATGGAGGTTTGAATCCAATAGATGCAACTTTAGAAGCATCTAGTAGGGATTTTGATCAACCTCACTACTACCACGCCAGGTTTCACTTATGCAGTAGGTACTGTGATGAGACTTAATCCCTAGTTCCTAGTGGACTTAGTATGAATATATAATATATAGTTTCTTCCATTTTAGAAGGAAAAACCATTTTCAGGTTGGCCTACTTTTTGACTGGAGGATAATCCTTATCCTCAGCTGTCTAATTTTAGAACAAAATTTGTACAGTAAGTATGTATTCTGAAACAATCTGAAATTAATACAGTTTACTGTGAAATCTAGTCTTCTTTTGCATGTGCTCTAAAAAAGCATCATATTCAAGAGTGGGATGCAAAAGTTTCTACAAAATCAAGTTGACTCACGACTACAACATGTCATGTTCAAAATTAAATTTACATATCAAATTGAATGCATGCTCAAATATATGTCTTGGCTGTAGCTTCTATTTAAAAGATGATGATTTTTCCACTAAATCCAAATGCATGCGATATATTATTTGTATATATGCGAACCAATCAAAACTCAACTAGAAGGGTAGGTGAAGCTACTAAATTAGTTTCTGGCTTAGGTTCCAATTAGAACAAGCTAAAGTCTCGAAACAAAATTTTAATGAGCCTTGGTGATATAATTAATTGTTATTTTGAAGCGTTGAAAAATATGTTGAATACCCTTATTTGGAATCTAGTTATTCCCTTGTCACCTCACCTATCAATCACACCCATATTAAATAATTCTCTTTAAGTTTCCATATAAATAGTGATCAATATTTGAAGAGGATGTTAGCTCTTCTGAAATTCTATATATCTCCTTTCATCGAGCAAGCCTGCAAATTAAACCTTTTCTATAAATGTGGGAAGCAAGGGTAACCTTCTCACATAGACCTACCCAATCAATAACCAATGTCTCAAACAGTTGGTTAGAAATCCAAAGGGCATCAAATCCTATAGGACTCGTCTTATCTCTGTACTCAATTGCCTACTTTATGAATTACTTAGTATCTTTGATAGTATAGACATGGAGAAAAGAGCAACAACCTTCTCTATAGCAGCTAAAAATCAAGAGGGTATAGAAGCTTCTTATCACAATTGACCATATTCCAAAAGTAATCAGACATTTTTTCCTAAATAGAAATGCAATGTAAAACTAAAAGAAGGAAATTATAGTTAGTAGTTCAATATAGCACCAATGAAAATTCAAAGTGTCCAAGGGCTACACAGGGTAAAACAAACTCTAATATATAGAATAACTAAATATAAGAAAACAGTAAACACTAAATTCTGCTACAACATCAGCAATAGAGCAGCATTTATATACATTAGATTTCACAACAAATTAAATCCATAAAGCAGCAAAATCAATTATATGCATAATAACAACTAAAGACAAACAAAGATTTTAACTAATTAACTGTCATAAAAATGAATATAGGAAAAATTGTAGACAGCAAATTTGAGCAATGAACAGTATTAACCTGGAACAGGAGCATGATAATGGCAAATAGAACTTTTGCTGCCTCTGTGAGGAAATTAACACTCACGGGACTAAAATTGAACTTGCCATCAACTTTAGACATGTAAACCAGAATTGGCTGCAATTAGCATAAATTTCAACGTTAGGGACCAGCAAAGAAAACACAGGATACTTGCAAGTTTCCTTCAAAAAAGCAAGGATACTTATTACTAACAAAATATGAGTTTAAACGCAAAAGGGGCATGCCAGAACAAAAAAAAATTACAAAGACTGCAGTTGGTTAAAAATTGATGAAAAATGTAGATTAAAAAGAAATCGAAAATAACAAGAGGAAAAAATCTGCACCATAAAACAAAGAGAGATGTTCAAATATGCTACGAGGATAAGTAGAGAGGTCCACTTGTAAAACCAAGACAATGAGTGGTATCATTTTAATATCGTAAATATGCATAAGACCTTATGACAATGTGAAATTTTTGAGTTAAAATGGTGATATGACAAAGTAAACCAGGAGAGACTGTAAAAGCTTTTTGCTAGCTACAAAACTGTGAAAATGAACACTGCAAACTCTATTCATTATAGAACTCCTTTGTCACAACAATTACATGATAGCAATTATTTTAAAATATCTACGAATTTGAAGAAAGAACCTCCATTCGTGATGTCTTTCCAAAGTATGACAATGATTTTTAAGTTGTTTTTGACATTATAAAATTAGCAGTAGCCCTCTGCAAGACCCCAAAATTTACAGAACATAAAAAGGTTGAAGAATAATTTATATTCTCATGATAATCCCACAACATATGTTGACTTTTGTCAAATCAAACAAAAAAAAAATCAGACTAAAGAAAAGGGAATATCCTGAAATAGCTAGAAAAAGAAGTTGTACAGAAAATTAATCAGGATTTCAGATATGACACTCCTACAGAAAGATAGTCCAAGAAAAATTTAGATTAAGAGACCTATTTCAGTCAAGCAGCCGACACCATTTTAATAGAAGAGAATCTCCAAGACAACCACAGTTGGAACACTCAGCTTGCAATATCATCCCTCCAAAGAAAACATCAGACATGGAATCTTGTAGCTGGAGCAATATCACACTTATGTAAATGACCTGTGTTGGGACAGGGCCATCACAAACCCAAGGGAACAAAAGTGGGGAATATCTAAATGTAATTACTACATATCCTACTTTTCACTTCTTTTTTAACAGAAACAGAACTGGATTTTCATTAAAAAAAGAGTTCACTACATAACTGTAGCTTTTACATACAAAATTCCAGGAATGCCCATCTGGACATATATACCAGCTCTTCAACTTCCATGGGGTCAACTATTTTCACAAACTGATCTAGAAGCAAAGCAACACGAAAATACATAAGTTTCTAAGTTAAATCTCCATCCTGAGCCTCCTTCCCTTTGACAGAGATAAGAGGGTCCAGCTCTTCAACTTCCATGGGGTCGTGTGGCTGACCCCCTGTTTCTTCCTCTCTGGAAACCCGCTGAATGGAATTTGCAGAATCACGGTTGTTGGATGCCTGGGAGAAGGAGTCCATTTGCTGTGGCATAACCATCATTTGAAGCTGTTGACATTCGGCCTCTAAAGCATCAATCCTCCACATCTGTATCTGAAGCAGTTCCAAAACATTGGCCACACTTCCAGATATGACCTGTTCCAGTTCAGAATGTTTCCCATTGATGCTGTGGAGGGTTTGACTGTTTGCCTGGAGTGCCTTCTCATGCCTGTGGAGGATTTTCTTCACCTCTCTCCTGTCAATATCACCCATATTAACTGCAGAATAATCTTGCACAGAAAGTATGTCAAGCCACTGAAATTTCCAACTACACTCCCCAATTCCAAACGAAAACCACAGAATTTATCCCAATCCCAACTTTGCTAAATTTCAGAATCGACGGATTTATTTGACGGCATAAATGCAGTCAAAGAAGCAACTGAGAAACCTGAGAATTGCCAAACCATTCTAGAAAGACCGCCAGAATTGAAAAAGCTGGACAACCCACGCTCCCTGGCCTACTATTGATGCACTCCCAGCACACGTGAGCACCAAATTGCCTAAAACCCCAGATAGCCACTACTCCAGAGCGCCCTAACGAGACCCACCAAAGCTGAAGAACACTCCTCTCCACTGGACAGAGACCACTGTAACTCACCGCCATCGGTAGAATGATCCCACATTTCAAAACCTTCCCACACGTATTGCATTCATTAACCCCTCGAGTCAACCAACAGTTCAAGCGTGCGGGTATTAAGAGCCTCCTGCCATAACCCCCCTTACGTGTACTATCCATGCTTTGCATCGGAAAGGGTGAACAATTGGCAACCTCCATAGCTATGGAATGAGGTTAGATGATACAACCCCATTTTTAACCAAAGTTCCAACATTCAAATGAGAAGCTATTTTAGCCCAATGGTCCACCAAGCTATTAAACTCTCGTTTTATAGGAAAGAAGGATATTTCCCCAAAGCGAGAGACCATGCATCTTATCCTTGATAGTAAAGAGCTCAGCACATTGCTTCCCACGTCAACATGACTTACCATGGCTTTTATTATCAACATCGAGTCACCCAGCACCACAAGGGTCCATCCACAATGAATAGGCCTCGACGAGGTGATTGGAAACATATCCTAGCCCCCAAGCATAATAAGTAATCTTTTCCCTCTGTGATCATAGATATCACCCCCCCCTCCCCCCCTNCGCGCTCCTGTCACCCCTGACAATGATATCCTATTTTTCAAGAGCAAAGGAGTTTTTAAAAAATGAATTAGATTCATTAGAAATATACAACCATTGAGGAACAAGCCACAAAAAAATTAAGCAAAAAGGAATATGTATGTACTATGTGCAAGGAGTGATGAACAAACATAATAGATCCATGTTAACCTTGGATATATTAAGCACCAAAGGCATCAAAAAATTTGAGGTGCAAACCTCAGTCCTTTTGCACCTGTAGATACTATTTAATAAATATTGAGGCTTGCACCTTGCCTTGTATGATCCCTCTTGATATGCCATAGATCCAAGGTTAAGATGGATCTATGCTAGTTTATAGTTGTTTAAATATAGTAAGTAAAATAAATAATACACACTTTTTTTATGTTAAGGTAATTAAAAAAATTAAAAAAATTAAAAAATCGGCTCTTTTTTAACTATATTTTATTAGCGCTACATATACATGCACCCAGGGATCTCCCCCACCTGAGTTGTGGAGCACCTTCCCTCACTCAGTGCAATTATTAGCATTCCACACACGAGCACACATGGGGATCACCCCCACAACAAGCAGTAGAGCACCTTGCTTCTCTCAGTGCAACAAGGATACAAGTATTAAGTGTTAATCAAGAAGGAAAGATGATTAAAGCACAGACAGAAAACTTTCATCCAACATCTTATATGGACAAATACTAAAAGAAGAGAGTTGGATGTTAGACCAAAAATATTATTTCGCACAAGAAATCAAACTGAAAGGAAATCTAATCAAAAAGTGGTATAATATGGGCAAATAAATTACAATTGAGATTAATATAAGAGAAATGCATTTGATATCAACCATTACCTCTACTAAGCAGCATGTTACCACCCAAAAATGCAGGTGCAATTTGCATTTGCAGAAGCATTCTTGTCAGCAGCACTGCACCAGGACATGTGAACTTTGGCAGCTTCGGTTTTCCTTCACATAGTTAGAGGGTGTTTTTGTCTTTTGAGGTATTTTTGATGGTTGAGTTCACATATAGAGAGGCAGTGTTGCACGTGGCAGAGATTCACCTCTTGGAGCACTTATCTACATATTTATATGTATATTGCCTTATTGGAGGGTGCCTTTGGGAGGTTTTCACAGTGCTCGAGGCATAAGCCAAATATTTGGAGGCATTTCACACTATTAAAGGAGGGTGCCTTGCACTGAATGTAGACACATGGCATTGAAGCCCATCTACAAGATCAAGCATGCATCTCTAGGAGGAGTGCCCATCATACAAGGAGGATTTATACTGTGACATGATCACATTTATTGATTGAGCAATATGTCTAGGGCGCACTACCTTGGAGATGGAGAACTGGTTATTTTAATATTTTCTAATAACCACTTTGGATTCACTTTTGCACAAATACCAAGAAAGGTGGTTGTTTAGAGAAGCACACCACTCCTTAGAGGTTTTTAGTGTTTTATGGATGGACATGATCAAAATGGTCCCAAGACCTCCTCCACACGCCTTTCATGGCATCAAATGCACAAGGATAGTGGAGCACTCCACATTCTTAGGGGCTGGTTGCTATTTTAAGAGGGAATAATGAGCCCATAACCACCTCTTGCATGATTATCAACAGTGCACCCACTTCCACCTTCCAACAACAAGTTCCTTTCAGTGTTTCTTCATCAATTCATTGACAATTCCTTTCATGGCACCTCTTCTAAAATATGGTATGTTTTGTGTATTTTTTTCAAAGATATAATTGAAGTCTTAAGGTAACAAATGGAAAATTCAAATGCGATTTTACCAACACATAGAGAGCATGTGGCACTACAGTAACCAATCGAAATTATCTAACTCAATCATGTTGACACAAATAAAACATCAACAAAAATTTATTACCTATATAAGGAAATTTACACGTGCTCAAAACATGATCATTTTTTACAACAAATGCCTGTGAAATTGATTGTTGACGATCTAATTCACCACCCATCCATGGGCATTCAAAGGAAAATGCCACCCCCGAGTTGGGCATCTAACTTAATAAGCTAGACTTAGACTTAGATTCTACAACTTGCTTCACAAGATATTTAAATTTCTACAAGGTACACACAATGACATACACTTACCAAGCACTCTCTAGCTAACTACTAGGGCTAGAGAGTTTACCAATATAAGACATCTACAAGAAGGGACTATTGTTGCAAACACAACTCCATGCTTGAGTTTCCCAAACAACTCCTAATCTATTTCACACATAATTCCATGCCCACACCATCACACACAGTTCCTGTTGAAAAACCGATGCATGTAGGTAAATTTAATAATTTACAGCATACAACCAACATACCAATACATCTTGCATATATGAGGATCACTGAAAGTGAGACATTCACAGAGAGAACACAAGTATACCCTGGGAAACCCTTAAGGGGTAGAAAACCCAGCCAAAACTTCTCTTTAGATTCTTCAACAAAGTACAATACCAGTACAAGACTTTAGAGTAACTAACTAGGACTTAGAGGGCTGAAACAATACCTCTGTTTCAGCACTTACAAACTTCACAAATAGCTGAACTAACACTTATAGTAACAGCTTGACAAACTCACCAAAAGATAACTGACTTTCTTTCTTGTTGTAGCAGAGTTATGGCAGCTTTAACATAGTATTTGTAGCAGCCTTATATCAGCAAGGAACAGCAGAAGACTTCAACAAGAATAGAGTGTTTGTATCAGCAGTATACTTCAACAACTAGCTGCCATATACCAGTAGAAGACTCCAGCAACTAGCAGCCATATACCAGCAGAAAATTCCAGTAGATATCAGTCATATACCAGCAAAAAATACTTCAGCAAATAGATGCCTTGCCTTAGCAGAAGACTCCAGCAAAACAAAGGTATGTAAATGTTAAGTGAATGCCCCTTTTTATAGGTTGGTTTGGCTGCCCTAAGCAGCCCCCTAAGAATGTATGACAATTGTATAACAGCTGTCATACCCACCCTCCTTTGGCTGCCAAGAGTCACCTCCTAAAGTTTCCAAGAGCCACCTCCTAATGCTCCCAAAGATCACTTCCTTTGTCTCTTCTAGAGGCTGCCCTAAATTGTTGTCTTAGGATTGTATGACAGCTGTATAACAGTTGCAATACCACCACCCTAAGAAACCCCCCCACCCCCAAAGCTGCCACTCCAACCATCCTAAGCAGGCTCCCTAAGCTAGCCACTACAACCTCCTTAAGCAGCCCTCTTAGAGGTGCTATGAGGTTGACACATGGCATATGGTTGTCTTGGCATAAGGTTGACACTTGTCATGTGTTTGATGGTTGACATAAAGTTAACACTATATCAAAACTTTATTTACATGGTTAGCTACAATAGGGAAAATAGCTTCCAAAGCTATATAATTCAACACTCCCTCTTAGCAAGGAAGGTATTTTCCTAGTACCAATTGTTACATCCATTTGTCTTTACCTGGCTATTGACTTGTTGATCCATGTAGAATCTATTCATCAAGAGAAGTTTTGTATCCATAGCTAGCATTGGGATCAGTAGCATCTCTAGTGAGCACACTGTTGTCATTACAAGATTTTTGTTCACTCAATTCACCAAGAACTGTCCTACTAGCCATATGCTAGAGGAAGCTATACAGTTCACCAAGAACTATCAATTCACCAAGAACTGTCTTACTCAGTGCCAGTCCTTTTTCATATTGAATGAGTAACCTGAGAGCCAGTCCTTTTTCATACTGGATAAGAATAAAATAGAATAGCCCACATCCTACCTGTAAATGACTTGCCCCGCTACTGTCACCAGAATCCCATATGCAGCTCCTTACTCCCTCTTACGAGGGACCAGTCCAAGTTTGTCTCTGAAGTACTCAAACTTTACCTTTGACAGAGGTTTGGTTCGCACATCTGCAACCTGCTCATTGGTAGCCACATAATGAAGCTTCACTACTCCCTTTTCTACCACATCATGGATAAAATAATACTTGATTCCAATATGCGTTGATTTGTCATGAAACACGGGGTTCACTGACAACTTTATGCAACTCTGATTGTCACGGCAAATACTAGTAGCATCTAACTCAATATCAAATAATCCTAAAAGTAATTTCCGTAGCCATACATCTTCAGTACATGCTAAACATGTTGCCATATTTTTTGTCTCAGTTGTACTGAGCGCAACACTGGTTTGCTTCCTGCTAAACCATGAGATCATACCTAATCCCAAACTAAAACAACATCCTGAAGTACTCTTACGATGTGTGACACTACCAGCCCAATCTGAATCAAAGTATCCCTGTAGTCTGAACTCACAATTTGCATCATACTTGATACCATACTCAATGGTACCTTTCAAGTATCTCATCACATGTTTTGCTGCGATCAAATGAACATGTCTGGGTTCAACCATATACTAACTTAAAGTGTTCACAACAAAACATATGTCTGACCTTGTATTCGTTAAATACATCAACGAACCAATCATTTGCCTATACAAAGTGGCATCCACTATCTCTGATGAAGTATCACATAATAACTTTGGATTTCTCGTCATAGGTGTAGTCATGGATTTACAATCCATCATTCCAAATCTCTTTAGAATTTCCACAGCATATTTTCCTTGACTAAGACAAATCTCACCTGGATTCTGCCACACTTCCAGACCTAGGAAATAGTGCATCTGACCCAGATCTTTCATTTCGAATTCTGAAGCAAGCTTCTTCTTGTAATCAGTGATGAGCTTTTCATTTCCTGTTAGAAACAGATCATCCACATACAATAGTAAGATCACCTGATCATCATTCTCAATCTTATAGTAGAGATTGGAATCTGCTTTACTCTTGATAAAGCCCAAGCTCATCAGAAAATTATCAATTCTTACATATCATGTCTTGGGTGCTTGCTTCAAGCCATACTAGGCTTTCTTTAATCTGCACACATGTGTCTGCCTGTCATGTGTCTCAAATCCCTGTRGYTGCTCCACATACACTTCCTCTTCTATCACACCATTCAGAAAAGCAGTCTTTATATCCATCTGATGTAGTTTCCATCCCATCTTTGCAGTTATAGCCATAGTAGCTCTAACGAAAGTGTATCTTGCCACAGGAGCAAAGGTTTCTTTGTAATCTATTCCCTCTTTCTGAGAGAACCCATGAGCTACAAACCTTGCTTTGAATTTCTCAATACTACCATCCGCAGCATGCTTGATTTTGTATAACCATTTAGATGTTACCACTGATTTTTCTTTTGGTCTCGAAACTATGTCCCAAACATCATTTTTCATAATTGATTGATATTCTTCAATCATGGCATCCTGCCACACTTTCTTCGCAGCGGCTTCTTCATAGCTAGAAGGTTTTGTATCAATGATGTTAGACACAAGTGCAACATAGTTGGAATATAATCGAGGTCTTTTACTTTCTCTGAAAGTCTTATTTGGAGCACCATACCTTTTTGCATCTTAAATGAGTTCACAAGCCCAACCTGGTTTTCTCTGATATGTAATCACTTATGTGGGTGAATCAACAAGTTTTTGAGGCTCCATCATATCATGATTCTCAGGTACAAGCTCTTCTTCTTCTGTATCCGGTACTTTAGAAGCTGTAGGTTCCTCATCATGTACCTCATCTACATGATTTCTTTTTGATTTGCAGAAAGTTGCAACTTCATCAAAGATAACATCTCTGTTGATCTCAATCTTTTTGTATCCAGGGACATATACTCTATATGCCTTTGATTTTTTGCTGTATCCGACAAATATACCCTTCATACCTGAAGGATCCAACTTTGTCCTTTTGTCCTTGGGAATATGAATATACACTGGACAACCAAATATCCTTAGGTGACTAACCTCTGGAACTTTTCCAGAAAACACTTCTTCTGAAGTTTTATTTTCAAGAACTTTATGAGGACTTTTGTTCTGTACATATACAGCAATCCTTGTTGCTTTTGCCCAAAGGTACATTGATAAGTCTTGATCATGAATCATGGCTTTAACTGCTTCCATAATTGATCGGTTCATTCTTTCTCCAACACCATTTTGCTGAGGATTGTATGGAGTAGAAAGCTCCCTCTTAATCCCAACTTCTCTACAAAATTTCTTGAATTCAACAGATGTGAATTCTCCTCCGTTATCAGATCTTAAAACCTTTATTTTTCTCTCAGAAAGATTTTCAACAAGAGTTTTAAATTCCTTAAACTTACTAAAGACCTCATCTTTATTCTTTAAGAAATAAATCCAAGTTTTGCGAGAAAAGTCATCAATAAAAGAAACATAGTAAACATACCCGCTGAGTGAAGTGGCTGACATAGGTCCACACACATCTGAATGAATTAGATCCAAAACTCCTTTTGCTTTACTGTCACTACTTGGAAAAGGCTTTTTCACGTTCTTTCTTTGTGAACATCCTTTCAACACACCATTGTGGAACACTTGAATTTCTGGAAGGCCTTTCACCATCTTGCTGACAACTGGCAAGGCTTTATAGTGAATATGAGTGAACCTTCTATGCCATAGTTCACATGGGTTTATAGTACTGTGTACTAAGGCTTGATCTACCTTTCCTTTTAACTTGTATAACCCATCTTCATGTATACCAATTATAATAGCATCATCAATATTCTTTCCTCTTGGCCATCGACAAAAGCTACTCAAAATCCTTTCTCTTCCAATCCTGAAATAGATAGGAGGTTCTTTTGCAGACCAGGTACATATAAAACATTTTCCATTTTCAAATGTTTTCCTGAATCTAAGTTGTAAAAAGCATTCCTTATGCCCTTAATAGAATAGGAAGAGTTATCACCCAATCTCACCTGATGAAAAGAATCTTTCTTAGTCATATTTGAAAGAGAGTCTTTAAAACCAGTCATGTACCTGGAGGCACCACTATCCACAAACCATGTTTCATCATCATAATTTACTGAATTAGTAAGAGTTGCCACCAAAACATACTCTTCATCTGAATCTTCTTTTCTTTCTCTCTTGAAAACAGGGTCATCATCTTCAACAATATGAGCATGATGTCTTTTGTTTTTCCTCATTTCTTTGACCTCTTTTATGAGAGAACAATCTCTGGCAAGATGTCCTAGCTTTTCACAACAGAAACATTTGATTTTAGAATAGTCTCTCTTACCTTTCTCAAATTTTTGAAACTTCTTCTGTGGAGGATGATTTTCCTTCTTTTTCTTTCCTTTCCTTAAATGGGTTGCAAGAGCTTGATCTTCATCATCACTTAGCTTTTCTTCTCTTGCATCCAGTCTTGCTTCTTCTTGGACACAATCTTCCCAGAGCTTGCTAAACTTTGTTAACTTACTCCTTGAACAGATTCCTCTTATGAAAGAGTCTCATGACTTCGAAGTCCATTCAAAGTAGTCATTACTGACTCAGCTTCTTCAACTGAGTCACCGATAGCTATAATTTGTTCATTAATCTGAGAAATTCTTGTAAAGAAGGCATGAATAGATTCAGACTTCTGCATCTTTACATTTTTTACTTGAATCCTCAAAGCCATCTTCATGTTTATGTCCCTTCCTTCATATAGACGAGATAAAGCATCAAACATCTCTTTGGGAGTCTTCAAGGATGATACATGAGGAATAAGATGGTCTTTTATAGAATCTACAATTATTCTCTTTGCCCTTATCAGATTCTTCCTATACTTACCTTTAGCTTCTTCTTCTTCCTCAGGTTCTGCAACCTCTTCCATAACATAATCTGATAAGTCATTTTCTTCCAGAACAAGGGATATTTTGTACTTCCATGCTCTGAAGTTATCATGTCCCTCGAGTTTCTCATCAAGCTTAGTGCTTGACATCATCTTGTCCTTGTTTTTGACTTCCTTCAAAAACTGAAATATTGTAGTCTCCTTCACAAATCTAATAACTCTCTGTTGAAATGGCTTCTTTCAGGGAAGCTCTGATACCATGTTGAAAAACTTATGCATGTAGGTAAATTTAAAAATTTACAACATACAACCAACATACCAATACATCTTGCATATCTGAGGATCACTAGAAGTGAGACAATCACAGAGAGAACACAAGTATACCCTGGGAAATCCTTTACGGGTAGAAAACCCAACCAAAATTTCTCTTTAGATTCTTCAACAAAGTACAATACCAATACAAGACTTTAGAGTAACTGGCTAGGACTCAGAGGGCTGAAACAATACCTCTGTTTCAGCACTTACAAACTTCACAAATAGATGAACTAACACTTATAGTAACAGCTTGACAAACTCACCAAAAGATAACTGACTTTCCTTCTTGTTGTAGCAGAGTTATGGCAGCTTTAACATAGTATTTGTAGCAGCCTTATATCAGCAAGGAACAGCAGAAGACTTCAACAAGAATAGAGTGCTTGTATCAGCAGTATACTTCAACAACTAGCTGCCATATACCAGCAGAAGACTCCAGCAACTAGCAGCCATATACCAACAGAAAATTCCAGTAGATATCAATCATATACCAGCAAAAAATACTTCAGCAAATAGATGTCTTGCCTCAGCAGAAGACTCCAGCAAAACAAAGGTATGTAAATGTTAAGTGAATGCCCCTTTTTATAGGTTGGTTTGGCTGCCCTAAGCAGTCCCCTAAGAATGTATGACAGTTGTATAACAGCTGTCATACCTGCCCTCCTTTGGCTGCCAACAGTCACCTCCTAAAGTTCCCAAGAGCCACCTCCTAAAGCTCCCAAGAGCCACCTCCTAATGCTCCCAAAGATCACTTCCTTTGTCTCTTCTAGAGGCTACCCTAAATTGTTGTCTTAGGATTGTATGACAGTTGTATAACAGCTGTAATACCACCACCCTAAGCAACCCCCCTAAGCCGACCACTCCAACCATCCTAAGCAACCCTCTTAAGCAGCCTCCCTAAGCTAGCCACTACAACCTGCCTTAGCAGCCCTCTTAGAGGTGCTATGAGGTTGACACATGGCATATGGTTGTCTTGGCATAAGGTTGACACTTGTCATGTGTTTGATGCTTGACATAAAGTTAACACTATATCAAAACTTTATTTACATGGTTAGTTACAATAGGGAAAATAGCTTCCAAAGCTATGTAATTCAACAGTTCCAAGGTCTTTTATCCATACAACCTTTCACATAGCTACAAGTCCTCAAATCTAGTCTTATGTAGCAAGCTCTTACAACTATCATCTACAACCATCCTCTCGCAGATGCAAAGTGCAATAACAAGATGGATACATTCTCAAGGTCTTAGATGCACAAACTAAAAAGTCACAAAGCTACAACAACACTCCCTTGCACTCACAATAGTCAATGGCGCTATAGCCACTCTAGTGTCTTTCTCTAGCAAAATTTCACCACAATGCAATTCATGTCGTTGTTGTGCCCTCCTTCTTATCACAAGTCAGTTATTTACAGAAGATGCAAGATTGTAACTTCAATTAGTAAATTCATTGGCATAGCGTATGCGATGAGGTGACACATTTTCCTTAGTGGGTACTTGCTTTATTGGGTACTTGGAATGCTATGACAATGGTAAGTAGGTAAGTGTGTGCCATTTGTCAAGATTGTAAAGTTAGTAAACACAATTTTCTGTGTCTTGAATTGTAAGCAATCAGATTTGCTCATCTTTTCTCTATTTTATTTCAATCAAAATCTTGGGCTTTGCCCTATTGATATTATGGTAATTGTGAGAGGTATTAAACTCTACATGTAACCTTGATGAGTCTAGAATATTCCGAGAAGCAAGAGAAACCCTAAAAGGTTAGGAAATAACCTTAGAAGACAAGTTGGCTCAAGATAATAATTTATATTAAATTATTATCCTCCAGAAGTAGAAGTCGGCCCAGTTAGGTCACTTGGAGGAGGACTATAAATAAGAGGGAGCTAGAGCTCATTTGTCACACTCACTCTCACAACTGCATAAGGACAAGTGGTGCGCATGATTGGAGGAGAGTTGCAGTTGCTGCAGTGGTGACTTAGTCTTTGGTTATGGTTGGACTTTCTGCTTGGTTATGGTTTGGACTTTTTGTTTGGTATGCTACCTTGGTTGGCTATTGGTTCTAGGGTATGCTTCCGGAATTATTTTGTCTGTCAAGGTTAAGGTGCTCGGGGGTGGCATTTGTGCCTATGTTTGGGTGACAATATTGAGATATTGTCTACGATGAAACAAGCACACATTTTATTCTAACAGGTTATAGGCCCACACTATCTTTGGACAATCTAACCACTGGAAGGTAGATTGGGAGGATTTGCTCAGTTGTAGTTGCAGTCCAAATTTTTGCTACAGCAACGAAACCCTAACCCTCGTGTTGAGGCACCTTAAGTGAAGCACTTGACCTAATTCCTAGATAACCTAGTGCGCCCTAGCCTAGCGCACCTCCTGAAACTCTCAACAAGCCAAGACGTCAAGTTTGAGTTGTTGGTCAAAGTCAAAGGTTTACCAAGTCAAAGTCAAAGCAGTCATGACTTACTCTATGAAGTCAAAAAACAAGTTAGAAGAGATTTCAAACTTTAGAGCATGGAAGACAAGAATTGACCTCATCCTTGCCAAGAATAAAGTGTTGGATATCGTGAAAGGCAAGATCATGGAACCACAGTTTGAAGCAGTAAAAGAGAAGGAACCTCAGAACGTGGCAGTCATGAAGACAGAAGACCTAGCATGAAGAAAGTGTATGTTGTGCCCAAGAGAGATCTACTAAAAGGAACATTATGAGGTTTACCAATCCTCTAGCAGCTAAACCTCTGGTCCAATAAAGTCATTCTAAGGTTTACCGTCACAGATGGGTAACAAAGGTATGTACCTATACATGTTCTTTTAATTTGTATCATTAGCATGAGTGTGTTTGCAGGGAATGTACAAGGGATCTTGTCCAAAGCAGTGATCTTGGATTCAATGCATTCAAAAGATCAACACACTCTCCAAGTTTGACTTGATATATATTTGGTTGTTATGGCATTATGAAGCTCTAGTCAAAGTTATAAGCTAACTTTAGTCAAGATCTTATAAGGTTGAGATCGTATTCTCTAACTCAGTTTTTTGTTAAGAAAGCACATTGTCTTGGATCTTTCTTTTGCTTCTTGTCTTGTTCCGGGCAGGTACTCTTGTGAAATATGTTGACAAACCTTCGATGAACAATCTTTGCGGAAGCCGTCATAGAGGACGTTTATAAGGATGACACAATGCTTGCAGCAACTTCCAGTTGGGCAGAAACCAAAACAGGCTTGTGACACTTTGCAGAAAGCAAAGAGAGGTGCAGCAGACGGAAGCATGGACTCTCTCAAATAGAGGGAATTGATTGTAGAATTCCAGAAGCATGCAGTCTCAGAATAAAAACAAGGAAGTTCTAGATATTTCTCATTCAGGCATGAAGTCGAGATTAGGAGGGAGCTAATCCCCAATGATATGGTCCATTGAAGAATCTGTGAAGACTTATAAATGGAAGCTTTGATTGATACAAGGCGAGATTCGAGGCTAGAGGGTTCTCCCAGAAGGAGGGAGAAGACTATGATGACAACTTGTTCCAGTAACCAGATATACCTCTACCTGAGCCATTATATCTCTTGCAGTATCCATAGGTTGGAGTTTACATCAGATGGATGTAAAGACTGTTCTTCTCAACAGAGTAATTGAAGAAGAAGCATATGTAGAGCAACCTCAAGGTTTTGAGGTATACCAGAAAGAGACCCATGAATGCAAATGAAAGAAGACCTTGTATGGATTTAAGCAACTTAGTGCAGAGCCTCTCATGTACAGCAAAAGTGTGGTGAAAACTTCCTATGACAAAGGAAGTGTATCGAAATAGTCCTTCAAAAGTCCGGGATAATGGATTGCAAATCCATGGCAAACTCCCATGATGACGGATCTAAAGAAATTGAGAGACTCTGATCCAGTAGACATGTCCCTATATCGACAATTGAATAACTCGTTGATGTATTTGGAGAATACTCAACCGGATATTTGCTTTGCTGTGAAAATAGTTCCAAGTGGAACCTAGCCATGAGAATTGAATAATTGCAAAGCATGTCTTGAAATGTCTTCATGGGACGTTTGAGTTATGATATACAGCTACTGAGATTTATTGATTCAGATCGGGCAAGTGCAGATAACAGAAGAAGAACTTCTTGGATATGTTTCAGTTTGAGCTTTGCCACAATATCATGGGTTAGCAGGAAACAGAAGTTTGTTGCACTCAACACTGCAGAAGCAGAGTATATTGTAGCTTGTGATGCTTGTACGGAAGCAATGTGGCTCCGTACATTGGTTTCTGGACTGTCTGATCATGTGTTGGGTTCGACCGTGATATATTGTGATAACCAAAGCTGTGTGAAGCTCTCAAAGAACCCAATGTTCCATGATAGGTCGAAGCACATTGAGATCAAGTACTATTTTCTCCGTGATAAAGCCCAGAAGGAAGAAGTGGTTCTCCAGTATATCTCCATTGATGAGCAGATAGCAACTATTTTGGTAAAGGCTCTGTCCAACATGAAAAGTTTACGTACTTGAGGGACAAGCTGGACTCGTGGAGATGACTTCCTTATTGGAAAGGGAAGTGATTACTCCTAGGTTGGGAGGGAGCATTGATATGTTATTGATATGTGGACAGTCATTTGGAAAATGGTCCAAGATTGGGCAGGCACTTTCCAGTCCGAAAAGTGGTCCAAGATTTATGACGGAAAGTCATTTTCCAGAACGGACAGTGATTTTCGTAACAAAAATGGTCCAATAGATTGTTGATGTACCATAGACAGCGATTCCCCTTGTGGCCAATGTGGGGGAATGGTCTAGGATAGTCATTCTCCTTGACAATCACTCTGAGAAGTGGTCAAGCAAAATGGTCCGCCTCTCCGGGCAGTGATTCTTTCGAAGTTCACGGTTGTGAGTAGTTTCGAAGAATGGTCCGATATAGGAGGTTGGTGAAGGACAGTCATTTACGTAGGAAATGGTCCAGACAATCATTCCCTAGGGCAGACTCATTCTCTCCAGGTTGCACTGTCATTAGTGCCGAAGGAATGGCCCAATTAGGTTGAATGGTCCAGGTTCAGCAATCAGGGACAATCATTCCCTAGGGCAGACTCATTCTCTCCAGGTTGCACTGTGATTAGTGCCGAAAGAATGGCCCAGTTAGGTTGAATGTCCAGGTTCAGAGATCAGGGACAGTTATTCTTCTATGCTTGAGAAAAGTAGTCCAAATAGCCCATGGTTGTTGTTTAACTTTCCGAGGGCAGATGCTCTTCCAAATCTCACAGATGTGAGTGGAGGAATGGCCCAGATGACTCAGTTTGTATTATGATATTGTTTATGCAGGATGATATCAGATGATATGATTGTTGTGGAGACTGTATGTCTCTGGACAGTAGTTGTATGCTACTGTGGTGGATGTGTTCCACTGGTAGTGACTATGTCACTGGTTAGCAGCCGTGTGCTACTAGGAGTGGTTGTGTACCACTAGGCAGTAGTTGTGTACCATTGTGGATAGACACAATTGTGTTATATTGGATGGCATTATTTCCATGGAGACTATCACTAGTGTTGAAGATGATTGCCATCTAGATGGATAGTCAGTGTGCTGGTGAACGGACATTCTCCAGGCGAAAAATGGTCTAGGCAGAACGGATTGCTGGTAGGTATTCTCCCTGTGGAGAATGGTCCAGGTTGATAGATTGTTGACGTATCATGGACTGGTATTTTCCTAAGGCACAGATTGTGGGCCGATTAGGAAAATGGTTCAGGACCGATATTCTTCTAAGGCACAGTTATTGGCTCGATCAGGTTGAATAGTTTGCCCCCTAAGGACATGACGTCCCAATTAGGGTGGTTGATACGGGACCAATATTTTCTAAGGCATATGGGTAGAGATTGATCTCTATGGTACATGTGACCCTATTAGAAAATAGTCTGAGACTGACATTCCTGTAGGAATGGTCTCTGTAGCCCATGGCATGGCTTTCAGCATCTGGGAGGACTAACATTCTTCTAGGACGTAGGTCTGGAGTAGAAGAATGGTCCTTGTAGCCCATTGCGGGGCTTTTAGCGTCTGTTGGGACAACTATTCTTCTAGGACGTATGTCCAGATTAGAAGAATGGTCCCTGCATCACTCTGTTGAGTGGGTGACTCATGCGAGACACTCTGTTGAGTGCGTTGAGTTCAGCACATTTCTTATTCAGCATCATGCCCGATTACTTAGATGGAGTATGGCCTCGAGAGATAATGCAGTTGATGATATCAGATGATACTAATAGTAGTGATGTTGCTAGTAAGTTGATCTACGTGATCATGAGATAGTCTGCGTGGCTATGATGATGCTACTAGTTGAATGGTCGTTTTGTGCTCAAGACCATTTCCTTTAATACCTCCCTAGTTAGGAGGGAGTGTTGATATTATGGTAGCTGCGGGAGGTATTAACCTCTACATGTAACCTTGATGAGTCTAGAATATTCTGAGAAGAAAAAGAAACCCTAAAAGGTTAGGAAATAACCTTAGAAGACAAATCGGCTCAAGATAATAATTTATATTAAATTATTATCCTCCAAAAGTAGAAGTCAACCCAGTTAGGTCACTTGGAGTACTATAAATAAGAGGGCGCTAGAGCTCATTTTTCACACTCTCTCACAACTGCAAAAGGACAAGTGGTGCGCATGACTGGAGGAGAGTTGCAGTTGCTGCAGTGGTGACTTAGTCTTTGGTTATGGTTGGACTTTCTGCTTGGTTATGGTTTGGACTTTCTATTTGATACACTAGCTCTAGAGAGAGGGATGCTACCTTGGTTAGCTATTGGTTCTAGGGTTTGCTAAGTGCTTCCGAAATTATTCTGTCTGTCAAGGTTAAGGTGCTCAGGGGTGGCATTTGTGCCTAAAGACTATTGGTTTAGAAAGAAATATCCAAGGAAAGGGAAACATCATGCCTCAACTGATGAGGATGATGAATCCAAAAGAAAACAGAAAAGTCCTTCTAATGAGAAAGAAAATAGAAAAGAATATTACTTGGTTTCTGCCTTATCCAGTTCAGTTTTCACGGGGCAGAAAACTTGGTTAGTAGACAGTGATGCATCAAAGCACATGACAGGGTACAAGGAGATCCTCTCAGATTTCAAGACAAAATCTTTTGCAGAGCAGGTTGAGCTTGGGGATGACAAATGTTACAAGATAGAGGGAGTAGACTCTATCTCCTTCAGATTGGAATCTGGGGCCAGACTTCATGTTGATGAAGTATTATATGTTCCAGGGCTCAAGAAGAATCTACTATCAGTTGCAACCCTTGAGGACAAAGGATATTAGGTGATCTTCAAAAACAGGAAGGCACTACTATGGGCTAAAGGTAACCACTTGAGTACAGCAGAACCCATTGGGACTCCCAGAGGTGGACTGTACGTCGTGATAGGACAGTGAGTTCAGGTATTGGCTCATGATGCGACTAGTTCCAGCGAATTGTGGCACAGAAGACTCGGACATCTTCATTACAAAGCACTTCCAGATCTACAAAACATGGTATGTGGCATGCCCTCTATTTCTTTTAGTAAAAATGAAATTTGTAAAGGATGCATGTTAGGTAAAAATATAAAGAAAGTATTTCCTAGTAGTGATAGCAAAGCTTAGGGCATCTTAGATCTGGTTCATTCTAATGTATGTGGTCCCATGTCATCTCCCTCACTCTGTGGTTGTTTGTATTATGTCATTTTTATTGATGATTACTCAAGAAAATGTTGGATATATTTCCTTAAAGCTAAAAGTGACACATTTGATAAATTCAAAGAGTATAAAGCCTTTATTGAAAGTAGACAGGAAAACACATCAGAACCCTTAGAATAGACAATGGAGGAGAGTTTGAATCTCTCCAGTTTGAGGATTTCTACAAGGAAGCAGGAATCAAGAGACAGTTGACCATGCCATATAACCCTCAACAAAAAGGAGTTGTCAAGAGGAAAAACAGGACAATTTGTGAGGCAGCAATAGCAATGATGTTTGATCGGGATTTGCCAAATTCTTTATGGGCAGAAGCTACCTCCACTGCCGTGTATATTCAGAACAAGTGTCCACATGCTATCTTGAAGGACAAGACTCATGAAGAGGTCTTCTCAGGGATCAAACCTGAAGTAGGGCATCTAAGGATATTTGGGTGTCCAGTGTATATTCATGTCCCTAAGGAAAAAAGGACAAAGATGGAATCCTCAGGAAAGAAAGGCGTTTTTGTGGGGTACAATGAGAACTCCAAGGCTGACAGGATTTATGTACTAGGTCAGAGGCAGAGATGTGGCTTTCCATGAGGAAGTCGCATTCAAGAAATCAAGAGAGCTTCAACAGGAATCAGAAGCAGTTCAGCCTGCTTCACCCTCTTCTGAAAATGAAGAGTCAGATGATTAGAGGGAGGAACCTCATGAAGGGCCAAGTAATGAGCCCTTAGAATCTGCTGAAGAGTTAGAAAGAACTCTTGCAGAACCTCCAGCCAAAAGGAAGCCAGGGTGGCTTAAAGAAACAGTGCAGGAAGCAGAAAAGATAGTTGCTCCCAAAGGAATTTTCAGGGAAAGTAAGAGGCCTCACGGGTTTGGAGGCTATGTTGCACTAATGAGCAACATCAGTGATGTCGAACCTTCTTCATTTGAAGAAGCAGATAAATTACAAGTATGGAAGGATGCCATGCTTGAGGAATATAGGTCAACTCTAAAGAACAATGTCTAGGACATTGTGCCAAGGCCAAAGGACAAATCAGTGGTCTCTTCCAAATGGATCTATAAGATCAAACATGCAGCTGATGGGAGGAGTGTGGAAAAGTTCAAAGCAAGAATTGTAGCCAGAGGCTTTACTCATAAAGAAGGAATCGACTACGAAGAGACTTTTTCCCCTATAGCCAGGTATACCTCCATTCAAACTATTATTGCATTAGCTTCAATTCTTGGTTGGAAGCTACATCAGATGGATGTAAAAACAGCATTTTTGAATGGAAAGATTAAACAGGAAGTCTTTGTGGAACAACCAAATGGTTTTGTACTGCATAACGAAGGAACTCATGTATGCAAGCTAAGGAAGGCCTTGTATGGTCTTAAGCAGGCTCCCAAAGTTTGGTATGACAGGATTGATGGCTTTCTTAAAAGCCTGGGCTTTCAGAAAAGTGATTTGATGCAAATCTGTACTTCAAGGTAAGAGGTAACCAACCTGTTATACTAATCCTGTATGTTGATGATCTCTTTCTAACAAGAGATGAAGGGCTAATAGCCTGGTGTAAGAGGGAGCTAACCTCAGAATTCGAGATGAAAGACTTAAGCTTGATGCATTACTTCCTAGGAATGGAAGTGTGGCAAAGACAGGGCGAGATATTTCTGGCACAAGGAAAATACACAGTGGATGTACTAAAGAGGTTTGGTATGATGGATTGCAAATGCATGTCTACTCCGATGGTTACCAACCTAAGGAAGCTGCATGATTCTGATACAGGTTCAGATTTGGTGGATCCCACCATGTATAGGCAGTTGATTGGATCATTGATGTACATGATTCACACCAGGCCAGATATATGCTATGCAGTGATTGAACCGAGACAGAGACACTGAGTGGCAGCAAAGCACATCTTGAGATATCTCAGAGGGACCATTACCTATGGTCTGAGATATACATCCAATGGTGGTTTATTTCTGCATGGGTAGGAAGCCCAGTGGATCGAAAGAGTACTTATGGATACTGCTTCAGTTTAGGATCCGCTATGATCTCTTGGTCAAGCAGGAAACAGGGGTCCATTGCACAGAGTACAACAGAGGTTGAGTACATTGCAACAAATGATGCTAGCAAGGAAGCAGTATGGCTCAAAAAATTGGTTTCTAGGTTGTTTGGTGACAAGCTCGAGACAACATCGGACGGTGGTTCACTGTGATAATCAAAGTTGCATAAAACTGACAGAGAATCCGGTATTTCACGACAAGTCAAAACATATTGACATAAAGTACCACTACATCCGAGACTTGGTCCAAAGAAAAACTGTAAAGTTACAATACATAGGCACGAGCGAGCAGGTAGCTGATATCCTAACTAAGCCTCTGACCTCGAAACAGTTTGTGCAGCTGAGAGGCAAGCTTGGTGTGGCTGAGAATGACTCCCTCGCTGAGAGGGAGCATTAAATTTGGCAACATCGACAGTCATTCTCCAATGAGAGGCCATATGGGCCACCATGACGCTAGCCAGGGAGATTTGGAGAATCAACCAGTCTTGCGAGGTATTAACAAAAGCAAGGGGGGGACGTACAACCTCTGTGAGTCAAACCAAAAGTTAGGACGAACGAGATGCTATGTAAGTCTAATGCAAAAGTCAGGGGGAACATACAACCTCTATGAGCATAGACAGCCTAGTGCAAAATTCAGGGGGAACGTAAAACCTCTGTGAGCCTAGTCAAGCCTTGTGAGCCATGAGTAAAAGTCAAGGCATCTAGCAAAAGTTAGGTTGAATATAAAATTCCTATGAGCTAGAAACAAACAATATTCTTAATATTGCAAATGATATAAATGTATTGATCTAGTGCGTTGGCACGTGTAACATTATCCACCACGAAGAGAAATTTGAATTGCCTTGTAAAGAGTTGAGTTGTAACCGAAGTCTCAAGTCTAGTTCTATTTTCGAACTTTAGTGTAATGCTAAGCTATAACTGAAGTCTCAAGTCTAGTTCTATTTTCGAACTAAAGTGTAATGCTGAGTTGTAACTGAAGTCTCAAGTCTAGTTCTATTTTCGAACTAAAGTGTAATGTTGAGTTGTAACTGAAGTCTCAAGTCTAGTTCTATTTTCGAACTAAATTGTAATGTTGAGTTAAGTCAAGCATGCTTTCACACCTCTATTTAGAGCCCTCTCCTCTTCTCCTCTTCACTCCTTTATAAGGAGAGGTCGACCCCTATTAAGAACCAAATATCAATATAGCATAGAAAAACCTCAAAAAAAGTACTCAACGCCTTGAAAAAGAGAAAATTTCAGATAATAAGCCTCTTCGAGGGGGAAACCTCCTTTTACCCCACTTAAATGTTCAAGTACAAGATGATTCAAAATGAAAATGTCTCCTTGGTATATATAGGAGACTAG
>ML776827.1:1356380-1489464 GCA_009831015.1 Picea engelmannii | reverse complement strand
TTTTGAATGGGACCTAAAATTCTACTTTCTCCATATGAAGTCCAATGAGGTTGGAACCACTCTCAAACATCCTGAAACAATTAATGGTAATGTTAAAAATTTAAGTAAAAGGATGAAAATGAAAGAGAAAGGAGAATGTCAATTTTTATATTACCATTAATTACTCAAGAGAAGTCAAATGAGTAGTGTGAGTGAAAGAGAGGGGGTGGGGTTGGCTTTATAGCTTCATTATGGGCTCTAAACAATTCTAGAAGCTTACCATGCACACCCCTAACCCTAATTTTTTTTAAAAATAAAAATTCTCTCACTTTTCCGACTGTGGGCCTCATTGGCAAAAAAAAACCGGTTCCGTACGGAACCGGCCGGTTCAGGCAAAAAAAACCGGTTCCGTACGGAACCGACCGGTTCAGGCAAAAAAAACCGGTTCCGTACGGAACCGGCTGGTTCAGGCAAGAAACCGGCCGGTTCCATACGGAACCAGTCTGAAGCGGTTCAGGGGGCCGGTTTGAACCGGTCTGGGCTCGGAACCGGTCGGACCGGTCGGTTTTACCGGTTCTGGTTCGGTTCTTGTAACTATGGTTGAAACTACATTTTATCATAGAGCCAAAACCTTAAAAGACAAAAACCCTAAGATACAAGAACCCTAACATGAAGTTAGCACTGAGTGTGTATGCTATGTTGTCTGGAAAAAGGGGAGCCTTGGTGGGGCCATAACTTTTTGCTCGTTGCTTTGTTTTTGGTCTTCTTTAGCTTGTTGGAAAGAATATTTGTAGCTAAGTCTTTATGCTCCTATGAAGGCATCAGAAACGCAAAAAGCGCATAAGAATGCCCAAAAAATGCGTTGAAAGTTCAAGTCCCAATAATTGTCAATATTAGGACCATTTCCAAGATGACCCCATACAGCCACCTAGTTCAACAGGGGGCACTGTCAATACTTGGGGATGACATACACAAGTACCAAAGACATCCAAGAGTACCCTAATGCCATGGAGTATGCTTGGATACCCCCTACTAGACCTAAATATTTCATGACCAAATTTTTTCCTAGATGAAAACAAGCTTACACATACCACCAAAAAATAAAACAATATTGAATTTGAAATATTGATGTTGCATTAATTGTATAAATTAGTGAATAACTTATGCATAGAAAAAGACACACACACACACATATATATATATGATTTGATATGTCCCCTATGTCAAGGACCACAATGTCCCCTAAAATTTGGAGGTTCTCTCCACACGTCCCCAAGATGAGTGCCTTTGCCCAACATCCCTAAAACCAAGTGGAACATTATAAGAAAGATCTGCCAAGATAATTGAAGACATGCCTAAAGATACAATTTCTAGACAAGAAGATTTAAATTTTGGACTTAATAGCCCTACAGGGTAGAGCTCCAATAGGTGATAAAAGAAAATATTGGCATAAGCTAGATATAGGTGCCAAGTCACATGCCCTTGCTCAACTGGAATGGGTGGACAAGGGGGAGGCTACTTTGATGTAATGATTCCTTTTATGTTCCTTTGAAGGAATTGTCATCCCCTAGCCTAGGGATAACTAAGGAGATCACGTCTCGAGGCCCACAAGTCCTAGACATGGAGTATCGAGAGCCAAACGACTTGAGCATGGCCTCGAAGGGCCCCTCTTTTCTTAAGTGCAATCCACTTATCACCAGAAGCAGTATCCATCCCACCAACCTGGTCCTGAAGTAGCGGTGAGTCTTGCTCCAAGAGGTAATGAGTCTAGGTATCATGGTATGTATCACTCTGATTTTTGAAGAACTTGAATATGTTGTATTGAATCCTTCTTCATTTCATGACGTTTGCTTGGAAATTATGCTCATTGCCTCATTCATACCTGGAAGGGTGACATGTGCCCTAGTAAGTTAATTTTCCTTTAGGATGGGTTGCTATTGGGTGGATCTGTGAAAAGTCATCGTTCGTTCCATCCATACTTACCATTTTCCATCTTTATTCCTTTCATTTCCCCTATCCTTGTTTGGGCATTGGGATTAGCTACACTAGGAAGGGTTGTACCTTACCTTGTGGGAAGAAGGGGCTAAAGGCCCAGAGGGTCAAAGTAGCTAGCAAGAGTTAAAAGTCAATGTTGAAACCTTCGAGATGCTTCGCCCAGGGATCCCCGAGAAAGCAGTAAAAAGCTTCTCAGTAAGAAAAGGGGACCCATAAGATAACACAAACACTCAAGGTACTAGTAGATGGATAGGAGGTCTCATCACGAGCCAGCCTATTATGACCATAGGCATGTAGCGGTATGACACTACCACTTATCTGGTCACCAAGCCAGGGGAGTGGCTCTTGGTGGCATAGCCAAGAGAAAGGGGGTCTCATCACGACCCAGCCTTCTCATTTCCATGAAATGTTTGTGGATAACGTTGTCACCTCTAGTCATCAAGCCAGGACAGTGGCCCTCAACTATTCCCTTGAAGCACAAGAGAAAAAGATCAAGAAAAATAAGGCTAAGAGTAAAAGGCAATGAATGGGCTAGGAAACAATTGCATTCATGACAAGGTGCAACTCGTCCTCTACAAAGGCACCCACGGGTAAGAGTTTACATTTCCCTGATATTACAAGCACCCCATGCCACCTCATACACTTACATGACTTGGACTAGAACCCACCTGGGAAACACCCCCAAACTTAAGAGAGGTTAGCCCAATAGGACACCTTGAGACCTTCTCCAAACCTAACTTGTCAAATTGTATAACGTCTTTGAGCATTTGTCTGGGTTAAGGGGGGTTTGATGCACATGCTTGGGTAATTTCATTATTGGATGTGATTTACATGCTATGATCCCTGTGACTTATGAACCCCTGGAGGGCATACCTGTTGTTGTTGTAGGACCTTGCCCGGAGGACAGGTACACATGAGGGAATGATTATAGATTGAACCTTCATGGGGGCTTAAATCCCACAGATGGATGTTGAAACCCCAGCCAGGGGAAGAAGAGATTGAAGACTTGCACCAGGAGAAAGAAGGACGTTGCCTTTGGAGGCACCCTAGCAGACCTAGACCCAGGGGAACTTGCTCTTCCCACATGGACGTTAGCCCTTGAGGGCCCTGGACATCACCATGATAGCCCTAGACATCATCTAGAGCTAGGTTTTCATCTTTGGAGGCATTTGTGAGCCTGGTGGCACGTGTGGGCATCATTTTAGACCTCTTGAGGCCAAGTGCCCCACTTTCCCAGCTCAACGTTCCACGTATGGGGCTCAACGTCACCCTAGAGGAGCATGACGTCACCCTTGGAGGTGTTTCTAGAAGCAAATTTATTTTAATTATGTCAAAATTGAATTTTTGTTGTAAATTGGTCAYGTCGCCCTTGTTTTTGACCTAAAAGTGAATTAAAGGTCAAAATTTTSTATAAATAAACATAAAGTACTCTCATTTTTAGATCACAACTTGTCCTTGGAGACAAGAGGTCTGAAATTTGCGCCCTATTAGGGTTATTGGCTGAAATTGTGAGGCGCCACTCTTGTTTAAGGCTTGTATTTGCAACTTGGATCAATTTTTGGAGTTTTATGGTGATCTTGCATGGTACACTCATGATTATTCTTGGTGCAAGTAAGTAGAATCTGCATTTTGTCATCTATTGAATGGTTTAAGGTATGGTTTTATTTGCTCATACAAGATTATGAAATTGCATGGTGTATTTAATGCCTRAAGTAAGAAACTTAAGTTGCTACTTTTTTACTTTTTATTTGCCAAGCTTTCACTAAACTGATCTAGTAACTAGTGAAACCTTAGAGCCCTAAATTGCTAGCACTCTAGAGGTTTGC
This sequence comes from Picea engelmannii, assembly GCA_009831015.1. NCBI lineage: Eukaryota > Viridiplantae > Streptophyta > Pinopsida > Pinales > Pinaceae > Picea > Picea engelmannii. Next base: position 1,485,664 of record ML776827.1, on the reverse strand, counting down.
ATTTGAATTTTGGTTATTGTTGCATAAGTTCTACTCCATAGAAAGGCTAAGGAGAGCAAGGCGCTAAGGCCTAAAGTGCCTACACCCTAGCACTTTGTCTCTTAAGGTCAAAATCTAGGAGGAGTTAAGTCGCTACTCCTCCTTGAATTTTTCCCTCTTAGACTTTTGTGTATCATCATTAATTTGCAGCCTTAGAAGGAGCTGCCCACATTGACTCCATTTACCCCTAAGAGGCACTAGTCTTCAACCCTTGTTTCTTGACAAGAATCATCAAACATCAAACTCAATCTCTCTACCTAGTACCCTACTAACCTAAACTAACTTGCTAACCTAGTCTAGGAATACTAACCACTAAGCTGCTGCTGTTATAATCACTGCTACAGCCATCATTTTGCAGCTTATATCAGCCTACTAACCATCTAAGTCATCCCAGAATTTGTATAAGGAAAGGTACTATCAATAAGCGTTATAGTGTGTGTTTAATTGTCTTTCTAAAGTGCAAATTCTGAAGCTGTTACAGCTGTCATAGCTGCTGTTACAGCCACTGTTGCAGCCCCCAACAGCCCTAAAATCATCCATAAAAACCATTGAACATTTGTACTAAGCAAACTATAATCATTGGATATTGAAGTAGTGTCATATTGCTTTATTATAGTACTTTTCTGAAGTGGTTTCCATTGTTGTCATCATCATTAATTAATGCTGTTATAAATGTTTGGACAGCCATTTAAGTCATTTATTGACTTGTGTTAATCTTGAAAATCATGAGTGACAAAGTATTATCAAGTTTGCAAGCCCTTTTATATCTTGTCTTGTCATCATGACTTGCAATTTTCAAGATACATTGCTGCTGCCATAATCTCATCTTTATATATAATTTGTTCTAGCAGCACATAATTTGTCTAAGAAGTCACTGATTATAATCGTTGATATCATTGTTATTACTGGCGTTTGATGTTTCATTGGTAAAGGGCAGGTACAAACCTACTTTCACTTTCCCTTGTCCCTTTAAACTTTACCCAAGTGACCTCTTCTGTTGAGTGACCTAGAGAGAGGGATGGGTTTTCACCCTGTCTTTATGCCTTTCATCAACCAACTAGGTCCCGGGACGTCTCCCTTGGAGTGAGGTTTTCCTCCTCCTAAAGAGAAAGAGGTACCCTATTGGGGTGACAGTGATAGGGCTAGCTCCGTGTTACGTCAATCTAAGCCTACTTGCCTTTAGGCTTTGAGCAAGTATAGATTGCGCGATAACAAGAATGACAATCACATCCCTTCCAATAATCTAAGCATCAAATTCTCTAAAAATAAATAAATAAAATAAGGGTTTTTTTGTAAAAAAAACTGGGAGAATTCGTATTATAAAAGCTATAACCAAAGCTAAACAGCGAAGTTACAAAAATCGTTGACCTTAGATTTCCAAAATGGTTAGCGCCTTATTTGTCGAAAACAAAGTATACATATGTCCACAAAAACTACAACCTAGTATTTCTTACATGTATATATTCTTAAAAAAACTCCTAAAATCCTAATTACTTTGCATAACATGAGATTTAACGGAAGACATGGTGACTATTTCATGTACTCATAATTGTGGAGTTCTTAGAAGTTCAATAGTGTTCATTCTCGTGCACTTTTGTTGTCACTGAAAAAATAGAGGTCCAAGTGCACTGGATGGTTTCCTCGTGCCAATGGAGGGCTCTCTAAATTTCTTGAACTTCCCTGTAATCCATGAGATATATACACATAACAGGACAGGATTTCCAATTCTTGACAGGAATGTTCTCAAATTTTAGCATAAAACCATAAGCCTAAAGCACCAAAAAAATCCCACTATGCACCCAACCAGAGAGAAGCACCAAACTGCTTAACACATAAATAAGCCCAAAGAAATCTATGACAACAAAGGGGCCACGACCCTTGGAAGAGATGTACAGAACACCAACAGGTAGAATACCCCAAAAAATTAACCCCCAAAAGAACAGGAACACAGGAACTAAGAGTGGCTCTGTGGTGGACTGAACTCATGGACTTTAATAAACAGAACAATTCCAAGAGCCAGAGTGTTGAAATGCCGAAACATAAAACCCAAATTCCAAAAGCCAAGAAATTCCAAGAGCCGGCACAACCTGAACCCAATTCCTTTAAACGGAAGTTCCATACAATAATCCAGAAACCGAGGGATATTCTTACCAGTCTCCTGCCAAGAAGAGAAACCTTGCTCCAGCCATCGATATTCAATCCCAACTCAAATTCTATTATCCCACCACCTTGGCAATATAGCTCAACCCAGCATTCAAATGACAAACTGAATTTAAATTTAGCATGCGAAGAATTTGAGCGCGAGTTATTTCGTATCGTCGAACCTTGTATGCAATCCATTGCACTTGATGTTGGGAAATGTGGAACTTTAATGTGACTATACAAGCCTCCATTTGATTGATAAGACTAATTAAGGTATTGGTTGATAATACATACCCCCTCTTTTCCTAATCATCCCAATTTTTCATGAGGCTACCTCATTTGCTAGTGCATCTGCTTTGTGATTATGCTCTCGAAGGACCTAATAAAATAAAATAAAAATGAAAATTGTTGGCTTCCTTCTAGGAACGAGTTATAATGGAGGCTATCTTGCTATCAAAAGAGGGAGATTTTGACTACATTAGTTTTATAATTATGCTAGAGTCACAAATGACAATCAAACTCTTGATTCTAGATTCGAGTGCTATGAGTAAGCACTGAAGTAGTGCATAGGCTTCAACTTGATTATTTGTGGATTCACCAAAACCCCAGGCAAAAGTGACCACCACAAGATCATTACCTCCTTGTTGGCTACAACTAGATCAAGGGAGCAACCACAAGACAAGATAAGCGCTTGATGACCATTACTTGATTATGCCAAAGGACATCGTCAAAATAACCAGCCATAAGAAGCCCTCAAACGGGGAGTACATTAATAAAGTTCTTTGATAAAATCCATGATTCCCACGAGACCTAAGGACAAACAAATGAAACTAATACAATAGAAAGACCAGAGTTTATTAGGACAGCTTAGAACAAAAGCACTTTTCATTTTAAAAATTGCCTTATCTACGATTAAATGGTAGGTGGTGGTGGATGTGAGAGACAAAAGTTCATTATCATGATGGGAACCACTTCGATGCAAGAAAAATAGCAATCCCTCTCAAAGAAAGGAGTTATATCTCAAGGATAAATTCTAGAAAGCCCCTTTCCATCCCATTAAATGTTGATTTGTGTGGAAGTTATTTATCAAAAAGAAGCTTTACTCTCACTTAATGTACTCGGTTTTGTCATACCAGCCCATGGCTTACTTTAGATTGTATATGGACCCCTGTAGTCTATTAGCAATCTGGCCACTTATTTTTTATTAGTTGACTTCTAACCATTACATCATTTCACAGTAAGTTATGGGTGCAAAACTCTTGCCAAAGCCGAACAAAACATCACAAAATAAAATCAGAAAACAAGTAAAATACGTCCAATTCCAAAATTAAGTTCATGAAAATAACCTTATATATACATAAGAAGGCCCCAAGTGCTTGTGCACACTCAACCTTTAAGCCCTTGGTTGTGAGACGATTTTAAGAATGTCATTTCTCAATTAGTATTTATCCCTGGAGAAAAAGTGCGACCTCTCAAGAATAGGTGGCTTAGTGAGCTCCACAACTTAGCACAGGTAAGATCTATAATTCCATATATTTGGCCATAATATGATGGATTTTCAAAAAATGGCTATATGTAAAGAATTCCTTAAAAATACAATATAAAATCAAATTACTTAAAACTAAACACCCCTCCACTCAAAGCAATTTATCCCCCACAACCAAATTAATCCCATTGCAACTAATACTAATCCCCCCTTCCCCACCAACAAATCATATCACCCACACGTTACTCCCCATAAAGTGAGCGCCTTCGTGACCCACATTTCTCTATCAGTGACCTCAAAGATCATTATGGCAGTCATTTGCCAAAAATCCATTATTGAAACTTATCATGGCAAGGATTTGCTATAGGACCTAGGTTCATTCTAGTATATATATTAAAAAATTGCTCGTTTTGCCCCGGCACGTACATGCCTGTCTGATGCATATTCATGCATTGAACCCTTAACTCAGGACCCATTCTAGAAATGCTATGTCTCTCGCAATATCATTTACACATGCTAACAAAATTAAATGTTAAATATAATGATAAAGTAAATGAAAAATATGAAGTTCACACAGCAATTACTTGTCACTGGGTTGGAACGAGTGTGTGCGTTGTGTTTGCATTCACCACGTGTGTATAACATTCCATCAATTTTTTTTGAGGTTCCGAATGGTAGTTAGTTGTCATTGCCAAGTTGGATGTATAGAGAGAGGTCAGGAAAGATAGGACCTGAAATGTACTTGGAATAGTTAGCCCGTAACTGAATAGGTACAGTGATAAAGAGGATATGGAAATCTATATACCAAAGCAGAAAAAAATTAAGTGATTGACCCACGTAAAGAAGCTGTTGTATGACTTGTTCTAATCTGTAGCAATCTTGGCTTATAATGTTTCCTTTATGTTGCCTTATGAGTGAACTTTAAGAGATGAGCACGCCAACAGTGGCTAGTAACGATTTAGTTTTCCCAGAAGAGAGTCATAAAGGTTTATTTTAACGAACCAGAAGTCATGGGGCCATAGTAGAGAATGGAAAGAATAATAGAACTCACCTGAAGACCGATCAGAATGCAATCACCTACAACCAACAGAATATTCAAAGCGCGAAACTTGGAAGACATCTTGCTCCGATGCCGATCGTATGCCCTCGAAACAGCACGAGAAGTTGGGGAAAGACCCAACTTGGAGTGGCAAACGCTGCATTCTAACACCCCGTTCTTCATCTTGCTGCACAAGGTTTATTGTGCACTCAAATGTCCAAAGACTCCCGGCGATCACTTCTGAAAATGAAATTAACGTTGGTATATCATATCAAGACAAAGACACTCAACATTAGATTGGAAGTTAAAATCGATGTAAGCTAAATCCACATGTGCGTACATGGCAAAATCGCCCATATCGAGAGTAAGGAGATGCACAATTTGCGAAGATATTTGACAAATTCAATTTTGTACAGAGATTAACTTCAAAATAACAGCAATTTTTCAAAGGGTGTGCGGATTGATTTCAAAGTAACAACCAATTCTCGAAAGGGTGAAGTGAAATAACCACAAATCTAACAGAGCAATGCGCCTGAAATGATTACCTGCAATATGTCAGTGATCTGAGTTCGAATCTCCTGGTTAAAACCCATTACAGAGCACAAAGCCGCAATGCTGTTATCAAATCTAACCCTCACCAACAGATCCACGTCACTGCTCCTTCTCCTGGTTCTCTTCTTGTATTCATTCCGCCAGATCCCTAAATATCATAATTCTTAAACAATCTTCTCCTGAAGCCGTGTCTGATTTCACTGGTAAAACCCTCGATCTGACCGAATTCAGAGTTTTTCCGCGGCAAAATTTCTTCGAGAAAGTGGCAGATCGGGATAGAAACGGCAGGAAAATTTGTAGGAAGACACTGTCAAATTGTGGATCCGCAATAGAAATTTGAGTTTCGACGCTAAGGCTAGGGCTGGCTGGCTGGATGGATCCACCCAGGCAGAGTTCCAGTTTAAAGATCGAATAATGCGCAGTATATTCACCAACAGCACATGCGATAAATACGTTCATACACGGTATTGTATTGTTCAATGCTCTGAACGAAAAGTATTTCCACGCCCACTGTACGAGAAAACGTATGTTGCGTATTATTTTCATGACTTATATAAATTGTAATAATGATTATTTGGTGATTTTGCTGTGAAAAATATAAATTTTGCTGTGAATTCATCGTGCCTTTGGACATTTTTGAAGATTTATGATTTTCAGGACATTTACCTTTGTACGGAATTTAACGGAAGATCCCAATTCCGACGGTGATGTAACATTTATTACCGTTCCACCTAACAACAATCCCGAATCCCCACTTCTAAAGATGGTTTATGGTTGTTTTGAAGGTTATATCACTCGGCAGATGTTCATCGTGTGACTTTTACGCCACCTCGACCATGCTTCAATATGGAAACCTTAGAGCGTTGTTCAATTTTGTAATAAATTTAATTTGTTTTCGTTGGGGAAATTTATTGATTTAGAATTTTGAGTGAAGTTTTTAAAATTTAGGTTGATTTAAAATTGGGTAAAACTATTGGTTGTTTATCATCGTATAATTTAAGGTATAATTTAATTTTTATTATATTGAGAGTAGCGAGGAGTTATATAATGGGAAAGAAAAGAAGGAAAATGATTTTAATGTTTAATAGGTTAACAATAGTCTATGGGACTCACACATTGATAGTTCAGCCTTTTTCCTATTCAACTTGATGATGAGTTTCTCCAATTTCTCATTCCAAGAGCTAGTTGTCAAGATACTTATATAGTTGTCCCTGTTGTCTTTGAAGGCTTCACACTACACGTTATATTATTGCACTTAGAGTAACGAGGTGTAGAAGTCCCCTACAATTCAATATGGCTCACCTAATTTTACATTAAAAAATAATAATAAGAGTGTGGGGGAGATGCTACGTAACGTTATAATTAAATAACTATATACATACATATATGTTTAACAATATCTTAAAAATAAGTAGTCTAAAGGTTTGACTTTTTGGAGTTTTTATGGGCATATTTTCCGATCAATTGTTGGAACCCCAAATTTGAGTGATTGGGTCGGTATAATTCTAGTGAGGTTTGACTTTTTGGAGTTTTTATGGGCATATTTTCAGATCAATTGTTGGAACTCCAATTTGAGTGATTGGGTCCGTATAATTCTAGTGCCCTTAGGGTTTTTACTAGTGTTGAATCCATTTATGCATTCAAAAATGTAATTTAAACAACAAAAAATGGAGATTTCACCAAAATCTATTTCCTCCAATTGCAATGAAAATGTTCAAAAAGTCCAATGTTTAAACCAACATAGATCCATCTTAAACCCAAATCCATAAGTACCTAAAAGGATCAAATTTTTTAAGGTGTAAATTTTTTTATCATTAAATTGAAAGAATTAAAACATGAAATTAAATGACAAAAACAATTACATTTTAAAAAATTTGATCCCTATAAATCCAGATTTATGATGGATCTATGTTAATTTAAAAAAATTACTAAATTTTTTTTTAATTAAAGTTATTTTAATTAATTATTATCAATATTATTAAATATTTGATTAAATTTTCAAATAAATTTAAGAAAAATATTATTTAAAAATATAATAAAACATTTTTTAAATTTCTTTAAAAAAATTATTTTAAAAATATAATATAAAAAAATTATTTATAAATAATTAAATTCCATTTCATATCAATAATAGTTTTTTAATAAATTGCTTAAATCCTCCCATCATTCCCTTACGTAGATAGCCGTTTTTCCTCGTGTGTTTCTTAACCTCTCTCATTACTATCCGTGGGATAGACGGGGATTTTTTCTCATGTGAATTTTAATCTCTTGTTTTTTAATGAATTATTATCATATTTTTTAAATAGAGAATAATTTATAAAATTTTAAATATTATGGGGGTTTGATGTAATAATGGGAATGATTGAGAAGTAAGTGGTAAAGATAAATCTTTTAACATCTCAACCCTTATCTAATTATAAGTTTTTTATTAACCTTTACCTAATTATAAGTTTCTTAGCTTGTCAATTATTGATATTAACTTAGAATTATAGTAGTTGTTTACCCTTTTTTTTATATTGAAAATATAAATTTCTTGTTAATACTAGCTTGTCAATTATTGATATTAATTTAGATTGATATTAACCTAGAATTTATACTAGTTGTTTACTCTCTCATTACTATCTGTGGGATAGACGGGGATTTTTTCTCATGTGTATTTTAACCTCTTGTTTTTTAATGAATTATTATCATATTTTTTTAAATAGAGAATAATTTATAAAATTTTAAATATTATGGGGGTTTGATGTAATAATGGGAATGATTGAGAGGTAAGTGGTAAAGATAAATCTCTTAACATCTCAACCCTTATCCAATTATAAGTTTCTTGTTAACCTTTACCTAATTATAAGTTTCTTGTTAATACTAGCTTGTCAATTATTGATATTAACCTAGAATTATAGTAGTTGTTTACCCTTTTTTTTATATTGAAAATATAAATTTCTTGTTAATACTAGCTTGTCAATTATTGATATTAATCTAGATTGATATTAACCTAGAATTTATACTAGCTGTTTACTCTCTTTTTTTTTATTGAAAATATAAACTGATCACATCACACTTTTACATCAAAAATAACTCTTTGGATACCTTGGACAGTTAAATCACCCAAAACAGTTTGTGGGAAATAATCCCCCGACTAAAAACTCCATAAGAACCAAAAATACACAGCCATGAAAAAGGAAATACATATTTTTCGTCACAAAAACTACACAATAGGGTGCCCAAAAAACTTCACAAAAGATCAGTGTATCCTCTCCAAGGACTTCTAATATAAATTTAAGAACATAGTTGGACCATCGTGGCCCTCTTCACATAGATAGTATGCAATAATCCCCGGGTGCTTTTGGAGAGCCTGTTTGGATAAACTGTCTGCCTCTTAATTATCTTCTCTATAAACATGAGCAAAAGAGATATTCCTGAAGAGCTTGATAAGATCAGCTATCCTTTCCTTCCAACAGTCTAGAGTGACCACATGTAGTGTACCTTTACCCTGCAGCCAATCTATGACTATTTTAGAATCTCCATGGACAAGAATATCTTAGAATGAGAGTCGAGATGCCAATTTAAGTAAAGCCCATACCCCCAAAAGCTCAGCTCTAGTATTTGTTCCATGCCCACAGTTTAATGTCCATTTATACGTTGAGTGTTCACTGGCCTTTATCACCCCGCCTGCCCCACTATTTTTACCATTTTGTTGTGCAGCCCCATCAAACCACCCTATAATACCTTGACCAGTTGTTACACGTGCATGAGCTCTCAGAATATGTTATTTTACCTTCTTCTTGGACTCACCCACTGCGCCTAAAGTTTTGTAGATCACCTTCTGTATAGAAGGATTTCCATACTCAAAAATGGAGAAGTTTCTTTCTAGCCATATAAACCAACAAATATAAGCCAGCAAAGTAGGATATGATCGATTTTGAACATTCCAATTTTTAAAGTACTCTACTACTAATGCACCGTTCCACCCAAATGTAAGAGATTTGGTTGCTTTGATCCTATCCTGGACATAAATAGTAAATGGACAAGCTACAAACATATGATTTATAGACTCCCAATTGCTCTTACATAGATAGCAAAGGCTTGGTCCAATATGTCCTCTAAGTTGTAAATTCTCCCAAGTGAGAATTTTATTTTCTGCAACCGACCATACAAAGAGTTTGATTTTTAGAGGACATTCCCATAACCATAGAATCTTCCTCCATCCTCCAATTGAATTTTTCCACTACTTTGCCTCTAAGGTATCATATACATTTTTAACTGAAAGTTGACCAGAATAGTCGCCACCCGTCCATTTTAGAACATATGGTATGTCTAGCAACTATACTCCAAAATCGATTAAGGCTTGTCTGAACATCTCCCATTCTAGTGCTAAATCTCCCACCAGTCCCATATCATCACTTGTTAACCAATTTGAGCAGATTGTGCCAGGACGAAGCTCACTTCTCGACTGATACAAATAATGCACACTTCTCTGATTTAGATTTGTTACCATATCTTTAAACAGTATCGCAACTTTCCCCATACCCAATATACAATCTTTTCCAATAATAATGGATTGTCCCGAACTCGGACTCCATGCAATCCAATGTAAAATAATATGCAAGGATTTGAGTAGATTTATCCAAGTCTGTGATCCCTGCACCACAATATTTGTAGATTTTCTCAACCACCTCGCTACTGACACGTGAGGAAGATACTTGTCTTTTATGACACGATGCCTTAAGCCCTTTTTTATCAGAACCCTCCACAATGTATTAGTCGTCGAGGCCTTATAGAAACTATAGATGTTTCTCAGACCCCAACCCCCAATTTTTTTTGGTCTTGTTATGGTCTCCCATCTACACAAATGATAGCTCTGCTTCTGTTTGCTTCTTGACCATAGGAAAGAGAAAACCACTTGACGGATCCAATTAAGCATTGAAGACGGAATATTAGCCATCGCCATCCAATAAACTGGATGGCTCTCTAGAACTGCCTTAATTAATACATAGTGGCCTCCAATAAAAAGCCATCGATTGCACCAGTGATTTATTCTCTTCTCGAATTTTGCAATGAGCCATTGTCAATCCTCCGCCTTATAGTTGTCAAGTTTTAGGAAGTAACACGGATACCTGAAACCTTCCAATAGTTCAATAAAATTATAATGGAAGAATTCTTTTAGACTATCAGGAGTATCCTGTTGCACTCCAAAATGGAGAAATGTGGATTTATGTACATTGATCAACAGACCTGTAGCTCCACAAAAAACTGTCAGAATTCTACTAATCTCTTGTCATTCTTCTAGCGATGCTTTTGACCTAATGAGAATATCATCTACAAATAAGAGATGCAAAATCATTATTAATCTTGAAACCTTTATCCCTGTAAATTTTCCTTCAGCATGACCTCTTTTTAGTGGCATGCTCAATCCTTCCATCACAAGAATAAACAACAAGGGCGACAATGGGCACCCTTGTCTTAAACCTCTTCCACACTGGAAGAATGCAGTCGATTCTCTATTGATCAATATGGTGAAAGTTGTTGTTGTAACGCAACCCATGATCCACTTAGTCGTAGGCAAACCAAATCTGCATTGGAGAAGTGTTGAGCGAAGAAAATCCCAACTTATATAATCGTAAGCCTTCTTTAAGTCAAGCTTAAGAATAATGGCTTGTAGTTTCTTTGCTTTTATACTGTGTAGACATTCCTATGTTGTTCCTATTGCATCTAAAATATGCCTCCCTTTTAAAAAACTCAGTTGTTCCTCAAATAGTGATCGGGAAAGAATTGGTTTGATCCTTCTGGCTATGATTTTTCTATGATCTTATAACATAGGTTACATAAAGCAATCGGTCGAAAATCGTTGAAGGAAGTAGAACAATTGACTTTTGGTATAAGTGCTAAAAATGTCGAATTTTTCGACCTAGTGACATCGCCACTAATCCTTGTTTCCTCAACTGCCTCAAGCATATCCTCCCCAACCAACTCATAAAAGTGTAAAAAGAACTCAACAGTCCACCCGTTAGGCCCTCGACTTTTGTCCTTGGTGAATCCCTTTAAAACCTCTAGGACTTCCTCGCAAAGGATTCTCAAGAGTATGAACTTCTTCCTCAGATACAACTCTTGGAAAGAGTCTTACCGTCGTTATTTGCTCTTCAATGGAATTTTTCCCAATGTCCTGATAGAATGAGTTGAAGTATCTCTGCGCTTCTTCCTTTATAGCCTCATGTCCATAGTGAACCTGGCCAGATTCATCCTTTATCTCCCATATATGTTTTTTATTTCTTTTGTGACTAGCATAACGATGGAAGAATTTAGTATTTTTGTCGCCACATTGTATCCATATAGCCCTTCTTTTTTGTCGCCATCGTTCCTCTTCTGCTAGTAATATTTTTTTACGATCAACCTCTAGAGATTTCAGTCGAGGATCGAAAAAAAAACTAAAAGCGCCCCGTGTCTTTTGCTTGTAGAATGCAACTAGCTCCTTTTCAATATTTTCCAATGCTAGTTATTCCTATAATTTCCTTTCATTGGTCTAGGCCTTTACTCGGGACTTAAGAATTCTCAACCTCCCTACAAGTCTCATTTGTGCTCCCTCTTCCGCTTGTGCATGTTGAGAGTTCCACACCTCCCAAACCAAAGATGCAAAGGACTCTTCACGTAACCATGCAGGATTGAATTTGAAAGGATGAGCAACTGTCGAGAACCCTGTATCCAGTTGGAGCAATATTGGAGCGTGATCGGAAATATTAGGATATTCCACCCACATCCTATATATTGCAGACGATTGAAGAAGATCCTTTGAGGCAAAAACTCTGTATAATATTTTTAGGATTTCTTCCACTCCACTTCTGCCATTTCGCCACGTCGATACGACCTCCGCGGGCGGTATATCAATAAGCTAGTTTTTTTATGAAAATTTCTTTGAAAAAAGCCGCCAAAGGATCTAGTAATACTGAAGCACCCCAAACCTCTTCTACGCTAGTTGTAAAGTTCAAATCCCATGCCATGATTAGATCATCGTGAGCTAATAGGCCCTTTGCATCCACCTTTTCCCAGAATTGCTTGTGCTCAATGCACGGTCCATAAACATTTAAAAAAGTAATCCTTCTCTTATCTGATAAACGATAACCTGACAATAAAATACCACCATAGCTTAGGAAAGGCTTTGAATAAAAAAAAATTGGATCCCATGACACCAACAGTCCACCAGACTTCCCTAATGAATTGACAACACATATCATCCACTCAGGTCGGAAAGCATTCATCAAATGTCTAGCCTTATCCTCAGCTACCAGGGTCTATTGAAGAAAAATAATATCCAAACTAGTTTTGGAAAGAAGTCTTCGCATGGGGGCCACTTTTAGGGGTCCTCCTACCCCTCTAATATTCAGTGAGAGGAGGATCATGACTTGGCCCTTGCTAGGGATTTCATTCCTCTAAGCGCCCCCTGTTCAAGGTTTGTTGTCAATCGTTGTGCAAAAAAAGAAAGACCAGTCCCCGTCTTCTTGTGGGCACTCCTAGTTTTAATAGGAGATATCTCTAGCCCCAAACCCCGTGACCAAGCTAAGTCATTCACAGAGCCTTCCCTTAAAAATAAAGTATCCCCTACAGCTCCACTCGCCTCATCTCGGATCATGACTTCCTTTCCCAAGAAGGTCGGGATGGGTATCGGGCTAGAAGCCTCCCTAAAGGAAGGAACCAAAGAATTAATCACACTATCCAACAAGTGTTCACCTACAACATGAACAAATGTCCTCGATACCGTGTTGGGCCCTTCCACACAAGTTTTGGGGGAAATTTCGATAGACAGAGTCACTTTAGTAGAATCAAACACATGGATAGGAATAGTCCTAACATCTTCAGGGTTCGATCCAACAGGATCAGTCATAACAAAAGTTCCTGGGTCAAGTATTGGTGAGGAAACCAAGTTCGGAGAGAAGGTATTGTCCAAAATATCTCGTTCCCACGTTGTTAATGAAAAATACAGAGCAGGGAAGGGTGTCTTTAGCTTACCTATAAAGTTGTTGAATGTGGTTCTGGGGCTTTCTCCAACTCTCCGAGCTGCAAGTTCCCCCATCCATTGAGAGTCTGCTTCACTCATATACAAATATTTTGACAAATATTCCATGGAGTCCTTCGAGTCCAATACCCTGACCATTGTCTAGCAGTACTTTCGCAGGTGACCAGTCCGTCTGCAAAGTGAAAACTGAAAGGGTAGTCCAAGCTTTGGATTGTTATGTGGCCCCGCCAATCAATTTCAAGCATCTCCAATAGGTCTGCGTGGATATCCAACTCAACCAAAACCTGAGCCATTATTTTATCCTATGAGTGCAAGATAGCTTCATCAACCTTGATGAAACGTCCCAGCATATTTCTAATTGCCTCCAATGCTTTTGCATTCCACAATTGGAGAGGAAGGCCCGGTAGTAATACCCATACATGGCGGAAGCTGAAGTATTCCGTAGAAGGGTCGAAGCGTATGCACCATCTCTTCAACAATATACTTCCACCCTCAAAATCCCAAAATCTACCCAGGATAAATTTAGAGTCCTCGAGGTTTATAAACACCAAACCAAACCATCCTCTCAGGAGGGTCAGTAGCTATGGTGCATACACTATTAGCGGTTCCCAAGTTCTCTGCATCCACTCTTTGAGAGACATTTTTCACCGAGACTTATAAGCAAATCTCCCTACCAGTGCACAGAGAGATAGTTTACATGACTCCTCTAACCCCACATCCACACCCATTATCAGTCGACACTTGGTCTTTTTAGGCTTCCACACTCGAGCACCTCTCTTTTGAAAACCCCCCTTATACTGGAGGCTACCCCTCTGTGTAGACTTTGTCTGTGCTCCAACCCGCGAGGACTTCACCTCAACTTTAAACCCCACATCTGAGGTCCTATACCCAGTCCTCTACTCCCAACAAGTAAGCTATCAATTTCCTCACTCCCCAGACCAGCTGAAAACCGGCTCTATAATTGATCTCGAGCACAACAATGTCACGAAGAAGGTTTCAGCCCTGTGTTTTGTTGTAATGTGAAGTTTGATGAGGTGTTCGGTGGTGTGTTAATATGTTCATTAATTTCACACCCACTGCATTTAGTTATGCAGAGTGCATCCACCGAGGAAAATAGTCCCTCCTGCTCCCAAATTTCCTCGCCAATCGCACCCATGAGTGCGTTGACCTCACAATCCATTCAATATACCCCACCAACCTTCTATGGCATGCCACCTCAATATAGAAGTCGTATCATGGCAGATAAGACAGGTCTCCGGGAATGATGTTGTGTAAAGAAGGGAGGGAAAGTTAATGTAGTATTAAAAGGACCCCTGTCAAATCCTGGTCAATCTCCCGGAAAAAAGGCGAGTGAATCCGACTAAAAATTCGGAAGGCAACATTAGGACCGACGAAGAACCCGTGAATATAAAACACCACCAGTAGAAGACGAGTTTTTCATAGTGATGGCCTCTGATCCGCCAAGCAGGGAGAACTATCGCCTAAAAAACCATTGTAAACCTCCTCTAAAACACCCCATTTAACTTACAGTCGACCCGCCTCCAGAAACGCCCCTAAGCCTCCAAAAAGACTGTTATCCCCTCTAAGGCTTAACAGAAAATGGAAAACTTGATAACCCAGCCTCCATTAAACTTGCAACCAACCTCAGATAGAGCTTACTTTTCATCCTAGGAAACTTCTCCTAATGTGGAAGAAAACCTGTTCATAGTGGTGGTTGTTTACTACCATAATAAACTTTATCGACAATTATAAGTTTCTTGTTAATATTAGCTTGTCAATTATTGATATTAACCCAGAATTTATAGTAGTTGTTTACTACCATAATAAATTTTATCGACAATGGGAAAATTTGTATAAAAAAAATTATAAGCACTTCACTTATAAATAGTTTTTTACGAGGATGAAATTTCTTAAAAAAAAGGGAAACTCTATATAAAAAAAAATTCTAAACGCTTCACTTATAAATAGTTTTTTACGAGGATGAAATTGCTTTAAAAAAAAAAAGCATGTTAGTAATGAGATTGATATCGGTAAAATTTGAAAGTTCAGTTGCAGTTCAAAGTTTATTTGTGTAAAACAAGGCTACATAGTAGCATAGTCCCTTCCAAATTGGATGGGTGCATGCCAATATCAATAGTTAGGAAAATGCATGAAATTTGATTGCATGTTTCACTTTGCCCAATATTGTTACTATGAAATCGGAAAAAAGACAAGCTTCACCAAAAAAAAAATTAGAGATTATGTTCAACCCATATTATATATCTACAAAAGAGGCTTAGTATTTGCTTATTATCCACTTTTTGGCTTGCCAAAAAAAACAGACAAGGCGACAATGTAATAAGGGATTACCTTATTGTAGTTGACAATGTAATAAGGGCTATATTGTAGTTGACATCAAAGTCTTTGGTGACATTGAACTTGGCGATCTCCCCTAAGTACACTGCAAAACTCGATTGATGAGGCATGTAGATAACCCATAAAACTAACATCTTGTGGAAGGTGGCGAGGGCAACGCCATACATCTGTATGTGCCATTAAAGTTCTAGACGTTCGGTCTATTCTACGGGCACACTTACTGGATTAGGCAAATGATAATTATGTCATTAAAGCTTTCAAACCTTAGCACAAAATTCTCGATTTTATTTTGGAGACTAGCCTCTATTTACAAACCAACAGTAAAGTGCTTGGCCACTTCACATGCAGTTTTCAGGGATTTAAGAGGCTTAGGAAAAGACTGCATTTAAATTTAAAATGATGATGGATACCACTATGACTTCCAGCATTGGTGTTACTATGGAAATACCATAGTACCTGAAGTGCCTCGTGAAAATTTGAAAACTAACATATGAGCAGCTTGTTTTTCAATATTATGCAAGAAAACAAGTTGTTAACTAGACATTTGTTAAGGCTTTTTCTCCACGTATTTGTGCAATATTGACATGGGTTCGGTTTCCTTCGAGTTCCTTTCTAATGTACTTCCTGCTACGTTTGGTTCCTTTCTGCTCAACAGATAATGAATTCCTTCGTTTAATTATTTTTTAGTCACAATAAAAACATAATGCGTATTGCTTCATGGCCTCTATTTCATCATCGAATGGGAATGAAATTATTACATATTTAACCTCCATGCTTGCTATTCTGTGAAACTCTTTGCCAAGCATGCCAACAATTTTCTATGGTTTAGGCAACAAGATATTGTCTATGGTTCATGCAACACAATATAATTTGATTAGACTAATAATTAAAAAAACATGTGTTTATCCTTTTCCAAGTGCATTAGTGCTACACGTAGTTCAATATATGTCTATAAACCTAACCATGAAATGACCATTTGTTTATCATTTTCAAAATGAGTCATTTAAACAAACATATTTACCAATAGTTCCTCTCATTACGGTGACCCCTATTATTATTTTAGCTTCATTGAGACGAGGGGTTTGACTGACTTAACAAGTGTGGATTTAGTATGAATAAATTGGAGTAATTGTTTAGCATGCAAACAACATTGCCACAGAGTGTCAAGCTTAGAGTGCCTTGGAATTGGGCTTACAGAGATGTAATATTCCAAGTGTTTGATTAGTCAAAAAACATTTCTGCATACATGAAACTAGTAAAGCAACATCACTTGAATTATCTTCTTCGAATGTTGTTTACGCCTCTACTGTGTCGTTGAAAGCTAGAAAAGGCTGGGGCTACTGCTAAGAAAATACCTCTTATAGTCAAAGCCCCATAAAGTACTAGAAATGGTTAAGCCTGCACTCAAAGATCGCTATGAGGAAAGCGAGGTTGGAAATGATGTAACCGAAAGAGCGGGGTGCCAATCCGAGACAAAACAAATTAAACACTAGCAACGAAGATCCAGATAACTAGAGTGAAGAAATTGATCAGCTTATCAAAGAATACTTAGTGTCCAAGGATTTGATATCTTTGGATTGGAATAGATATCTGGAGTGAAGAAAGTGATCAACTTATCAAAGGATAGATAGAGTCCATAGATTTGATATCTTTGGATTGGAATAGGCTATAATGTTTGGGTATTCTTTCTACCATAACACACATTTGGCTCTCAAAGTTCATGTAGCGTGTGAAGGATTTCTTCAGATTCTTTCCATAAATTATTCATTTTCTTTGTTTTCCTTATTTTTAGGGCTTCATCTTTTATTCCTCTTATAAAATAGTGATTATGCATTTTTTTCTTCTAAATTTTAGTTTGTGTTTAATTCAAGTTCTCTGCTTTGTTTTAAAGTGTTGTCTTCAAACCAAGAAAGTTTTAAAAAATGACTTTAGGGTTTAGTTTGTCTTCAACCCAAGAAAGCTTTTAAAATGTCTTTAGGGTTTCGTGTTGCACTCCCCTGTTCGAAAAAAAATTAATGGTGCTTCCATTGCTTCTGAATTTTAATTTGTAACATTGAATTGTTATACTTTTCTTTACAGTTTTATCTTCAGATGGAGGAGAATTTAAAGAGAGTTCTTAGAAAAGAGTCGAAATATGATCAAATAGCAAAAGCATTGAAGGTGCCTGCACACACTTTCAAGAAACAAATTGAAGCAGCGTTGGTAGCAAGAAATAAGATAATACAGGTATTGTCCCCGATTTGTCAAGCAATTGTTTTACTTTCCTTTTCCTTGAGACATCACCTAAGATTGGTACTCTTCTCTACAAGCACAATCTTGAAGATATTGGTTTAGGATTCCATGATGCATGCCTAGAAGGGACAAAGGACTTGTTGATTACAGTGGACAAATATGAGCCGAGGAAATATTTTAGGTCGTCGTCTACTTGTGCACTATATTGGATTCACCATTCCATTCTTTGAGCTATGACTCTTTCTAGCGTCAAGTGCACTTCTTTTACAACATTTTTTTTATTGTTGTAGCCATATGCTTTGTTCACTTGGACATAAAATTTATTAATTAAACTATACTCAACACTTAAATCTTGCATAACAACATCCCAAAATGAAAAAATTTACATCATTGTCCTTTGTTTCCAGTGAAGAATATAATTTATCAATCAATTTGTAGTTTCCAGTGAAGAATTTAAATTATCATTCAATTTGTAGTTAATAGTTGCAGAGTTTTAGTTTACAAATAAGATCCTATAACTGCTTAGTACAAAGATTATAAGTAAACAAGGAAGAGAGGGTCATTGATGTGTTGTTTTATCTCTGCAGGAGCTTCAGAACTTTTGTCTCGTGGAATAATACACAACATATGTCTGTATATTATATGCTTCCTAAAATATATTTTCCATGATGTTTAGGTTACCCTCAGGTATTGTTCTAACTTTCAGAAGGATTGTTTCTGGCAGATGTTAATTGTTAGTGTTCGAAGGGGAGCAGGATGGAGCGGTTGTATTTGTCCACAGAGGCAGAGATTCTAAATGAAGGTCCTATAAAAGAAGAGCGTACAAGTTACATGCCTTCTGATCCTATTATTTTTATTTTATTTCTGCCTATTAGTTTTTGTTATCATGCATATGTTATTTTTGTTATCTTGAGAAGTCATCAGTTTATCACTTTATTTCCTTATTGGCAAACAATTTCATTCAATATATGGTTGATTATCTCTTCCTATATAGTACAGGGAAAAAATGATCTCCTTGATTACTCAAAGCAACAACAAAATAAATTATACACAAAATAGATAAAACAACAATAACAATTGTTTCTTACTTTTGGGTTTTTTTAATTTAGGAGATTTTCTCCAAACAATTTTAATGGCATGCTTCCACCAGAGCTTGGGAACCTGAGAACATTGAAACAATTGGAAGTTGTGCATTACGCTTTAGAATTTTTCTCTCACCACACAAAGTATGCTAAAACCAAAGTCTGCTCCAAGCTGGATAGAAGTTGTAGGCCATGTGCGGCGAATAGTGCCATGTACCCTGTTCATGTATTCAGAAGGAAGCCTAGGCTTTCATAGATAGCGCTGAATAGAATCCTCACAAGATCTCCACTCTCAGCATCTCTAACATCTCAATTCCACACTGTTGGGTGGACCGTCAGAGCCATAAGCAAAACAATGGCAAATGCAACTCATTCCATATATAAACTTCTAGATAATTTCATTAGCCCAATTTTCGAAGACTCTCAATGGTCGTGAGAAGCAGAATGGGATTGTTTTGCTCCCGGGTCACCTTAAAGGAGAGCCCAAGCTCCGCATAGGAGAGCCTGAGCTCCGCATATGATATGATGATTGGTTCTTTGCTATATATCTGGAAGTCTGGCATTGCCTTTTTCATTAATTCTAGCATTAACTTCTCCAGATAATTGACAACATTAATGGCAATTTCTATTGATATTGATGAAGTTCGCAGTCTTCATGAAACGATCGATAAAAATGGTAGACGACAGGCTCACTGTAAATGAACTTAAGTTGAATGCATACCTCCAGATAATTGACAATATTAATAACACTTTCTATTGATATTGATGAACTTTGTAGTCTGTATGAAAAGATCAATTAAAATGACAGACGACAAGCTCACTATAAATGAACTTCACCTTCTCTATGAAAAGATCGATTAAAATGGAAGACGACACACTCATTATAAATGAACTTCACTTGAATGCATAGGGGGTTGCGAAATTTGGCAGCAACAACATTAAATGCGATGGAAATCAGTTCCATTAAATTAAAAGTTAATGTACTCCACCGCAGATTCCACATCATGATAATTAAACCGGCGGTTATCCAAACTATCAGTCTGGTTGAAGTATCATAAGGAACTAACAAAATATTTAATTTTTATGTCTAATCATGCAGATATCCTAGAACCTTACCGTCAAGATATTTAATTTTCATGTCTATTTTGTTTAATTGGTTTGGTTGTCATTGATTTCAAGCCTTGAAGAAAGTCCGGTAGTGAATTCCAGTAGCACAATGGTTTGGGTAATGGACCCAAGTTTGTTTGATGGATAATGGTATGAGTTTTGATATATTTGCAGGTAAGACTATTCTAGATGGATAGTACATGTCATGCCATTTCTGGAGGTATGTGGAATGTCACATAACTCCTCACGGTTAGAGAGTTATGGCCATGTGAAGTTGGAGAACCCTCATGAGTCATATAGAAACCCCAAAAGGTCAAAGTAGTCAAAGTGGTTTCAAAGAATAAATTATTTAAATAATACACTGAAGTGATGAGTGTACTATAAGTCAAAGTGGATAAAAAATAAATTCTTTAAATAACAAAGTTAATGGAGAAATTACTAAGTGGACAAGTGGTTAGAAGTGGGTTAACCCTAAAATAAGGAAAGTGGGTTAAGATGGTTAAAATGTAACCCCTTGAGGAGGCTACATGAAAGTATAAATAAGAGGCAAGGCTCTCTCAATTTAATCACACTTGAGAATATTGAATATCTACAAGTGACTAACGTAACCAAAGGATATCTAAGTTGAATTTCAGAGGGAAGGTGAAGTAAAGAAGGTCGAAATTCAAGGGAGGATAAATTCTTTTGATGATGCTTTCTAAGGTATGTTATTTACAGGTCATCTCACCATTTTCGAAACAACTTTTGTTATAGAATGATTCAAACCGTGAAATTGGGAGGCCATTGACGAAACATATCCAAGTAGTTGTGATACCAATTTCAACTTGTGGGTCATTGTATTTTTGGAGTTACACTCCGTGGAAAATAGGGATTTTGGCTAGTCCCGAAAGTAGTCTAAAATAGGTTTTTCGGGCAAAAACATCATAACTTATTCATAACAGATCCAAATTCAGTAAGCCCAAATGTATTGGTTAGAGTACAGTCTGTAGTATTCTGTGTACAATTTTCTGATCCATACAACAAATATGTTGTGTGGGGCACACTCTACAAGTTCACTCTCTAGAATAAGCCAGAATTCAATAAGGTATGACATTTTTGCTATAACTCCTTTTTTGAGAGGATCCAAGTAGTGAAACCTGGAGGAATTGCATAAACGACACTAAAGAACATTGTGTACTATTTTCAGATCTTTATTCATTATAGGTACATAGTTATCATTATTGCAAGTTAGGGTTGTTGGCTAATCCAAAATTAGTCATGTGAGACTAAAGTAAAGTTTGATGAAAATGTTAGTCTCTTGTTGTTAAAGTTAAGGAAGGTTTGCAGATATGTGATCATATACCAAGGTCTATTACAGAGTTACAAATCAGATTTGGATGATGAAATTGATGAGGTCTTTTGGTTGAGGTACATGGTTGAGACAAGTAGTTGATGAGTTGGCACATACATGAGTTGTATAGTTGATGATGTTGGTACAGCTTGATGAGTCATAGTTGATGAGTAGTTGATACATGATTGGTACATGCTTGGTACATGGTTGGAGGCACTTGTTAGTAGTATTGTTGACACATGGTTTATGGATGATGTAGCATACTTGTATTGGTATATTATTAGAAGCACATATTGATCTTGGTGATGATTATGAGTTGTTGTGTTATGCTTGGTTGATGCACATCTTTGAGAGTTGTCTTGGTGATTGATCTTGGTGAGTAGATCTGATTTGGTTGATAAGATTGATGAGACAGGTTGTTGTGATAGGTTGTTTGGATAGGTTGTTGCGACATGTTATTTGTACAGGTTTGGTGCATGGTTGATGCACTTGTTCATAGTACAGGTTGAGGTACAGGTTGGTGCATGGTTGTTGCACTTGTTTATGGTACAGGTTGGTGCATGGTTGATGCACTTGTTTATGGTACAGGTTGATTACAGGTTGAGGTACAAGTTGATGCATGGTTCAAGTTATTGGTACAGGTTGTTTGGTGCAAGTTGATTAGTACAGGTTTACAACATTATATCTCACAGTGATAGTGTGACAGTGGTTCCATCATTCTACTTCTACGTCTAGGTGGTTTGACGGGGCAAGAACAGGTGGTTGTAGCCACCTTCCAGTTGTAGCTGGAGAACATAGGGGGTCGTAGCCTCCTTCTGGTTGTAGCCAGAGAATTGGGGAGTTGGAGCTTCCCTTAGGTTGTAGCCTAAGAAATTAGGGGGTTGGAGCCTCCTTCCAGTTGCAATTGGAAAACAAAGGAAGTTGGTGCTTCCAATGAATGTAATTCTTAAAGACATATAAGAAAAAACATTCTGTGGTTTTCTCCTGCTTTGGGTTTCCACGTAAAAACAATGGTGTACTGTGTATGTGTATGATTTCTCATTTGTTCATTGTTAATTTACTCTACAACTATTGGATGATAATTCTACATTGATACAACACTTGCATATTGTGGTTAAAAAGGATTGAATTTCTCTATTACTTATTCACCCCCCATCTCAGTAATCCAACAATCTAATCATCCAAATATCGGAGAACCTCGCCGTCGCATTTGCAATAAGACTCTCAATTTTATATCCAATAATAAAACAAATAAACAATATTAATTTTATTATTTAATTGAAAAAATACAAACTATTATGTTAAACTTTGGAAAATTAAAAAAAAATTAAAAATTAAAAGGAAAGCAATACCTGGTCAGCGATGAACTCATCGCTACAGTCCCAGGCCTTCGACAGGGACTAATAATGCCTAAATTCGTGTTATAAATTATATATTATTAGTAGGTTATGTCGTGGACATTTAGTGCAAGTACGATTACTTATTATGGAAGACATAGAGTATTTTGGTTGTTTAATTCGAAAGAAGTCATAGCATTTTGCTCAATTTTAAATTTTAATATGGAAAAAAATATTGTTATATAAAACAAATAAAGGTTATAATATCATTAACAAGTGTCACTATGCTACAATAGTGGCTATGTCCCTGCCGAAAATGAATTTGTACATTGTTTTGTTTGACGGAAATAAAAAGCACAACTAGTTTGTAAAGTAAGAGTTTCATAGCCTCTTACCTCGCTCATATCATATACAATGTTGACCACTGTTGATGACAATTTGTAGCAACAAACTAATAGGAATCCAACTGGGTTATGACTGACATATTTAATCGAATCCAACCGAGTTATGATTGACAAATTTGGCAGTTGTAGTGATCGGTATTAGCGACCTTTCCTAAAGCACGGAACCGAGGATGACATTTCCTTGGAGATGATAACAGACCTTGTAGTGGTTAAAAACAATTTTCCTTCAGATTCATTAGTTTTTTTTTATAGTATGGGAGGCAACTACGCTTTTAATATGTTAGTATACTCGTCGCCTAGGGTGTTGACATGTTTTTGTAGTAGTCTTCCATAGTGTAGGGCAGTATGATCAATGTATATATTAACAGTTGTCTCTACAAGTAGTCATTTCAATGTGTCACTTTTAACATATCATACCAGTCAACCACTATCATTAGAGAAATGGATACCACTTAGAATATCAATTCTTTCAAGAATGCAATTGTTATAATAACACCAAAAAAGCAATACAAACTCAACATATGTGTATTTTGATCACATAAAATGTTATAGAACCATATTACATATTTTTGGTACACAATGGTCCAATTTACAACTAGTCTCGTTTTTGTGCATGATGTATACAAATGATTGGTTTAAGGGACCATGCACTACATTTGAATCATGTCATACTATTCATTAAAAAATCATCTTCATCATTTTGAAAACATGACAAATTATTGACATATTGTAAATCCAGTCATACTATTCATTAAAAAATCATCTTCATCATTTTGAAAACATGACAAATTATTGAGATTTGGTAAACTCACTTTAAGAGGAAAATTAAATTTGACATTTTAAACTATTAAAAAACACACCAAAAGTTTTTAATGTTTATTGGGACAAAGTTAGCAAAACCCAATTTCTTATTAAATTAGAAAAAGGGGAAAAAAGAATTTTCGAACCAGTCCATTAGAGGCAACCAATATTCAGCCTGCTACGCACATTGAATGTTGTGATAGGTGGATTATATGTCGTCGGATCTGAATTGCTTTCAGATCCAACGACCCATATTTCACATGTCGCAACATTCAATGTTGCGTAGAAGGTTGGATATTGATCGTCGTCCATTAGACCCCACCTCGCAAATGTACACTTCCTTAAGGAGCACAACAAATCCGAAGAAGAAGAAGGTGAACAATGATACATTCACACTATATCTTTCAGTGATCTAGGACCACTTAGCTGACACGTGGAAGATTTCACCTGAGATAGTCCAAGAGTTTGGACAGATAGCTAACTTTCAGGCAACATGCCACAGTATGTGGTTGTAGGCGAAGAGGGATCCAACGAAGGAATGGTTACTACTGAGCTACTGCGTGACCATGCAAGATATCCAAATGCAGGTCTAGGATTGTCTTGATGAATGGAAAATGCTAGCAAGTTCAAGGAGAGGGCCAACAATACATACTCATACGCAGGACATAACAGTCCCTGCACAACAGACAGGAAAAAATGGTGCTAGCAAAAAGAAGAATACAACACAAGGCCAAGTGGGGGGAAGTAACCCACCTCAAAAGAAATGAAGGATGCAGAAGAAACCACGGGGTGGTTCCACCGCGCACAGGGAAGACACCGAGAGATACAAGAGAACAGGTGCGCGCAACAGAAGTGAAGACACAGACACATGATATACCTATGGAAGAAGAAGTTGGACATGAGACATGGGTGGATACAGACATGCCAGAGACATCTGAGCCAACAGATACCCAAAAGAAGAGAACAGGGGAGCAAGCAAGTGGCTCAAGGAAGAAGGAGAAGGCCCATAAGACACCACCTCACACATCACTGACAACAAATGATATCAAATTAATAGCTACAACCATTGAAGATCGGATATCAGAGGCTTGGGAGAATGCCAAAAAACATAGGGCTTCAATTATCGAGCAGGTGCAGGAGGTAAAAACTACAATGGAACAATTAAATATCAGGGCAGAGCAGCGATAGAAAGACACACCAGTAAAGGCTATAGAAGGAATGCCAGTAGGGGAAATAATACAGATCATAGTGTAGGGAGCGCAAATTTCATGATAACATCGGATATGTTGTACATTGACGAGGAGGCGACACATAAGCCTCTAAAGGAGTTAGAGACATTGGACTTGGCATTGCCCAAGATCTCGATGAAGGTGTTGTACAAATTGCAGATCGGTGTCGCACAAGAAATCCAGTCTAGGGCAAGGTCGGATGCGACAAACTTACAGACAATGCAAGAGGAGAACATCACATTGAAGGAAGAAATTAGCCAGGAAGGGAAGGAGAATAAATTAGTGAAACAAAAGGTAGAAGAGATGGAGAAACACATTGGCGCAGTGTTTCAAACCATCCCGGACAACGCAGGATTAGAGGAAGTATCATCGAAAGAAAAGATGAAGAAAATAACTCAGTTTCTGGAGTAGTATAAGAGCCAAATAAAGGATTTGGAGGAGCACGCAGTACCCACTACTCCTCCAGAAGTAAGAGCGTAGTGAGAGCAAGACACAACAAAATATGTGGAGAATATAACAAAGACTATACATAAGATGATCGAGTTGTTGAAGAAAATTGTCCAACTATGGACATAGTTACAAGAAGATGGAAGCTTGCAGGAGCTGGAAGGAAAGGAGGATAGGGTCCACGTAGCAATGAGAGAGTTGAAATAGAGACAAAAGACGATGTCACTGCCTGAAAAAATTAAGACAGCTACAGAAATGAAGAGTCTGTAGTCAAAATAAAGGAAGTGTAGACACAAAAGATTGCAAGGCAGGCTCACTTGGAGCCTTGGCAGGAAAAGGTTGAGCAGTTGGTCATGGAGATCGACGCAACAAAATAAAAGGTGGAGAAGATAGGCATGGAGGGGGGAGAAAAATTGAAACCTCCAGTCACCTCATAGATGGTAGAATCCATGGTAGAAAAGAGAAACTAGGCTCAGGGGCAATGCCAACAAGCAACAAAGATGTATGAAGCACTGACATAGGCAGTGAAAGATGCAGGAGTCAGTGAGTGACTCGGGACAAGTCACGATGTCAGTATTGGGGGCATGTTGGCGCATGCCAATTTTAGGAGAAAATCAAGGAAGTTTTTAAGGAATCAAGGCATAAATCGGAAGAGATAAGGCAACACTGAGAATTGGGGAGCGTGCCGAAAACAGAGGAAAAGCAGCGCCAAAAATAGAGGAAAACCAATGCCGAGGAAAAACAGTTACAAAGTGGAGAAACTGTTGCGGAGCAGTTGAAAAGTGGACAAACCTAATCCTCTTAGGGTTAGGGTTTTTGTAAGGGATTTGTCCCATTTTTGGTATAAGTAGAATGTATTAGGATTATGGAAAGAGAGAGTTTGTTCGTTGGTTGTTTGGTTGATAGATTGGTTAATAGTTCTAAGTTTTGTGAAGACTATCGTGATCTATGGAGATCGATTGTAATGGAGAAATAATTGTACAATGCATAACACTACATTTTGCATGAAGATTAATAAATATCTGAAGCGACTCATCTTTATGGACGTAGCCCCAGAAGGGGGTGAACCACAGTATATCTGGGTTATGTGTGAATGTTTGCAGTACTTGTGATTATATTTCCTTTAATGAGTTTTATGATGAACATGTTAAGATGATAAAAGAAATAATACTATGAACTAAGGATAAACTGATGAAATATGTAGAATAACACGAAATGGATGAATGTCGTAGTTAGTATTCATATATGAATCTTATGTCGTAGTAAATGTATATATGTCATTTGGTATATGTTGTTATAATGGTTAATGAAGGTCTGTTGGAATAGTCGTGTCACTGGTCATAACTAATATCCAGCTAGGGTTATCATAATAATTGGGTATTCGAGGGCTAGGAGTTGAGTATATCTAATTCCCATGAAAGAGAAGCACATCCCATCCTATGGTTGGAAACACCTAAGTCATGCAACCACCCATTAAATCCATCTCGGGCGAGACTACGCAGTGCACTATGTGCGTTGTGTTGCCTTTTGGTATCCAGAAGGGTCGATGGTTGAAGGGAAGTTGGCAATCCTGTAGTTAGAACTTGGGTGAGCCCATAAAACCCAACACAGTAGTAAATTATCTTGGTGCAAAGCCTGTACTCAAAAACTCAATAATGTCAACAAAATACTCATCAACTATCTGTACTAAAAACAATTGTGCATCCAGAAAGTTGTCTTCCAAGTTATTGGGTTCTTCTCCATTTGTTATCCTCGGTAAGTGATCTAGTATTACATTCAATCTTCCAGGTTTAACCAGAACCTCAAAATCAAATTCTTGGAACAAAAGTAGCCATCTGCATATCCTTACCCTCAACACTAGCTTATTTACTAAACACCTCGGAGCTGAATGATCTGTAAACATCTTGAAAATTTTCCCTAATAAGTAATTTCTTTATTTATGTAAAGCATACACCATAGCTATCCCTTCCCATCATCACTCTCATAATTTGACAATTTATATCAATGATAATTGAAATTATATCCAGAATATGTTACCCATATATCCAAAAAATAATGTGTTGTCCAAAATTTCAGAAGTCAATTGTTCTCAATAATCAATAAATAAAAACACTTGAAACCCATATTTGCCACTCTGTGAGGCAATATTCCCCTTGTTGTTGTTGTCACCCTTTGATTTCTCTGAATTTGCATTAGGCTATGTGGAACCTTTAGGCCCAATCTCACTGATAACATGAGAGCAATCATCTCTCAAATGCATGCGGGATGACACAGATTTGGCAGAGTCATTTGAGGGAGAGGAGGGGGCAACACTGGCTTTTCCTTTGTCAGGAGCATGGTGGGCCTCGGTTTTTAACCTTTTGCTTGCATGGGAAGACTGTAATGGTGAGTGGGCAGGGGCAGCTTGGACAATTTGATTAACAGGTGGAGGAGCAGGTAGAGACAAGTTAGGCCAGCCACGATGATGGGAGACTGTCGGATGGACAATCTCTTGCCATCCATCATTTTCAGGGACTTCAGGTTGTAATGATACATGAGGGGGAATAGAGATATAAGGGGCATGTGGGGCTTGAAAGGAAGGCCTTTTTGGCCTAGCTTGGACCACTCCTTGTCCAATCTAGTTAAAAAATCCAGCTTGAAATAACTAGCTCAACTTTTGCGAGTCTGCATCAAAATGTATAGAAAACCTTGGCCTTCTAGGCCCCCTGTTCCAATTTCCTCTTCCTCTGTTACCCCGACCATGCCTACCTCTGCTGAAAAAGCTCATTCATGTATGCATTATAGATTAGCAACTAGTTTCTTCAACAACCATACATGACATCTCTTTAAATATGAAACAAAGTTTGGCTCAACAATACATGAGACTCGTGCAATCCAATCCATACAAATCGTTTAATACTTGTCAATGAGCAGGGGGTGAATAAGGTTACTGGGATATGTGAGGGGTTGTATTGAGCGAAAAGTGTTAAAATGAAGGGGGGGGGGTAGATCATGATTGCTGCTCAACAAATCATCAAACAATCAACTGTATCGTAAATCAAAAGAATATATCAATGTAACTCATTCCAGTGTCATCCTTTAACTGTTATAATACATAGTTTAACTTAACTCTAATTTAATTTTAAGAACAAGGAGTGGATAGTGAATATGGGAAGGTGAGGGGGCTTATAATGTGAGAAAAAGTGAGAGAATGGTAGGGAAAAAACAAATATTGTTCATAAAACAAATCAAGTAATCCATAAAAACAACTCTGTATTCAATACAAAAGATACCAATACAAATTAAACAATTACTGTGTGTCAAAATTGTTCACTGTCCCACATTCAATTTCTTCAAAACTTCTCAATTAACACAGTCTGTAATCATACTCATAATCACTATGACTTTCAACAGTCCTGTTAAGAGAATACTTGGTCTCTTTCATTTCCTTTCCTTTCATTTAAAACAAAATCAAAAGAAACACACAACCACATTGCTCCATCTCTATCCAACATATATCACTATAAAATATCAAACATTGCCCATAATTCACAATCGCCCAAATAAAACATATACACAGGTCCCTTTTCCAAATTGAACAAACTTCTAATACTTGCCCGATTTCATGCCCTTTTCATTATATTAACCAATAAAACTTGCAATGAAACCATAATACAAAACCTGAGCTTCATCATTGATGATGCAATTAAATAAAACATGCACGATGCCTCCATAATAGAGACATAGTGAAACAACAAAATCACAGTCAATAATTTCCACAATTTTCCATGATCCCGATCGAGACTAGTGAAACACACAACAATCACCAAATCGCAATTGACACCATGGTGTAAGAACACAACGATCCAAAGCATAACGAAAAAGATGCATCCCTCTGACTGTACATTATTACTCATCCCCGATCACAACTTTCCAACCAACTCAATCAAACGAGTTCAATATAATTACTCAAAGCAATTGTCATAATCACTCAACCAATCTATGACAGTCAACAAGATGCCCGACAAGAGTGAGAACAATTGGGGATTATTAAAATTGGGCTCTGTAATAATGAATACAAAGAAGTAATCAAGAGTTCTCTCGGTCATCAAAAGCACAAAGAGACTGGAGGTCAAACATATCAACCAATAAGCAGAGACCCTTCGATACAAGCACTGTAGAACCACAAGGCTCCTTATAACTCTCGGTCTGTGCAATTGCGCAATAGTTCAATGACAGGTAGTGTAGGGAAATGATGCAAAGGATAAGTGAATGTCCACTGGACAATGACAAATACCCCAGAGCACACAAAGGTATACTCTGTGCATTTCTCAAGGACCAAATCAATGGATAACAATGCCAGTGGGAATGTTGGCCCGAGGCATAACTTATATCACCAAACAACCATATATCTTGGCATAATGGCCACCCTATAAACGAATTTTGAGATACGATGATGCCAAGACCATAAAAATAAGCCCATGACCATGTAATAAACCCACGACCATGACTCTGGAAAATACACAGTGACCAAAAGGCAGTCCGAAAAACATACATAGCAACCACATAACAGCCTGAATACAACTGGACATGATTACCCTCATAACTTGTGAGGAAGCAGACATCAAGGATAAACAGAGCGAAACCCTCCAACAAAACACAGAGCGATAATACCCATATCCATTAAAAAATACAAAGATCCATCACAATTTTCACCACACAGAACAACCAACGAATGCACAACTCAACCAACCAATTCTTTTACTTGCAAAACGAATAACCACACAATTATTCCAGAGAGAAGAACCACGCATTTACACAGTTGCCAATCTCAGGAAAACACAAACCAAAGCATTACTGAGCCATCGTTCATTCATACACAGAGCGTAATTCATGGATGGGTGAAAAGAACCATACATGAAACCAATATCTTTAAAAGGGGCGAGCTGGTCGAGCGTTTCCTTCCCAGGCTTGGATATCGAAGCTTAACCATCAACAAAACGAAATGCAACAATAACCATACTAGGGTGACGGCCCGATGGGGGAAGTATGGAGTGACGTGCATTTACTACACGCCGCTTCCATCTTCTCTTCATTCAATTTCGAAGTACACGACAACCAACAATCACTAATACATTAACCATGTCATTAATTCCAAACCATTGAAATCTGTGACCACGTTGCTTGCCAAATGTGCCACCCAAAAATTCATATTAACCATTGCCAAAATTCCATACCATACCATATGTATTTCCATATCAAATGGACCCAATATAACTCAAATGCAATTCGCATAGCCACTAACCATTAATAGTTAGGATTAACACTAACTTGTTTTCATTTAATTTCACATAACTTCTAACATAACATAGTATATGCCCTTTCTTTTGGATTTGTTTGTAAGTTTCTTTCCCTTTTCTTTCATTTATGTTGTTAATAACATATTTCTTATGTAGGTGTAGTTAGGTAATAAATCATGGTGACATGATCAAACATAGCAACTGTAAATATATGCCAATCATAACATAAAATTAAAGCTCCGAATAACAAAACATCCCATAAAATGCATCATCCACCTGTCATTAAGTCAAAATGAAATCAAGACTGCATCATCAACCATATAAGACCTTGTAAGCAACATCGAAACAACATCATAAAATGTGTGATATGACTATCTCTTAGCCTCCAGGGGCCCCACCTACTAGTATTATCTCTTATTAGCATAGTTTAAATAATAGGATTTAGCAATACTTTGTAGGCGAAATTCCTCGTTGCGATTTTTATCGTCAACAAACTGGCGACTCCACAGGAAAATCTGTTTCCAACAGATTAAGAACTCAGAATATTTGGTTTTGCAGGCCAAGAACAATAGATCAAGAAGATATAACCATAATGATTATGCAACAAGGGGAAGTGAGCGAATTTAATGGAAAAATGACCGGGAATTTGGGAATAACTCATGGAAAGTGTTAAGTATGAGGGGGTTTATCTCTGTATGCATAATCATTCAACCAAAATTTTCTCTTGACTTCGAGGAGAAAAATTTATGGACTTGCTCTTTTGAATCTCAAACGGATGAATAAATGGAAAGCAGAAGCGGGAAGTAACCAATTTTCTCATAAGATAGCAGCGAAAGAAGATAAAAAATTCAATGATGCCTTTAGGGGGAACATCATAACAGCCGTGTAAGCTTGATTGTTCTTGACTAACAATACCCTGCAGAAGTGTCACTGTGGCAGAACTGATCCAACATCTAATTCTTGACCAAAAATTGAACTCAAAAGATGAAAAGCAATAAAATTCATAACAAAAATGAAAGTGCAAAATTTAAAACAACATAAATAAAATGACAAAATTGCAAAAGCAGAAGGAAAACTACTAAAATGAAAGCAGCATTGAAAACTGTTTTGAAAGAAGAATTGAAAAAGCAGTAATAAAACTTACGAAAAATGAAAACAGAACTGAACTACTAATATACAAAACAATCCAAGCAGCGTTAAACTCTTCAAGTTGGTTCCACATAGTGTTTTAAGTGAGAACCGTTAGTGTTGTAGGAAAACAATCGCTCTTGTAATTCTTTTAGAATGTAAGAGTTTGTACCCAGTACAAAAGCGTTCTTGAAAGGACCCAACCATAATTTTTGAAACTTCGAGACAATTAATAGTCTTTTAGAGTACACGATTAGATGATCGAGATAGATATGAATGATCTTGCTGATTAAATCGTCAAGCACTATTTGCATAGGTTTTTGAAAAGTGGCACCTGCATTATATAAGCCAAAAGGCATACATTCATAAGTCAAGGTACCCCAATGAGTAATAAAGGTGGTTTTATATTTATCTGCCCTTTTACCTTGATTTGATTGTAACCAAATAAATCGTCAAGTAAGGACATCATCTGTGACCCTGCAACTTGCTGCAAAATCATTTCCATATTAGGGAGAGGAAAGTGATATTTTATACTAGCCCGATTTAATGCGCGAAAATCGACGAATAATCTGATCTGACCAGTTGTTTTCCGAACGTGAACCAAATTGGAAACCCATTCAGAATACTTGACTGGAAAGAGGATTCCAACTTTCAAGAGTTTTTCCAACTCCTTTCGAATAGTTGCTTCCAGTGCAGGGTTGATAGGTCTTTGTTTTTGCCTAACTGGTTTTATTCCTTCCTTGATGGGAATGACATGATGTATAAGAGCGGGATCAAAACCACGAAGATCCTCATAAGACCAAGCAAAAACATCTTGAAATTCGTCAAGCAACTTGACAAACTTCATTTTCTCTTCATCAGAACATTGGGCACCTATTTTAACATTCTTTGGAGACTCGGGTGTTCCAATGTTCAAGGAGATGGTTTCACCCACCTTCCTTTTTGACTCCTCTTCTTTATGTTTCTCTTTATTGCCTACATCACTTGATGAAAATGAACTTTCTAGAGGAGTCAAGCCCTTAGGAATCTTGTTATCTTCCATGTATATAATTTCCTTGGGATCATTATAGGGTTCATTTTGAATGAAAGCACATATTCTCTCATCGCTAGGGAAAACCTGCCATGATTCTATATTGTCAGGGATATGTGCACGATATAGAGATTGAAAAGTACAATCAGGTCTATGTGACAGAAGTTGCCGATTAGGAGAGGTTGCAAAAACAGCTAACCGATCAAGCATTGAGTTCAATTCCCTCTTAACCCGAGTAATGTTGAAAGATAGTAGGTTCGAGATAAATGCCCAAACAGTTTGGGTGTATCGTTTCATAAACTTGTTGCTAGGAGAGTATATCTTATGTACAAGGTTCATGACAAGCTCAGAATCTCCAAAAACTGTAAGGTGACCACGACCTAGATTATAGGCGTTTTCAATGCGTAATAATAAAGCTTTGAATTCAGTGACATTGTTTGTGAAAGCAAACTCCAACCTATAAGAAAAGTTATGAATTTTCCCCACATGAGAGTACAAGATAATTCCAACTCGGTTTCCTTCATTAGAGCATGAACCATCAAAGTGCATGTGCCACATACCGTTGTCTAAGTCGATTTGTTCCAAGGGAATGTTATCCTCCTCAAAAAAAGATGGAATACACCCCTAGGTCCTCTTCGATATAATTCACATTAGGTTGTGGAACACTTTCTATGTAAGGTGAAATCCTTACCTCTCTAAGGACTATGATGTTTTTACCATTCCGAGGAACGGATAAGTGTGCCCCGTCAAGTGAGATGTATCCACCCATCAAAGATTGCCAATATCTTCCTAAGATGATTGAGTAATTGCTTACTGGCATATCAATTACCTGAATATTAAGGGTTGTCCTTATTTCAGGGTGTGCGCACAAAACCAAGGTCACGTATTTGATTTCACCTATGGTCGTTTGTTGTAGACTATTATAAGAGATCATGCTTCTGGCATTTTCATTTGTACAAGACAAGCCTAGCTCTTCCATAATAATCTTCAACATTACACTTGGGCCCAAACTGCCGTCAATGAGGCAACAATGGGCGATCTTATCCATAATCTTTACAGAAATATAAAAAGGGGGATTTTTTTTATAGTGTATCTAAATTTATTTACACCTACTTTATTTACAGATGAATCCCCTTCATTTACCTCTTTAGAGAGGTTGGCTACAACAAAAGATTTTCCTTCCATGAATTGTTTTAGATGCCTCTGTTGTTCAGGGGCGACAACCATGTCCAGAAGGGTTGCATTTGCTTTGATGTTGGCCAACTAATTTAGAATATTGTATTTGGAAAAGGGGAGAGGGGAGGTAGTTCCTTGACTGTCATGAACCTTAGGAACCTGAACAGTAGTAGTTGATGAGGATGAGCTCGGGCTAGAAGAATTGCGGGGAGGATCATATTTTCCTTTGGGAGCATAGGATTTGTTCCTAGTATTGATGATCATGACATCTTCTGGCTCTGCAAAATCTAGGATAACGATGGTAGTTTCCGGTCTTTTACCAAATATCTTATCTCTGGCACTCTTCTTTACCTCACATGTGGTTTCCTCATGGTGTTTCTCACAAAAGTTACACCAATTACGAGGCATGATAGCTTTAGGCTGAAAATTATTTTCATTTGGATTTCTAAAGGGGGTGCAGAAGAGGATGAAGCTCCAGGGGTGAGAGGGGAGACATTTCCCTTTCTCTCATATGCTATCATACGATTATTCATGTCTTGTACAAGCTATAAGAGGCCGAACATGTCTGTCTGCTTAACTGATTCTCCCTGAGGAAGACTTGTTCTTTCAAGCTGTTCTTCATACTCTAAACAAGTATGCAGAGCGGAACCAAGGTTATGAATGTATTTTTCCTCAAGCCTATGATGGTAGGGGGGATGGTAACGCTTTATAATAATGCATGAAAGTGGCTTGGTTCTGAGGTCGAATGAGTTCAGGGATTTGATTGTATAACTTTGTGAAACATAAGTTGAAGGACTTGGTGGTATCACCATCCTTATAAGCGATGTTATTGTACTCCCGTAACTACTCAGCCGGGCTTTTATATTGCCCATAGGTGGATTTGAACCAATAGACTAACTCCTCCCAAGTAGACAAAATCTTAGGAGGAAGGTCAAAGAAATCGACCGCAACCTTTCCTTCGAGGGAATTGACAAATAAGTGCATGCAAGTATCGTTGTCATTGGCTCCTATGTTACGACAAGCATTAAAAAATGCCACCAGGTGTTCATTTGTAGTGACAATGTTATTCCCTGAAAACCTAGGAAGATTCTCTTTCAATTTAGGAAGTGGACGAGTAACAGGTGCTAGGTTAAGAGGAGAGGAAACATGCCACAGTGTGGTTGTAGCATCTTCTTCAAATTGAAAAAGCCCATACTTTTTAATGACTTTGGTGTGGTTTGTGGTAGATTGGACAGGGACTTGGTGATTGTATAAGCTACCAATCACTGACGAAGCTGAAGACTGAGAGGAGGAAGCACTTCCAGTGCCACCAGAGCCACCAGTAGATGGAATCTTGTGGATGATAGGTAAGGGAGAGAAAGACGATCTGGATGAATCATATAAGGTTCTCCTTAGAGCACTTTGTTGGGTTGATAACACAATGTTCCTTCTTCCAATTTTAGCAATAGGATTAATTTCAGGTGATAAGCCTCTTATTCTCCTAGAAACACGAGGGTCTAAGGATATGAAAAGAAGTTCAAAGTTGAAGGAAAAAGAAGGTTATGGCTGATTTCTAGGTTGTCTACGTCTAGCTTTCCAACGTTCTTGGGCACTTATGTCTTGTTCAATTGCTGCCCATGAACGATTAAGCTCAGCCCGAGTATTAGCAATGTCTAAAATGGTGTTAAACAAATTTAAAGCAATGCCGGTTTGATCTTGAAGACCGAGCTCAATATTAGGCTGCCTTGCAACATGTACAATCATTAAGAAATAAAACAGTTAAAGAATCAATATCAGAAAAATAGATGTATTCGATGATAATCAAGCATAAAAATCAACCAAAGAGATATTGAAGATCTCCCCAGTGTGGTCGCCAAAATAAATGTTGAGGAAAAGATATGAAATGATCTTACTCAAGCATTTCAGATCTTACTTGGCTAAATCAAGATAGATAGGAATATCACCCTATGTTTATAGCCATAAAAAATTGTTTCCTAATTCACAAATATCGATTACAAGTGCTTAGGTTGATTTTTTTATAATTGAAAGATTCCTGAAAAATTCAATATTTATGTAATTTTATGAATATAACAGATGCATAAATAAATATAGAGATAGAAGTAAAAACACCAAGTCAATAATCAACACAGATGAGACATAAAGCAATCGTTTATTCCATTCCAAATTATCAAAAGACTCGTTCTCTTTAAAAAAATCCTCGAGGAAGTTTGGACCAAAGTCAATCTTAGATGTCCCCAATGAAAACCATACAAAAGGACTTCTGACAGAAGTAAAAAACTGAACTTTAAAAGTTGGATCAGCTTGCCACAGATTGCTTCCCACTCAACTCTGCACAATAGCCTTTATCAGTCATGAAATTTAATTCACAAACATACAAGTCTACACAGACTATCAAAGATAGATCAACAGCTCTGAAAAACAAGTGTCTGAATGATGAAATTCGGCCCTGAATCTTGTTGTCTACAATAGGACCCTACTATCATGAATCAATGAATCAAAGAATGAATGAAAACTGAATTGTCTCAATAAAACTCAAAGAGCAGACCTTAGTATGCTTTCTCCTTCTATTCTCCTCTTGTCCCTCCTCTTTTTGCTTTTAAGAAATCATAATTAGTTGAAGTAGTTAAACGACATTTTAAGTTAAGTTAACTAAAACTCAACCAACTTTTTAGTTAAGGGGGAAAAGTAATAAAATCATAATAAGGTTTTTTAACAAATAATAACTAGTAGGTGGGACCCCTTGTGACTCCATTTAGTTCTTTAACAAGCATAACACAACTAGTTAATCAATCAAACACATCCCTCCTTGTGGCTCCCATCATCACTCTCATAATTTGATAATTTATATCAATGATAATTGAAATTATATCCAGAATATATTACCCATATATCCAAAAAATAGTGTGTTGTCCAAAATTTCAGAAGTCAAATGTTCTCAACAATAAATAAATAAAAACACTTAAAACCCATATTTTCCACTATGGGAGGAAATCTTCCCCTTGTTATTGATGTCACCCTTTGATTTCTCTGAATTTGTCTTAGGCTATGTGGAGTCTTTAGGCCTAATCTCACTGATAACATGGGAGCAATCATCTCTCAAATACATGCGGGATGACACAGATTTGGCAGAGTCATTTGAGGGAGAGGAGGGGGCAACAACAACTTTTCCTTTGTCAGGAGCATGGTGGGCCTTGGTTTTTAACCTTTTGCTTGCATGGGAAGACTATACTGGTGAGTGGGTAGGGGAAACTTGGACAATTTGATTAACAGGTGGTGGAGCAGGTAGAGACAAGTGAGGCCAGCCACAATGTTGGGAGACTGCCGGATGGACAATCTCTTGCCATCCATCGTTTTCAGGGACTTCAGGTTGTAATGAGACATGAGGGGGCACTGGGATACCAGGGACATGTGGGGATTGGAAGGGAGGCCTTTTTGGCCTAGGTTGGACCACTCCTTGTCCAATCCAGTTAAAATATCCGGCTTGAAATAGGAGGTTCTCTTACCTTTGTACCAACCCATCTTAGCGCACGCATCATTCTAGCGCATCTCTTGGTAGATAATTCATGCAGTAGATGCTGCCAGTTTTCCAGTCCTATGTCAGAGTCTGAAGCACAAGAACTAATATTCCTCCAACTGAGCATGCCATCTGCAATTGGGTTGATATAATCCTCTTCGCGCGCGGTAGTTCTGTATAGTTGATTTGCATCTTCTGTCAGAATATCGTCTATCGCAGGTTCCACATACCTTCCTCCTTTTGAGGGATCTAATGACACAATAAATATGTATTATCCAGACTCAAATATCATCTTCCTTGTCTTCAAACTGATAATATTCTGGTTATCAAAATCCCAATCCGGACCCAACAATGTTGGATATGGTGAGGTGTTGTCCACTATATCAATGACTTCAAAATCAGCCATGGTTCGCACACCGTCTAAATCTATTGGAATCCCCTTCAAGCTACCAATTGGTACCACTCTGTGTTGATTTTCCAACTTCAACTGAATATGTGAATACCCTAATTGAGGTTCTCCCATAGTCTTCCATGTCATTTTTGGCAGAACATTGACTTCAGACCCTAAGTATAGTATAATATCCACCATATTGAAATCTCCTATGTTGGCATTCAATCTGAATTCCCTACTGGTTATTCTCTTATTATAGACCTGATTTACTCTTTTTACCCATTCTTCCCTAGAATTACACTTTTCTAACAAATTCTACAGTACTTGTAAGGAATTTTTATCATTCAACAATTTGACATAGGCTCCCAAAATGTTTCTTAAGTTACTTACTTGTTCTGAAGACTGCTCTTTATTGGTATGATCAAATAATGAAGGCACACTACTACATATTGAAAAATTTGCGATGACTACTTGCGACGAAAGTAACATTTCGTCGCAAAATTGAAGATAAAGAGTTGATTTTTTTTTTTTTTTTTTTATAAATCTAGCCCGCGTTCGTCGCTCTTGTGATGGAACTAGCTATACGTCGCAAGAGTGACCAACGTGAAGATAGAGGACTCTCGTCTCTCTTGCGATGACCTTTGGCTATCCTCGCAAGAGCGACAATTCAATGATGACCATTACACAGTTTGACAAAGTCAACATTGACTTGGTCAACGATCGTCGCTCTTGCGACGAAAAAAATATCTATAAATATTTTGCAAATTAGAGATGTTTTGACAATCTAATTTCTATAACAACGACGGTTCAGAAAGGGTATTTTTGTGTAGAAGAATGTAGCAGGATATTAGAAGTGGGAAAAAAGTAAAGCGGGTGAAAAGGGTGATGGTAGATGTTATTGCCCTTGCAAAAAATGTTGCACAACACGTCTCATAATAATTTTAATAGAAACAACTACAAAACATTGTTGGAAATATGGGCACATTGATGGGGGATCGAATGAATATCGTCCCGTGTTAATTAGCTATATATTCATTATATGTTTTTATATTGTTGATTTTGAATAAAATTATATATCTGTATATATATTGTTTGAATATTTGTTATACACACTAATTTTGCATGATTGTTTGTAATTATAAAGTTAGAGTTGCCCTCTAAATTTCTACAGAATATTGCACCAAGTAGTACTAGTAGAAATGATGTTGTACAAGCTGAGGAACACAATCAAGCAAATGAGGATCTCATGGAAGAAGATGATGGGACAAATCAAGTTAATGATCCCATGGAAGAAGATGATGGGACAAATCGAATGATCCGAGATTTGTTTGCTCAGCCGGATGAGGATGGGGACAATGATGGTATTTATGATGAACCTCTATTAGAAAAGGAAAATAAATGACTTTATGAAGGCTCAAGAACAAATCTTCTCTCCGCTACATTGCTGCTAGTGAACTTAAAGGTTATGAATAATTTTTCGAACACTTGTATGACATAAATCCTGAGGTATGTAATATGTTTCATCTCATATACATAAATGTTGAATTTTTTCCATTTGTTTTTAGTGTTAATTAATGTGTAAAATAAGAATGCAATTTTTACGATTAATATTCTTTACATTAACTAGTTATTTGTTATGTTGTAGATTGTTAGGTGAATTTTTGTTACCATCTTCAAATATTTTACCTCGCACATATCGAGATTTGCATGTCATTATGAAAGACATTGGAATGGATTATCAAACTCTAGATGCATGTACTATTGATCATATTATATATTATGGACAACATGCTTCGAAAACAGAATGCCCGTAGTGTCTTATTAGTAGATATCAAACCGATCAAGTAACAAAAAGGGTGCCTCGAAAGGTTCTTCGTCATATTCCCATAATTCCACGTTTGCAACGATTGTTCATGTGTGAAAGCATAGAACAATTTATGGATTACCATGCACATAACATAAGTGGAGATGGTGTTCTTCGAATGCATCTCGATGGTTATGCATTTAGGAAAATTGAGGAAAAATGGACAGATTTCAAAGATGAACCTCGTAATGTTAGGCTTTCATTGGTAGGTGACAGTGTTAATCCATTCATAGAGCTTAGATATATTTACTCAGTGTGGCCTATTTTTGTTAGCAACAATAACATTCCTCCTTGGATGTCAATAAAGAGGGAGCACATAATGTTGACAATGATTGTTCCAGGGATTTGTTTACATTAATTTTTCGAATGTAACATTTTCATTTGTTTCATTTTTTTCATAATATCTTTTGTTTATTTATTTACTTATATATACATATCATGGTTATAGTAATTATGTGTAATTTCAAACAATTAGGTAAGTACCAAGTTAAATATATGAATGTATATATCGAGCCTCTTATCGACGAGCTACTAAAGTTATGGGCTGGCATCACTATGTATGACATATGTAAATCAATCGGGGAGAAGAAATTTAAACTATGTGGAATACTTTTATGGACAATTCATGATGCTCTAGGAATAACACATTTTTGTGGTATGTAGAATTCTATTTCTCTTTAATAATATATAATTTTTTAAAGATATCATGCTACATGATTAATTTTTGAATAATCTCATCGTATAATTGACATTAATCCTTTTGTTGCAGGTCTTCAAACAAAGGGTAAATTTGCATGTCGAGTTTGTGGTCCTAAGATGAAGTATAGTCACTCAATTTTTTTAGGAAAGGTGGTGTTTGGTGAGTATAGGCACCTCTTGCCTAAGAACCATAGGTATCGTACTACTGAAAAACATATTTTCAATGGGAAATAAGAGACTGGTTTAAAACCACGAAGAATGACACCTCACCTATGGAGGTTGGAATATAATAGAAATGGTCAAGGTATGCAATTTCTTTATGTATCATATATGTAATGTTTCGAATTTTTATTTTGATCATTGGATTTATTTTACCCTATTTGATAATTGTTTTTGTTATTTCTTTTATGCTTCATGAAGGCCACCATCATTAAGGTATTAATAATGGGTTTCCATGAGGAATGGAATGTTATCCCACTCAATTCATGAGGTTCCCTACTGTGAGGAGCTACAAATAACTCATTTGTTTGATACAATGCATATCAGGAAGAATGTGACATAAACGTTATGGCGAATCACAGATGGTAGGAGGGATAAATAAAAAATTGTCAAAATTTGTACTGACATTCAGGAAGCCAATCATGCAATGCGAAGTGTGATCCGATCAAATAGAGATGGAGAACGAAATAACCTTCCATGGTTATTAACAAAGCAACACAACAATGATGTAAAAGAGGTCATTCAAAGAATTAAATTTCCCACGGGTTTTGCTTCAAACATAAATAATATCTTAACGAAGAAAGGTGAATTTGGTGGGGTAAAAACACATGATTGGCATACCTTCATTAAGGTAATAATTTTGGCATACATATTTATATATTTTCCTTATACATCTTTTAAGTTTTTTTTTTTTTTTTTGTCTACTTTGGTCGAAACAAATAACGATTCATTTTTTTGTTACAGTATGTTCTACTGCTATCTCTCCCAAACGACTTTGACAACAACGTCAAACAAGTTATATATGATTTTGGCAAATACATGAGGTAAGTAGTTGTGATTTATATGCAAAATGTTCTTTCAATTTGTTGTTGTACTTAATGACATGTTTTTTACTTGTAATGTAATATATTATATTATGTTACGTTGAAACATGTCATGATCTCATGTAGATGGTTGTCATTGAAAGAAATCCATGAAGATGATATAAAGTTTTGGAAGAGAGAAATTCCTCAACTAATGTGTGAAATGAAAAAGTATATACCTCCAACATTTTTCAATGCACAAGAACACTACCTCATACACCAAGTTGAGGAGATTGAAATTTGTGGACCTGTACACACAAGGTCAATGTGGATGGTGGAGAGGAATTTGAAATCATTGAAGGCTTTGGTTAGACAAAGAGCACATCATGAGGGTTATATGGTGGAGGGATATATGGTATATCTTTCCATGTTGTATATTAGTCAGTATATTCCTAAATTAGCAGCGCCAACTATGCATGCAGTGGATCACATTTGGGATGTGAACTCCATCAAAAGATTTGAAGATCGGGAGCACCTGTTGGGGAAATGTAGAATGAAAAACATTAGAGGTAATATATTAATAATTGTAAAGATTTATATTAACACATATACAATTTTTCGTTTTTTGTGTATATGAGCGTACTCATTAATATATTAATATCTATTATTTCATAAATTATTAATATTTACCATAGACGTTATAACTAATATTTAATATTGGTGAATTATTATTTTTTGATTCGGTTGCTCAAGATTGGGATGCACTGCATTTATACATTGCAAACAATCTTGAGTGGATGAATGTATGGATTGAAAGATGTAAACAACATCATGGCGGTAGGTTATCGTGGCAATGATTGTCTGAATTGGTTAGAGAAGATCGTCGGAACGAGGATGCCAATGTTACACAAAGGGAAATTGATTTAGCATATGGTTTCAAAGATGGACAAACAAGCAAATTCACCCATTTTATTCAATTATTTTATATTATATTAATGTGACTACATGTGTATTGTCTTTTTCAGATACTTTCCAAGTTATATAAATATGTTGATTTATTAATCAACAA
This sequence comes from Picea engelmannii, assembly GCA_009831015.1. NCBI lineage: Eukaryota > Viridiplantae > Streptophyta > Pinopsida > Pinales > Pinaceae > Picea > Picea engelmannii. The sequence continues at coordinate 1,442,905 of ML776827.1, read as the reverse complement.
TGCATCTTTTACATACGTGGCATATTGCAGTTGAAACACCACAAGGCTATGTGGTGTAATGGTCGTAAATTTCACATCAAACAGTTGGATGAAACCAGGAAAACTTCTGATAGTGTGATAACTGCAGTATTCTAGGTCACTAATGTTTCCTCTAGGAGTGACAAACATCCCTGAGAATATGAAAATAGATACTATGGGTATTTGAATGATATACGAGTGTGACTTTAATTCCTTCAAATTAGTTTTGTTCAATGTCAAATGGTATAGGTTACAAATGCATGAACGCGATGAGGAAATAATTGTTATTCAACATGCCAACATATTTCCGATGATTAAAACAATGGTGTTTGAAAGAGGACATGATCGCTATGTTTTTCCAAGCCAATGTGAACAAGTATTTTACTCAAATCTTCCAGGTGAGAGGGATTGGTCATTTGTTGTTAGATATGATCCAAGAGGAAGGCCAGTTAAGTATAATCATGTACAAGAAGAAAATGATATTAAAGAATAAGATGATTCTCCAGATCAGATAGAGCCGGAAGATCATGCAGGATCGACAGACAAAGAAGACGAAGAAGATCATCATGATCCAGGCGTAGGAAACAATGTAGTTCTTGATGATGATGTAGATGGAAATATGCTCGAAAATGACATTGATGACGATGCTGATATCGTCAATCCTTTCAACACTGTTTCTGAACCGAATGATGATACAGATGTCGAGTTAGATGAAGAAGAAGATACAGACAAAGGATGATTATACAGATGTTGAGTTGGATCAGGTACATGACTATATATTTTAATTTGTATGAATTATTCTCTTAAAATAAGTTACTTATGTCATGAGTTAATTATATGTTTTTAAGTTTTATGCGACATTTTTATATCCTATGTTACATGTTGTTTAATTATTATGTGAAACTTGAAAATAGTCACCAATATAATAAAGTACATGGTAAACTAAAAATATCATTTACAAACACATAGTTTCATTTACCTTCATTAATTTTTGTTTTTGTAGTTTCTATGCATGAATCTTACTAGGTTGCTTTCGATTATTTTCTATTTTATAGATTGGGTATTGGGGTATTGAGAGTGATGTGAGGGGGATGGGAATGGCCATATGAGCTTCCACCTTCACATGGTTGGCCTTGTTCAGTAGAGGATAAATTATTCTCGAAACCAAGATAATCTCATTCATTTTTATACCATCATGATCATAGATAGACTATTCGTATGCTTTAACGACATGGGAGGGTTTCTGGACTCAAATTTGACTCACACACCCACTTGTTTCCATAATCAATTTGACTCCCAAAGACAAGTTTTATGGTCTAATTTTCCCAAACTATGAATGGGTTAGAACTAGAGTCAAGTTCAACATGGTCTTCTTTCCCTACTAATTCTGCCAAGCCCATTCCTTTGGATGTGGTTTCTCTACAATATAATAGCTAGGAACAGTGGGAAATCACGTTAATGATCCATTCATGCGCTTCACTAATTAGATGACGAGGCATCTGGCTACCTTAAGAGAGTCATAGTTACTCTCGCCATTTACCCGTGCTTGGTTGAATTTCTTCACTTTGACATGTGGAGCAATGAGAATAAATCACATTGCGTCTTTAGAAGGGTTATGGGTTATGGGTCAATGGTTTAGAAGGTTGGGGGGTGTAGATTCAAGGTCTAGGTTAGGTGATTATTAACACATTAAACCCTATCCCCCTTGGACCTACTCGGTCTAATTAACACATGATTAACTGTTTACCTGAGAGGAGAATGGTCACCAACAACATGCATCGATTAGATGTGTGGTTAAGTAAATAGGTTAGGTGCATTGATGCTTATGTTTATAGGTGTGTTAGCATTTATGTTTATGGTTTTCTGGGATAGGTGTGTATTAATTAGATGCATATAAAGTACCCCAAACCACCACACATGCCTTGCATTAGGAATCTTTAGCTTACAAGTGAGATATGATCACCATTTCAAGGATTGTCACACCAATTATGGTTCTCAATGCCTATGCCATGGTACAATGCCAAATTCTAAGATCTTATGCCATGAAATTTGTCTTTGGCACTCATGGGCCATGTGTGGCCCCACAAGCCATTACGTGTCAAGCATAGGGAATATTTCACCTATAGAGATAAGGGCATAGTTTGGGAAAATTAGGCCACAACATTTGTTTTTGGGAATCACAAACCATGCCTAGGAATTAAATATATAATATATTGATTATTATAATATACATCAATTATATAATATATAAATTATATATAGTTATAATATATTATGTATATAATTATAATATATATTAATTATATATAATAATCCAAACCCAAAACAAAAAAAATACATTTCAAACCCATTACATTTGAAACCTCTGCGCGCATGTGAGGAGAGAAAACCGCGAGGAGACCACACAAGGAGATCAGACAAGGAGAGCCGAGGAGATCAGAAGAGGAGAGCCAAGGAGAGACAAGGAGAGCACACTGTGAGGAGAGCCGAGGAGAGCACACCGCGAGTAGCTTCCCAAACCCTTAGATCTGCGCGAGGGAACATCAGAGAAGGAGATCTAGGGCACGGTGCCAAAGGAGACATGAGTCATAGAGGGAAGAGGAGACCAAGCTAGAGGGAACACTGTGAGCATGCTTGAGAATGGTGAGTGGTTGTTACCATCATTCACTTTTCATTATTGTCCAAATTGATTTGAAAAACCTTCACATTGGAAATAAATCCAATGAATCGAGTTGATGATGTTTGCTCACCTGTGTTTTGGAGGGTGGTTGTTAGCATGCATAATGGCCATGCACAGTGATAATTATTCCATCATGTTAATGCATTTAGGAAGGATCTACTTCACCAAGAATCTCAATCCCCTTTAGCATTCCATTTTGATCAATATGAAGAAGGTCATCATGCCTTCCTTCCCAACATGAGTTTTTTGCATTGTGATCCAACTTTTAAAAATACGGATCACACCAACCTAATTTTCTTATGGGAGAAGGAAGACAATAGTGGTAGATATAAATCATATCAATGGGCAGGCCAAGGAAACGTAAGGATGATGAGGTCATATCAGTGTCTTTGGATTCAAGATCCTTTGTGCATAGAAAGTTTGTTGATGGGGATTACTCTTAGATCTTTAACATAGTCATTCCCTCGATGTTTATTGAGATAAACAGAGAGTTGCACCTTTCTTAATTTCACAATTGTGAGGCTATTGAAGCCTACAAGGGAGTCAAACGATTCAAGAGGAGAGGGGTTGGCTCAAATGAAGAGGAATATTCCTATTTCCCGCTTTTAGGATCGTGATCACATAATAAGAAGGAATAACCTCTTCAAGGATGTCCCTTAACTATGGATTAAGTCAAATACCAAGAGCACTTGCCTAGTCATTGGAATGATTAAGGAAAACAATCATAGGCATACAAAATTATATGTAAAATAGAAATAAACAGGAGTATATGTGCAATGTATCAGAATAAAATAAAATATTATTAAACTTCTTCAAGATCCACAATTAACTCCAAGAAAACCCCCTCAAATTTGGGCACTTCTCAATAAAGGTGGAAATATGCTCAAAGTAGGATTTGACAAAGTCTTTGCTGCCACACATTGCTCTCCTTTGAAGTGCTTCCTCAAACCATGCTCTTCTAACATGTTCCTTCCTTAAAATAAGAATTCAAACCTCGAGATAGTGGAGCAATCCTCTTTGTTTGCATACACAATCCTTGATCATGCCATACAATGATTTTATATGCCTTATAAGGGGGAGCGTTCCTTCCATGATGAACTTTAAACCATGTTCTTATTGTTTAGTTGTCATGTGTCCTCTCCTTAGCTAGGGCATTCCTTAAGCATGTGTGCTAAGCAATTATTATAACCCATTTTACATGGGGTGCTCCTCATATAATGTTTACTTTATCGTTATTTCATGGTTGGAAAGAGTCAAATCTGCCACTTGGTACCCCTTTTGACTTCATCAAGCTGGGCACTCCCTCTAGACATTGATTAATTTCTTTTTTTGGGGTGTGTGCAAGGGTTTTGGGTCCATGTTAATTCCTTTTAATCATTCTATTTGAACGTTTCCTTCTTTCTCTAACTAATTTCTTGGATTTGTACCTTGTTGATTCCATATTGACCTCTTCATCTAAGAATTTGACACTAAGATGCCTCCCCATATCACCTTTCATAAGGATTCATGCTTGTAGACCCACTTCTTTGCTAGATCATGTGTATACATGACATGGGAGTATGATTTGTAAGTAAAAATTCAACTTAACATCTATTATATATAGTGTAGGAAATAATGAAGAACAAGCTACAACATGAAATGATGGTTCCAATCATGCAATCCTTCCAACATCATTCTCTCAACAATATGCAAGTAGTGCTAACTTGCATATTGAGATTTAGTCCAGAAAATTGAAGAGATAATTGTTCCTATTTTCCTCATGTATGAAGTCATCCCAAATACATATTAATTAAAGACAACAGGTTCTCTACAGACCCACGTTATTTCCATGAGTAGATATGTATATTTATGCAAAAACAAAATTATCTTAAAGATTCAATTCGTTGTGCTAATTCATCATGATTTGAGAGCGTATTTGAATTCATTGGTTGGTTACTCATTTACGTACATATTCCATCTATTTGAGTTCATTTTTTATTTGTTCCAATGGTGCCATGTATTCAACACCACTCCATTGACCACAATATGGAAATCCATCAAAGTGTGAATAACACCATGCATGTAATATTTTGATTAGTGCACAAACATATGCAAATTTGGACACTTTTGTATCAAATATGAGGCATGGAAATCCTAATTGATAGATAATATGAGGTATGGATTTCCACTCTTACTACTAAAGTGGATAAGAAATAATTTGATATCTCAATCAAGCCAAGGACCAAGAGTGAAGGAATGATAATTTATGCTTATGCTAAGAATGTGTATAGTGGCTATTTTCCTCTAATCTCTTCTTGCCTAAAATCTCAGTTGTGTGATAGAAGGTCTTCTTTATTTGGTGTATTGGTCCTTGTAGCTCCGCACATGGTAATAATCCTCATTGAGGGACTCCAAAAAATCCCCCCTATGTGTCTTCAAGCTCTAGGTGGAATTGTGTTCTTCCTCTCACTGTTCTCTAGGTGAAACCCACCTAGAGATTCATAACCTTCACTAAGTTGGGAATCCACATGCACGAGTGCCCCTACTAATTTAGGTAATTGAACCCTCTAATTGTGCATCCAAAACTAAAGATACAAACAATTTATTTAGAACTTTGAATATAGAAAAAAAGTTCAAAAATTGGAACTAGGTTGAGGATGGACTACTCACTATTTGGGGGTTCTAATATATTATACTATAATGTGGCAGAATGATCGTGGAAAAGGGCCAGCCGTAGAACATGTAATTGATTATCAAATTCGAATTTCATTTTATGTGAATTTTATTATTTATTTATATAATTTTATTTGTGTGACGATCAATTATTTCATTTGTTTATATAACTGAAATAACATTGTTTTTCATGTTGAAATTATATGTATTCGACATTCCATGTTGATCATGATTCTGTCGATGAAGAGGGGTTGTATTCATCCCATGATTTGATGGTATTAATAAAAAGAAAGATCATTAAAGCGAACAAGGAACTTGATAGCTTGTTAGACTGTCCAAATGAAACTCCCGACATCCTAGAAAGGATCAATCTCCTTATGTCACAACTTAACACATATAAGGTAATAACCATAATTTAAAGTGTTTTTTTTAATGTACTCATATATTCAATTATGAAACTTTGTTTTTTAACTTTTACATTATCTCACGAAAAAACATTTTCTTTTTTATAAAGAGATTTTTGGAGCATGTTCAACCCGATGTTGGTAGTAGTGGCACTGAAGAGACGCCATAGAGTCCTGACGTGTGTTGTCATATAACTTCTAGAGTACTGTTTACTTCTCCATCTTCCACACCTAATTTAGATAGGAGCCATGACACGCACCGCCATAAATCCACATAGTTGTCAGGCTCTAGAGGTGGTGACAGAGATGAGGCTGATGATGTGGTTGACATGGTTGCATTTCCTGGAGATAGACATGTGACCAGCACGGGGACCCTTCCGTGCACATTTTTGGTCGACGATAATATACTTCCATTAAAACAAATAAGACTCCCATGTAGTTTTTCATATTTTAATTGTTTCATGTTGTCCATCTCATACACAAATAATCTAGATTATTATTTTTAAATTAATGATCATATCTTTTGTGTGTAGGAAACGACCATTTTTATAGGCACCTGGAGAACAAGGCCTTGTTGATTTTTGGGGCAACCTTATACATGAGGTAGAATTTCCATAATTCCAACCTCAAAAAAGAACTTATTGACTATCTTGAAGGCCTCTTTGGCCTCTTTGGAGTAGACACGTTCAATAAAAAATATGTCACCTTTGCAGCAGGCGAAGCGAATATTTAAAATATACACGGGATGTTTATAGACGAAGCTTGGCAGGAAACCCTAGGTATGAGCGTCCTCCCTCGATTCCAGAGAGGGAGTCGAAGGCGTTCATTGATAATGCAAAAGAAAAGATATTGAAAAATGAAGAGAAAAAATAACTGGTACCCCAAGGTAAATTACAATATTTTGATTTCAATACCTTTAATTTTCTTTAGATCTAAATAAAAGTGTGGTATATAACATACTTGAAAATTTTGATGATAGGTTTCCTGACACTTCGAAGGAAACCAAAGCAAGGATTTCCAAACATGGCCAACACATGCTAAGCCAAAGCGGCTACTCGAGGTTACAATCATGAATCGTAAGTACCCAAACATATTAAGAATATTATTTTAATCGCCTTACAAATTTCAGTTTATTGCAGCCAAAAACATCAAAAACACATGCTCTTATGCAATGCAGGGTGATGACTTCGGAACTGAAACCATGGAGGAAGACCTCCAACTTGGTTACAAGTATGGCTATAAAGTCGTGGTTGATCGTAGGAAAATCATGGGGCAGACCCCAAGATCCAGTTTACAGGATAAGGTAAATAAAAACCAGTCTACATTAACCTTTCATTACTTATAAAATACGTAAATGTTTGATATCATCCATAACTTTAATGTCTTACTTTGTTTTAATTAGGGGAGCTACACTATCAATGAAACCATTAGCACATGACAACAAAACGTTGATGGTGCAACACGGCCAAAAGATCACGGTGCTCCCCAGAAGCCCCATCCTAGTGGGGTGCAGCCCCAATATGTTCCTGTGACCGAGGCCCACGATGGTAAAATGGCTATATATTAATCATATACTTAATAATTTCGTACTTATAAATTTTGTACTTCTAATTTTTATTACTTATACATTTACAGTTTTGTCCTTATAATTTTTGTCATTTCAATGGCAGAGAATGTCGTAGTTGAGCCTACTCGACCTGAAGATGATCAAGAGAATAGAGAAACCATTCCAACGGTGCCGACTAGTGGACCAACAGGTAAATAATTACATTGCAGAGGTTTTTTTTAATATTAATGAACTACTTCAATGATATTTAAAAATTAGCCATATAAATTTAATATTTTTTGTTTTTGTAGGTGATGGCTCCTCACAACAGCCTCCACGTCGTGGGTATGAGACCGTGCGTGCTTGGCATGAAAGGACTGAAGCAACATCAGCTGCTAAAGAGCACCCAATAAATGAAGACATGGACATGGATGAATTACTTAAGAACTGGAAAACACAAAAGAAGACTAAAATAAATTGATGATGTATAATAATTTTGTAAGACATATAGATGTACATTATATAGCTAGTATGTTTGTAACATATTTTTAATGATAAATCTCATTTATAAAAATTCTTTTTTATGACATATGCCTTTGAATGATAAACCTCATTTATAGCTTACAATCGCTTTTTTTTATTATCAATTTTGAATATTTTTAATGCATATTTTTTAGTAGAATATAGATTGGGTATTGGGGAATTGAGAGTGTTGTGAGGCGGGGGGGGGGGGGGGGGGGGGGGTGCGGGGGCATAGGAGCTTCCACCTTCACGTGGCTGGCCCTGTTCAATAGAGAAAAATTTATAGGATCCGTTTATTCTTGGAGCAAACCTCTCTAGATCCAACAGAGCAACAACATAGTTAATGTTGACTTCGTTGTTGCTCCTTCAGATTGAGGGAGGTTTGATCCAAGATCAGACAACTCCAATAAATTATTCTCGAAACCAAGAGGAGCTTATTCAGGCCATCACATCTAAGATGTGTGTGTGTGTGTGTGTGTCACTATTTAATCTCCTCTCATATGGATTTTACAAAAAATAATATCAATGGTGTTTACTATTTGCAATCTTGTCGATTTTAATTTCTATTAGGATTTATTGACATGTCTTAAAAGTATTTTTTGGTTTTTACTAAAAACTAAATATAATTCTATTTTTATTTACTACAATATGTAGTTCGCGCATTGCAGATGCTCTAGATGTTGTATCAATGCAATGCTACACATTAGAATATCAAATATCAGGTATGTCTTGTCATTTTTCTTATTTTTATGACTTCTTAAGGTTCCTTTTATTTATTTATTTTTACATTACCATCATTTGTGGGCCACTATGGGGCCAATCATTCTATCTAATGAACCATACCCAAGTATATAGCACATACGATTCCCTTTAGTTCATCATATCATATGATTCACACAACTAATATAATACTTCAACTTGGTTTTTTGTGGTTGTGTATAAGTAATCCCTTGGATATCATAGTATAAGCATAACCATAATTATGCAATAGAGTATTTGAAATGAATGAGATATAGATACCACTTCCGAATAGAAATTACAAATCATAGGCACCAATGAACCTAAATACTCATCCCGAGTTCCAAGAAGATGGAAATCAAACATCCCACCAACCTAAAAGTGGATAGGGGGTTGGGTGTGTTACACCAATAACCTTTATACACTCCTATGATATTTATTACTCTCCTATGATATTTATTGTAATATTTATTATTTTTTTGTAGAGTACTCCTTTAGCACCAAAGGAAATTATTCTACCCTTACCTCTAGAGAAAGAGAAACTTGAAAATGCTTTAGCTATAGACATTTCTACCAATCTATTAACCGATGTCATCCCACCAACACTTGGAAGTTGCACTGCACTCAAATCATTGAATCTAGGTTCCATTCCATATTCACTTGGGTATCTACAAAATCTCATGGACTTGGATGTGACCCCAATTGTTTTCATTAACATTGGCACAAACACAAAAATATATTTGGAAAGAATTGAATCCCAATGGGAGCAATATTAATTAACCGACAAATCATTGCTAACACAAGATGAGATCCATATTGCTTATTATATTTGATAAATTTATTGTGAACAATAATTACTAGCTAGAAAAAGTTCAAAGACTTGGCCAGATAAACACGGAATAAAAACTTCAAATTGAAAACCAACCTATCCTCTAAATGAAATATCTCTTACTGTCATTTTTTTGAAATATATTGTTTTAACATATACAAAGGGTGACAAAAGGGGAGTAATTATACTGGGGAACATGGGGAAAATATAAAATGGGGGAAAGAAGTGGTATGGAAGAGGTGTAATACTCATGACACACCACAATGCCAAGAGAGATAAAACTCAAGTTCTAAAAGAAACAACCAAGTTATGGGACAAAAGAAACAATATGAGCACACCTATAATTTTCAACATCTCAACAATTCTATGGTGGTCATATGGTAGTCATAATTCTAGTTACATTTTTTTATTTATTGTTATATAATAAGTGATTGAGGATCTCCAAAGAAGTTAAATCGACTTTGTATTTGCAGGGAAATTAAAGCATGTGTGCATGCACACACATTCAATTGGGTCTAGCTCGATGGTTTATGAGGAAATTTTGTATCCTCCCCACCTAGGCTTAAATCCAGACACATGCATACACACACAATCAATTAGGTCTAGCTCGGTGATTTGGGAGGATAAATTTTATTCTCCCCACCGAGGCTCAAATCTTGCTTGTGATACATTCCATTCTTTGTGAGTCAATTATTGTTGAAGACGTAAACCATAAGAAATATCTATTCTCTCTTATGGGTAGGAGGGTGAATATATATATATATATATATATATATATATATATATATATTCATTTTCCTAATAAGTTCAAAAAAATCAGCTTTAAATTTGAGGAGAGGTGCGAAATGATTTGGAACACATCTGGAGGGCTGTTAAATATGACAGAATAGTTTAAATTGGCCAGAAGAGTTCTAAAGTAGCGACGATGGAAAGAAATCAAATATCAATGGTCATGATTGCGATCGGGGCAAATCAACGGCTGGTGTGCATTGCGGGCCTAGAAAGTGCACAAAGGTTAATTCCATAAAGTGGTTCTGAAATGGAAACCACAGGTTTTGAAGGTAAAGACATGTCAGCAAGGGGACGATTGCAGAGCAAAAATTGGTTTACATTGAAACAACTGACCCGTCGCTCCAAAAAGTTGAATAATATAAAGTTGATGTGACTTTTATTTTTGTTTATCTTTGTCAAAGAGAGAACTATTGGAGTTGTTGCAACTATCACCTTCGACCGAATTTTGAATTCTCAGCGCCATTGTAATTTCCATTACTAGGTATTTTTTCTTGCTGCCATGGATCCCATCGTGTTCAAAGTATCTAAAAAAAGCCCAGAAAATAATGAAGAATCCCTAATCGATAGAGATAATGATGTTTGTGACCCTGAATTCACTGTTGCCCCTATTTCTCAATTAAGAAGTAACTTAGTCGATGTTAGAGGGAAAGGTTTTCCATTTTTTGAGTTTGTCCAAGCTTCTCTCATTCCGTATGCAACCAAATTGTGTTTTCAGTTTCTCGAATTTATAGGATGGTGTGCAAAGCAATACTTAGAGTCATAAAGAGTTGTAATTGATAAAAGGGGTCTAAAGTCTTGTGTAAAATTGATGTTGTGTTAGTCAAGGAGTCATTAAAAATTCCTAAGTCTTTCTCTACGAATTGTGAACCTTTTGATGAGGAATAAACGATTAGAGTCTATAGGGAGTGTCAACTAGAGATTAAATATCTGTTTTTAAGAATGATTATCAAGCTTGATCAATTCCCACAAAGTCTCTCTTTGCCCTTAAGCATCGATATCATGGTCAATGACTTTCAATGTGTCTACTCTTTGTTAAGTCAGGTTTAGGTCTTGATAGTGACATATTCATAGTTGAGGTCATGTTATGTTTCTTGCTCAAATTATTCCAGTCAGATTCAGGTCAAGTTGTTTGCATTAATTTTGATGAGTTCCTAGCTGATACCATCCACAAACAACTAGTGATCTTCCACTCTCTTAGACACTTTAGATATTGTACATATCCGATGCAGATTTTTCTCACTAGCAACAATGCAGAGATCCTTGAAGAAAAATCAATATCTATTGAAAGAAACATGATGACTTTAGTAATTTTTATCAATAAAGTCATGTTAAAGGCCTACTAGATTATTTTCAATGTTAAACTGCCCAGAGTTATTGAAGATATGAGAATTCACCTATAGAATCCAAAAGATAGAGTAGGAGACTGGACCCTTTTCATAAATTCTGCTGTAATATGGGTATATGGATTTCATGAGTTTCATTATTTGTTTCCCATCTTTTTGAACCCCATAATTTTTTCTCTGAAATTCATAAGATAGAGAATCATCTCTGAAACTAAAAATTTCATCAAATATCATAGAGCAAGCAATATAAAGTTTCTTTTTGTGATTGGCCCATTCATTGTAAAATCCATAACATGTCTAGCACAGGTTGAGGCAAAGCTCAAAGATTTGGTTTTTGCACAAAGGCCAAGTAAAAAATATGATCCTCATCAGATCATATCTAGAAGGAGGCAAATGAACAAGAATGCTCCATATGAGAATGAACCTATTGAAGGCCTGGAGAATTTTGTAAATCTTGAAGAATGTGTGGATGTTGAAGCCCCTGTACAAAAGGAACCAACACAATAGATTATTACAAAGGTGGTAATTAAGGTTCCAAAAGCTAGTACATAGAGTAAGAGGACTATTTCAGAGGAAATGGACATAGACCCTGAACACACAACCAAAAAGAAAATGAAAACCATCCAAACATAGCAGTATGTAGACTTGGAGGATGAAGGGCCTAAAGAAAAAAAAGGTTTAGACATGGTGGAGAATGGTACAAGAGTAATTGAATATAGAGCTCAATCGGAAAGTGAAGGTAGTTCAGGAGCCTTCCATAGCTAGAAATACTATTTTGCTCAGGCCTCAGAGGAAGCCTACCAGTCAAACAAAGATTTATCTAAATGGTATGCAGAAAAAAGAAAGGAAACACTAAGTGAGATCATGAATCTAATGCCCAAGGTAAAGAAAGCTTCCCAACACAAGTATTCATTATTCACAGTCAGAGACACAGAAAGGAAAACATTCAACATTTCCATAACAAAAGAAGATAAGGTCTCTGAGATCAAAATAAAGTATGATAATATCAGTGCCTCAGATAAGGTTCAATTCCACAAGCAGGATAGTGATCTACTATATTCAAATTATTTAAATTTAAATTTGAAAAATGAAAAATTAACATCACTAGTTGCCAAGCTTGAAGGTCAGCTCAGGCATGAAAAAGAAACAAGTAAAGCATGACATATTCAAATAAAGAAACTTGAAGCTGATGTCCCCAAAGCAATGAAAACCTTGCTGAATGAGAAAGACAAGTGATTCACAGCATGAAGAAAAAGTTAAAAATTCCTGCTATAGAGCATCCACAAACTACAGAACTTGTAGCATTGGAACATGAAAAGGAAGCTTTCAAGAAGCAATCACTAGAATTTCAGGCTAAATTTCTTCAACTCGAAAAGGAAAAATTAGAATGGTCAAAAGAAAAGACAGAAATGACAACTAGAGTCATAGCTTTGTCTTCTATTGTACCCTTTGCTACTGAAAGAAAATCGGTAACTGAAGACATTGTCCATGCAATGTCTCAGGTTATATTAAAGGATGGGGAAATAAAATAATTGAAAGAGAATATAAAGAAAATGGAACAAGAGGCACATAAAAGGGATGAAAGAGTATCACAACTTAAAAAGGAAAATGCAGTCCTTAATGAAAAGGTGAATAATCTAAACTCCAAGATTAAAGGAACAAGTTTATTACAAGGAGCCAAGCACATCATCTGGGACTCCATATCAGTTGAGGTTACAAAACTCAGGACATCCCTAGATTTTTTTAATGATGAGAACACCATTGCAGTTTTGGATAAACAAAGATGCACAGTTATTAATGAAACTTTATAAAAAAGACCAGCATAATGGGCCCAGAACGCTATCAATCTCCTCAATACAGTGCCTTCGTAAAGTTTGCAAACAATTGGGGTCGAAGATAGAACTAATTTGATAATATGGGCTAGAAGAATCATAACCAAGCACAACCTCTCGAATTCAGTCCAGAATAAAGCAACCCAATTGGAAAAGAGTGTTCATGATTTTACGGATTTGTTTGAAGAATTATTTATCAAAGGTCTTCCATCATTTTGGGATGGAAAGGGAAAGTTACATGAACATGAAGCCTACAATGCACTCTTGACACAAGCGAGGATGTATCACTCTAGGTTTGAAGACTTAGATGAAGTTTTAAAGGGGGCAATTGTGGTAGAAAAGTTAGCCATCGATTTTGAAATTTTGAATAAATTTACGATAATAAAATTTGACCTGCCTGTCCTATCTTATGCCTCTTGCATCGATTTGGAAATTTTAATAAAAGAAATGATGGATTATGATATTCCTTCTGAATTACAGTGGAAGGAAATAATAATATTGGGTAAAACTAAATGTAATTTTCCAGGTCCTAGTAAATGACCATCCAACTGTCAACGGAGTATGGGTCCAGACATCAACCAATCAGATTAAGACACTACCATGGTCAAAGGGGAAAATATAAGGATAAAACTACTGAAATATCTCAAGGATCCTGATTTTTTGAACTACTTTTGTCTATTTTTGTAAATCGGTTTCAAACCGAATTTCATTGGTTTTATAAATATTGTAACACATAATGTACAAAGGGTGGGAGAAAGTTTGATGAATTGAGTATTCTGAGAGTCTTTGTACTGTAATATTTTCCTGAAGAATTAATAAAGTTGGGTGATCCAAAGCTTCTGGGATCTAGTCTTGCTTCAAAGATTCATGTGCTAGTGACTATGTAGCATGTTCACTTCAGTGTATGTTCTTCTTTCAGTTTATTGCTCTCTTTCCATATCTGAATGATATTCAACTAAAATATTGTTTCATAATTCATCATGTTGATGCTCTATCACATAGTTTAGAATATCAATGATGTTTTCTTCTGCTAAAACAGTTGAAGAAATTTCAAAATCTGATTTCTTAAAGTGTTGATTTATGTTTTGCTTCCGTCCTTTCTGTTACAACGACATTTAAATTAAACCAACACACAGTTAGTGTCTATCTTTACTTTGAATTCTTTTCCCATTAATTGACAAATTACCAACATATTCAAAAGATTCAACCTTTTGACTCCATTCCCAATGGATTTCTCATAGGGTTAAACTTAAAATCCCATCCAAAAATTTATTCACAATCCAAGGACTTAACCTCAAGAAACAAAAATCAAATCAGTCCTTTTAGTGACTGATTTGGGAGAGATCCCTCTCTGAGACTGGAATGGTTAGATTTCGGTTTCTAAAGTTGGTTTGTGGTTACCTATGGGTTTCTTTTCTCAGCCGAAATAAATTGCGGAGTTATAACAAAATTGAAGGATAAATTATATTGTTTTTCAATACAATGCACATTGCATCCAAATGCTTAATGCTTTTATGTCAATATGTCAGGATTTTTGCAAATTATTTTCCACTTTAATTTCCCTGCACGTTCACTGAGGTTTGCATGCATTTGTGTTTGTAACTTTGTATGTCTTTTGTGATTGAAGAATATCATAACCATGACAAAGAAAAATAATATAAATATAGAATGAAAAAAACTGAAGCCACAACATACAATTTCAGAGTATTCTCTTACTGTATTGCATAGGGTTCACTCCATAGTTATGATTTCCACTTAATGTGGCTATCTTTTAAAATTTAAGGTGTCAGGACTAATTGAAAATGGATTCTTCCACTTGTCTTTTGTATGTTTCAACAAAGGCCTTCCCAAAGGTTCCAACTTATTTTGAAATCCCTACAAATTGTAGTAGTCTATATCCTCAAGATTTTATAATTGGGTTTGCTTCATCAAATGATATGAATATATTAAAGAAGAGTTTGAATATTTTATAGTAACGTTTAAACTATTATGAATAATCAAGATATGAATAGATGGGATGCAAACTTCCATGACTCTTTATATTCCCTTGGCATGGAATATTATTTATACACCTCCCTAGGAATGAATGGCAGTTAGTATTGGTGATGACTTCTTGTTGTTTTGTTTTTCTGAGTAACTTCATAACTTTTTTTTCCATAATATAGTGCTTGCGTCAAGAGAAGAAATATATTCATATGGAATATTTGAAAAGAATGACCATACCAACATCCACACACCTCATTCTTGCATTAATCTTTAATATATGTTTTTAAAAATAAATATATTTCATCGCTCTTGCGACGACACAGATCGTAGATAGTATGAATACTTCGTCACATAAACTAGGTGATGCATGAACATCGTCAACAAGTACACGTGGCAAGAGAACTCAGTGCTTGAGAGCCAATCTGGAGTGTCGAACGCTAGCCAGTACTGCAAATATTTTGAAGCGATAGAAAACAAAAGAAGAAAGATCACACTCGTGGAGACAAAATGAGCATGCGTGACCTAGGAGCTTAACCCTAGTCTCAATGTAATCACAATTATATAGCAGTTAGTTTGTTTCTTTTGTATAAAGAGAGATTTTGTACGCCCAAAAGAGGAGTTACGAGAATTATGAGGAAGTAGGAATCTCAGAGCAGTAGTTGTTGCTTTGATTTTAGTTGTAACCATTTTCTTGATTTTGAATGAAGATAACAGAGAAAAATTAATCCAATGTATGGTGTGAATAGTGTTTTCAATTTCTCTGTTGTTGTCTTAATCTTTTCAAGAATAAATGAATCTTGCTACGAGTGTATGTAGCTTTGAAATGCTTGCATAAGAATCTAAATCACTTTTCTTCATGAGCCGGTGCAAGGTGTGCACATAGTCCGCAAGGAGTGCATTGACAGGGTCTCTTTCGACTCGTAAAGATCAAAAGAAATTACGTAAGACTTTCTTTGCAGGAAGTGTAAATCGACTGTCACAAGGAGTGCACAGTCGTTGCAAGAACTTGAATCTTGTGTAAAGATCTGTTGCAAAGACTGCACATACCTGGAATTTGACAAAGAGTCGAAGTGACTCCGTAAAGAAGTCGAAGGACGAGAGTGGAAGAACACCAGGAAGGTGAGAAAGGATTATTTTCAAGAATCTTTGGATCTGAGTTGACGAATTTCCTAGAAAATCAAGAAGTGCTTGGGAGATCGAAATATTTAGAGAGATCAAGCTCAGGAGGAGTAGAACTTTCCAAGAAGCGCGAACGAGATCCAAGAAATGGACTCGCAGGAAGGATAAAGGTCAAAGCCTTTAAATGCTTTAGAAAATATTCTAAGTCTGAAGAAAGCTTTAGCTTAGAGGGAAGATCTGAACCATCCGATCAACATCCAGACAACGAGGAGAAAGTGTAGAGGAGGAAAGATATCAATCGTTCGATCTGAGAAAAAATGGATCGTAGCCGTCTGATCAAGGTAAAGTGCACTAACCTTAAAGCTTTGAACGTACACAGGAGGAACACGGTCACAAAATTAAAAAGTCATCGGAACCGTCCATCACGACAGGACACATGGTGAGAGATCAACATTTCCCTGACTCGCATAGTGGAAAGGTCAAAGAGCATAGTTGTGAGGATTCACGAAGTACGAACTCGCGAAAAGATCACAGCCGTTGATCGTTCTGAAATCATCGAGACCGTCCGTTGTCAAGGAGGACATATGGCGATAGATCAACATTTCGCTAACTCATGACTCGAAGGAGTCAAAGGTTGAGTCGCGAGAACTCGTGAAACGCAAAATCGTGACATGATATGAGCTGTTGATCAAAGGGGAGATCTGGACCGTTGATCCAACGCCATCGCAATTTTGGCTATTGGGAGAATGGAGGCAAGGAGAATCCAAAGTCGTGAATCGCGAAATCTTGAAAAGATCACAGACGTTGATCAAAGGAGGGATTTGAACCATAGATCTGGTTTTGTCGGGACTTCACAACTCAGGAAATTAGAGGTAAGAGTTATGGGAACATGCGAAACCCGAAACCGTGAAGATTTGATCTGAGTCGTCGGTTCGAGAAGAGATATGGACCGTTAAGTGTCTAGGGAGAGGATTCATGAAGTGTGAACTCATGAGACATGAAATCACGAAACACGAAATCGCGAAGTGCTCGAATGATTAGCCCACGGTCATAGCGAAGGGTCACATTGGTGAAGGGGAATAGAGGGGCTAGCATGTGGTAGGCTCCTGTCGAGATTTCAGAAGTTGGGAGAGTCGAAGTGACTTGCATGCAAAGGCCTGAAACACGAAGTTGCGACGCACCTTTCGATTAGGCGACTGGTCACAGCCTTGGCCACATAAAAGGAGGGACTTAACCAAGAGAGTTAGTGACTAAACACGCTAAATCTTAAAGGTGTTAAGGAGAAAGCCGCGGGTTCCATATAACCCGTGCTTTAAGGGAAAGAGGGCCTGTTAAGTGGATTTGAGGTTCTTGAGGGCCAAAGAGTCAATCAGATTCATTTTCTTGATCGATCCTAGACCGGGAGGTCACGCAGTCCTTAGGAGAGAAGGGGGGTCTAGATCACTAGGATAGGTCGTTTCTCTTGCGACGAAGAGGATCATCGATCGTATGAATAGTTCGTCGCAATTATCGATATTTCATCTCTCTTGCGACGCACAATTCGTCGTTGAAACTAGAATAGTTCGTTTCTCTTGCGTCGAAGAGGATCACCGATCGTATTAATAGTTTGTCTCTCTTGCGAGGAACCGTTCATCGCAAAAACTAGGATAGGTGAATCGTCTCTCTTGCGACGATCATCCTCGGTTGTCATTCGTGTGATGATCTTCGTCGGTTGTCATTCTTGTGATGATCATCTTCGGTTTCTTTTCTTGCGACGAGCACCATAAGTCGTCTCTCTTGTGACGACCTCTGTAGATCGTCTCTATTGCGAAGACCTTCTTTGGGTTGTTGCTCTTGCGACATTATCTCAGGTTCGTCGCACTTGCCATGGGATATGATGTGATGTTTGAGAAGCCCAATATTAGTCGCAATTGCCATGACATAACGTCGCAAGAGCGTCTAAATGGTCATCGCAAAATGACCCAAATTTACTAGTGGCATGTCATACACTGGTATTTCATCTACTGGCTTCGCTTGTGAAGTGGATGCAATTTTTTCCTTCAAGATTCCTGCCTAGCTTCCTTGAATATCTCTTTCTCTTTGCATGCATCAAACTTATGTTTAGGCATTGTATTCTTCCAGATCCATTAGTATTGGTCCTAATCCTTCTTGGCTACATCTTCTCCTATCTTAGCTCCACTTCTAGTAACTATGTTAATATTATTCCTGTCTTCTTTTCTATTTTCCACCCCGATCCATTGTACATTTTGATTAGTCTGGTTCGTCTTGTCCTGTATTTTTATCAACATTGTTGGACACTCTTCTGTTTCATGGTTGGTTGTGCAACAATAAATACATGTCGCAAATGACTATAGTCAATCTCTTGCATAATGCCCTAGTTTCTGACAGTTATGGAAAACAACTGGTCCTCGACCTCCTACAATGCCTCTTCCTCCACGACCTCCTCTTCTGAAGCCTCTTATGGTGCCCTGATTATCTCCGTGCAACATGTTATACCGTGGTCCCTGATTATATTGTTGTTGCGGGTTATTGTACTGTAGTGGTGTTGCACACTACTGTGCAAAATTATACTTTTGTTTCCCTCGAAACTATTGTGCATTGTACCATGGTTCTAATGAAAACTACTACGTGGGATTATACTATGGATGTTGTGTGTTGTTATACTACAACTACTGTGCAGGTTTTCATGTTACATGTTCAACCTACACCTTGTATGTATCTACAATCCTTTCTTTCATCATCTCAAAGGTTCTATAGTTCTTGTCTTCGTGTCCAACTGACTTACAAAAGTTACAAAATGTACCCTTCAGTACTGTTTGATACTTTTGCATCAAGGGGCAATGATAGGGATCATGCCCATGTGTTTTTCAAATCTCACACCATGGTCCTCCTAAAGCTAAAGGGTTTGGCATACCCTGCGGTGACCTTTTGTCCTGCACATTGTACACGAGACATCCTCTCTTTTCTCCTTTCCTTTATTCTGATTCAAGTGGAAGGTTAAGTTCTTCAGATCTTGCTTTAGCTTCCACAACTGGTCTATATGCTTGTACTAGTTTTCCTCTAGCTGTAAGGTTACCTGTAGGGCCTCACCCTGACTTTGGAATTTCTGTTGTCTCAAAGGATACTTCAAGTGTGAAAACAAAGAATTAATAAACAAATGTCTATGTTGCATATCAGTAATAGTGTAATTTAACTTAGCTTTTAGCCTCTTGAACTTTTTGTCCACTTCCTAGACTGATTCTCCTAGTTTCTGCTTGATCTCTATCATTTCATTCATAAACTGGTCTTCTGAGTTTGGCTTCTAAAACTCATTGATTAATTGTCTCTTTACATCAACTACAATTGTAGGAGTTCCCGTTGGATTATTTATTGCGAGACCCATGTACCAGTATAATGCACGGTCTCTGAATGTGATTTCCAACTGCACAACCTTTATATCTTTGTCTGTAATCTAATTTGCTTCCCATATCTTCTCACAGAGGAACACATGTTTTTCTGGGTCATCTCACCTGTCCCCTTAGAACTCTAGGAACCTGATAGTTGGATCTTGTCCTTCCATTGTGAAATTTTCTAAACTACCACCTCCACATGATGTAGATACTTGACTGTTACTTGTTGAACTTGCACTTTTGATATTGAACCCACATCCTGGAAAAACTATTCTACCACTAATTACTTGATATTTAACTACTTTTTCTTCTTCAATTGTCTTAATTGCACACGGGGTTGTGGGTTCCACACCAATTCAGATATGGAATGGAGAGCCTTATTCTGCGTCGAACCCATGACCTCTAGTTTTTCTCTCATATTTGGCATGCAAGATATCCTCAATCTGCCTTGTGGTGTTTAGATCCTCTGCCTATTCCTCATTGATGTCCAAGCCCTCTCGCTCTGCTACAACCCTCTTCTTATTGTTCATCCTATACTGGTAGGATCAACCACTGTGTGTCACACTTGCATTCCTTATGATTTCCCTGGTCTGTTCATCATCCATCATGATGGGGTCCATTTCCTCCTCCTTCTGGCTACTTTCTAGAGCCTTCTCCATTTCTCATATCTTCCTTAATGCTTCCCCCAACTCCCCCATGCGTGGAGAGTGATATAGTTGTCTGATTCCATGGTCATCACACATTTATCATGTAATACTATCTTGATCGATGTGTAGAGTGACATGATGTACCTCCCTCTAGATCCCCTCTATAAATATTGCTCTACAACAGTATATGACTTCGCTGTGTCTACTGCAAACTCAGTGATAAAACCTGCGGTAATGTTGTCTAACCACAAATCCACTGCGCACATGAATTTATTATTAACCCTTTCCAACCGCGTGATATTTTCAATAGTCCACACTACTGGCGTAATCCGATTAGTCATATGGGTATATTTAAACCTTAACAACCACTCCTATAATAACTCCGGAAAGAAACAGAAATATGCTTCATGCAAATCAGTAAACACATACCTCTGTAGATACTGTCACGATGTAGATCTGGAACCCTTATTATCTTTTTGTGTGAACTCTAACTGCTTTGTCTCCAAATGTCTTTCAATCTATTTCTTCATAGGATTCCATGGCTTGAACATCCCTTTCTACCACTGCATTTTCTGTACCAATCCCCTTCTCGGCTCTCCTTATGAGTTCTAGCCGGAAACAAAACCATTTGTTTGATGTGTGGGCTGACTTGGGTTCTACCTTAGTTCTCCAACAAAACCCTTATCACCAGAAGGCTACACCATGCACATAGTGCACATCATAGTCTCACCCGAGATGGTTTATGCGTGACTACATGATGCAGGTGTCGACATTCATGGAAGGGATTTGGGTTGTTCTTCTTACTTATATTTCTACTTATCCATGCATTCTATCATACCATTCATCATATATACTAATTCATTCATTCATAACATTCATTCTTCATACATATTTCTAGTGTGCACTATAATTTAAACCATTCATTCATCTATCTAATTATTCAACCATAATTTCAGAAATAATAAAACATTGAGACACATTGCAACACAAGGTTTTTACCGTGGTTCACCGCCCCTGGGGATACATCCACAAAGATCTTATAATTCTTTCTTATTCATCAAAAAGGCATTGTGCGCATTACATCATAGGATAATAGAGATTAGTGAGGTTGACCGTGATCACACCAAGCTCCACAACTTGCGACCTGATCCTCAGATACATCTCCAAATTAACTCCATCTGAGCTCCACAACGCTCAAAATAGACTTCAACTCCAAAAAGGTTCTCCAAGTATTTTCTTCATGCAAGAAGTCACACACACAAAAGGATATCCCACAAAGACATAGATTATATGCGTTAGTCTACCTTAGACCTCTTCTATTTATACTACAAAAATGGGTTAAAAACCCTTACAATACATTCAAAAACCCTAACCATAACATGGATAGGTTTTCCCGCAACCGTGCTAGATTTCCGCAAATCTTGACACGTGCACTGCTTTTCCTAAAAATATGGCGTGCTCTCCTTCTTGGTCCAATATGCCTCGTTGGCTGCATTGTTCTCCAAAAAATGTTTGCTCCAACACTGTGTAATTATTGTTGTGTACTATATATTTTGCATATATTAGCACATTTATTGGGGACATGCCTCCTCCCCCACCAGATGTCAATGAGGAGATGATTCCTGAGGCCGCGACGGGTCAGGATCCTCGGGTTTAGATACATGGTGACGGGTCAGGATCCTCGGGTTCAGATACATGGTGACGGGTCAAGATCTTTGAAGTCTTAATAAGATCTACTACCTTTCTTATGATCCATCTAGGGAGTCTTGCATCTTCTATTGTTTGAATTGAAGTTCCTACCTGGAAAAGGCAACACTGATTGTAGTTCTAACTCATGGTGGCACCACTGCTAAATTGGTAGCAAAGTACAGGCCAATGATACCTATTCTCTATGTTGTGGTTCTTTCCCTGACAACATATTCTTTTGATTAGACATGTAGTGATGAAACTCCTACCACACACAATCTTATATATAGAGGATTGATCCCACTTCTATAAGAAGTATTAGTAGAGGAAACTGATTCTAAATCTAATGAAGTGATTCTAGACGCTTCTCTTAAAAGAGAAATAAAAAATTGTTTATGTAAGAAGGATGATGCAATTATTTCTTTGCACCGCATAGGAGTAACATGTGTTATCAAGATCTGTGATGTGAAGTGAGGTAGTTTTCTACAACAAAATAATATGTGGAAAGTCTTGGGTCATGCTATTTCACTGCTCTTCTAGTATTAGTGTAAAGGGATTAACACCATATTTGAAGGAGTTAAGTGGCAAAGTATAGGTGGCAGGGAATCAATCCAGTAACTCTAGATTCACAATGGTCAATCAAGGGTTGAATCCATATTTCTAGGCAGATAAAATAACAGTCAGAGATATCATTCCAAATTTTTATAGATCAACCCAAGTTCAAATATCACATGTGGAATATTACCTTCCAACAATATAGTAATCAAATTCCATATTTGGGGGTAGACAAGTGGCAGAGTTTTGGCCATTAGAGTGATATTTCCAAAGATAGAACTCATGTAACTGAATGTAATCTCAGTTGTAATGACAATTGATTGCTAAATTGTAGTATCTGAGATTTGAAATTGAGTCCTTTTTTCTATGCATAAAAGAAGATGAAATGAACGAATAAAGGGTTCGACTTTTGGCAGAGGCTCGAGAGAGGGATTTTTGGAGACAGAGGTCTATGCATTTTCACTTGTAAGCATGAGGGAATTTTCTTTTATGTTTTGAAATCAGAGCTATATGAAGACCATGTTTATCGATCCTTTTCTTCTATCATCTTTCCATATCATTTTTTCTCCTATTTTAAATGAATTCATGTGCTACAGACTTCCTGTGCATCTATTATACTTACTTTGTTCCTGTGAATTTTATTTCAGATACCTCTCATTCATTCTCAGAAATAATTTATGTTTATTGAATATTCAATCTTATGGATTATGCATGTTTGATATGATAGCGATGCATGCATTTTCCATATTTTTTTTCCATATCCCTCTATCCACCCATATTATCAACCTTTTTCTAGTAATGGGTTTGATTACCTTTGATCCATGAATATGTCAGGAGACTCCATTCCCAATGGTATATCACTAATTTGTAGTTAGCTTGTTGCCTCCATTTATCATTCATTCTATGATCCTTCAACCAAACGAAAACCATTGCAATAATTAGGATGTGCTAAGCATGACCCTATAGTATTCTAGGGACAACTTCTAGCTCTAACATCTTTTGGCACCGTTGTTGTGGACGGAATTGAAGATATTCCCTGGGAGAATGACAATTATCAGATCCAGTCTTTGATGGTGAACAAGCACTGGTGTCATAGTGACTACAATATTTCACCTGGAAACTCCATGAAGGAAGAATCCACAAGAGACTCCACTAATTTGAAATTCCAAATGTAATGGAAGCCATTTTAGCTCAAAGGTATGCATTCTATGATTTTTCCCATGTACCTAGCTTTCCAAATCTTGTACCTGATAGATAAGCATGGGAAAACTTCCTTCCAAGGTTTAGAGGATATGATTATGACCATCTTGCTGAGTATTTATTGGATTTTCATGAATGTATGCGTCAACTAGGAATTGTTTATGAAGATGTTTTGATTAATATGTTCAGGTAATCCTTCGAAGGAAAATCCTGAGAGTGGTGAGGATCTTTATCTCCTTCCAGTGTTTCTTATTTAAAAGAATTTCATGCTTCATTTCATAATCATTTTAAGAGTTATTTTCCAGATGAAATGATATTTGAAGAATGTTGTGATGAATTCACATTGTTGCATCATTTCTCCAGTCATAGAGATAAAGGTATTAATCAGATGCATAAAGAGACAATTCAAATGAATACAGATTACATTGAATATACTGTTCCAACCTTTGAAAATAAGGAAATTGTCTTACAACCTGCTGAATCTCATGATTATCTTGATATTTTGAATGCTGCTAAAATAGTTTAATTTCAAGAAAATCATCAAAAGATTTAAGATGATCTTGCTTCTGATTGTTTTAAAGCATATCATGTTTTTGAGATGTCTCAAGAGAAATAGAGCTTGATCGGTGGAGTAGAAATCACAAAGGAGCATCGTGGTTTCTTGTGTCAACTTAACATGCATTATGGTTTTCAAGATCCGATGACCACTTACATGGAGTTAGTTTGCCTAAAGGTCTTAAACATTACATATTTTTCCATGTAATCAAGTTACAACTGTAAGTATAAGTTGCATGTTACATTCTTGCTGCAAAATTTTCATTATTTCTGCACTATTTTATTCAACTGCAAATAGGAGGATCCTTTTGTCCGTCAAAAACTTTCTTGGCTACTTTGGAAGTCTTCTTATACTTGAGGAAGAAGTATTATGTTGATTAGTGTAGGACATGTACATAAATAAGCTTTCCATGAAAGCATTTGATTTCAGTTTGAGTTTGTTTGGAGTGTGCTTTTTAGCGTGTCAGTGTTTTTAGCTTTCAACGAAGAGAATTTTCTCTCAAAAAGATCAAATTTTGCAGGGATCGATTGGTTTGCAGAGTAGAGTTTCAGATTTACATTGTTGTAGTGGTCAACAAATGCACGATGTTCTACGTGTTCTTGATGCCTCACATGGAGGGAATCATTCCTATTTGGAGCCAATGTTAGTGACTGGACCTACTTTCACGATGACACCTTGTTGCAAGAATGTTTCCATTCTTGCAGTACGAAAAAAACCTCCATTTCTACAAGCGTCAATCTTGTTAGCTCGCTATCCTTTGCATAGTGTTTTCATCTTTTTAGAGCCTCCATTATAGTTGTCTAGATATATGTGTTCCTTTGTCCTATATTATTTTGTTCAAAAGATCAAACTCATGTCTTTTTCAAGGTAAAAAGTTTTAATGTTAAAGTGTTGTTTAATTCTTGGGAAATAAAAAAATATTGGGTTTTCGTACCCAATCTCCAATTCCAAGTCATAACCGAGTTCAGTTGACAACCATCACCAATGATGGAATGCCAAAGTTCGAACTTGAGTCACAAGGCATTAATCAACCACCCATACACAAGGCGCCAAGGGAAAAACACTCTACCAAGCATTATGGATATGTCTATAGTTGTGTTGCTTAAAATTTATTGGGCCTATATCCAAGCCCGACCTCCAAGTCTACAACCGAGGATTGTAACACGACACATATCAAGCCCTCGACACAAAGGGACAAGCCCATATTTGCAAAGCATCCAAGCTCCAAACCAAAGGCTTGAATAACAAGGGAGAGCCCACAAAGGGGCATAAAAAGTGTACGACGCCTCAGATTATGTATGATACACATAAGTATATAATCAATTAAAGATAATTTTTCCTATTGCATGTGGGATTTTTCCCCAGAATGCAAAATTAAAAAGACAGTGCATAGGTGCCAGAGCTCGAAGGTGTCTATCATCGACAACATAGAATATACCAATCATGTTCATTGATAAAGGGAGAGGACTATGAAAACAAT
The DNA here is from genome assembly GCA_009831015.1 of Picea engelmannii. NCBI lineage: Eukaryota > Viridiplantae > Streptophyta > Pinopsida > Pinales > Pinaceae > Picea > Picea engelmannii. Next base: position 1,416,931 of record ML776827.1, on the reverse strand, counting down.
TTGTCTATTGCATTGTAGACAACTTACACATTTAACATTTTTAGGGTATTCAACAGGTGTAGAAAAGTTAATTTTCTTGGATTTGTGGTTGATCTCCCGTCACTTATAGAAAAAGACAAGGAGGATATTTTGGCATGCGATGTCTTAAACAAAATAGACATGATCACTCTTTAGATCTTATTTATGGTAGGCAAATGTTGGGAAAGCATGCAAATAATATAATGCTGATGTCAAAGGTTGAGAATCATGAAGGTGTGATTAATTTTGATGAAATTTTGCAGGAATATGGTGCATTTATGGTTGCTCAAGAAGACCTTGGTATGACGATTCCATTTAAAAAAATATTCTTGACCCAAAAGATGATTATATAAAAATGAAATCTCTTTGGAAAACATGTTTTTATTGCTACTCAAAGTTTAGAATCCATGATTAAGTCTCCTCACCCTACCTGTTTTGAAGCTACGGATGTGGCTTATGTTGTTCTTGATGGGACTGATTGTATTATTCTTATTGGTGAAAGTGCGACAAGGGAATATTCTAAGTTGGCATTAAATATCATGCCTCACATATGTATAGAAGCTAAATCTTCCCTGGAATATGGAGCTATCTTTAAAGACTTAATAAGATCTACTACCTTGCCTATGAGCCCTCTAGGGAGTCTTGCATCTTCTACTATTCGAATTGAAGTTCCCACCAAGAAAAGGCGACATTGATTGTAGTTCTAACTCATGGTGGCACCACTACTAAATTGGTATAAAAGTACATGCCAATGATACCTATTCTCTTTGTTGTGGTCCTGCCTTGACAACCGATTCTTACATTGGACATGTAGTGATTAAACTCCTACCACACACAATCTTATATAGATAGGATTGATCCCACTTCTGGAAAATGTATTAGTAGAGGAAACTGATTCTAAATCTACTGAAGTGATTCTAGACGATGTTCTTAAAACAACAATAACAAAAGGTTTATGTAAGAAGGATGATGCAATTATTTCTTTGCACCGCATAGGAGTAACCTCTGTTATCAAGATCTATGATGTGAAGTGAGATAGTTTTCTACAAAAACTAATATGTAGCAAGTATTGGGTCATGATCTTTCGCTACTCTTCAAGTATTAGTGTAAAGGGATTAACTCCTTATTTAAAGGAGTTAAGTGGCAGAGTACAGGTGGCAGAGAATTAATCCAACAACTCCAGATTCATAGTGTTCAATCAAGGGTCAATTCCATATTTCTAAGAAGATAAAATAGCAGTCAGAGATATCATTCCAAATTTGGAGAGATCAACCCAAGTTCAAAGCTCACATGTGGCATATTACCTTCCAGCAACATAGAAATCAAATTCCATATTTTGAGGCAGACAAGCGACATATTTTTGGCCATTAGAGTGATATTTCCAAAGCTAGAACTCCATGTAACTGAATGTAAGCTCAGTTGTAATGACAATTGATTGCTAAATTGTAGGATCTGAGATTTGAAACCGAGTCCTCTGTTCTATGCATAAAAGAGGATGAAATGAATGAAGAAAGCGTTTAGCTTTTGGTAGAGGCCCGAGAGAGGGATTTTTTGGGGTAGAGGCCTGTGCATTTTCACTTGTAAGCTTGAGGGAATTTTCTTTTATATTTCCACATCAGAGCTATATGAAGACCATGTTTATCAGTCTGTTTCTTCTATCATGTTTCCATATTATTTTTCCTCCTATTTGAAATGAACTCACACACTACAAACTTCCTGTGCATTTATTGTACTTACTCTGTTCTTGTGAAGTTTATTTCAGATACCTACCATTCATTCTCAGAAATAATTTATGTCTATTGAATATTCAATCTTATGGATTATGCATGTTTGATCTAATAGTGATGCATGGATTTTCCATATTTGTTTTCCATATCCCTCTATCCACCCATCCTATTATCAACCTTTGTCTAGTAACGAGTTTGATTACCTTTGATCCATGGATATGTCAGGAGAATCCTGTTGGATTATTGAGAGGGGGAGTGAATCAATAATAGAGAAATTAAATATTTTTTAACTGCAAAATGCAAGTCTTATATCAATGTAGCATTATAATCCAATAGTTGCAGAGTAAATAAACAATGAACAAATGAGTAATCATACACATACATAGTACGCCTGTGTTTTTACATGGAAACCCAAAGCAGGAGAAAACCACAAAATGCTTTTTCGTATATGTCTTTAAGAATTACATTCATTGGAAGCACCAACTTGCTTTGTTTTCCAGCTGCAACTGGAAGGAGGCTCCAACCCCCTAGTTTCTCAGGCTACAACCCAAGGGAAGCTCCAACTCCCCAATTCTCTGGCTACAACCAGAAGGAGGCTACAACCCCCTATGTTCTCCGACTACAACCAGAAGGTGGCTACAACCACTTGTCCTGGCCCCGTCCAACCAACCTGACATAGAAGTAGAATGATGGAACCACTGTCACTCTATCACTGTGAGATATACTGCTGTAAACCTGTACCAATCAACCTGTAATCAACCTTTACCATAAACAAGTGCATCAACCATGCACCAACCTGTACCAAACAACTTGTAATCTGCCTATACCATAAACAAGTGCATCAACCATGCACCAACCTATACCAAACAACCTGTAATCAACCTGTACCATAAACAAGTGCATCAACCATGCACCAACTTGTACCTCAACCTGTACCATCAATGAGTGCATCAACCATGCACCAAATATGTACCAATCATGCATCAAATACACATAAACTATGTCTCATCAAGATGTACAAACATCATCAACTATACACCTCATGTATGTCCCAACTCATCAACTACTTGTCTCAACCATGTACCCAAATGTAGAAATTGAATATGTCACCGAGAAACCTGTCACTGTATACTCATCAACCAATATGATCTGATCACATATACCTCAAACACTATACCACAAGTCTGTACCTCAAACCATGTTCTAGAACCTCACTGTTATACAACCTCTATCTGTACCAATAAATTCAGCAACATACCTCAACCAAAATCCCTCAAACATGAACTAATACTAAACTTTAGTAGATCTGCCTCAGATATCCTCTACAATAAGCCATAAACTCCCAAGAGGGAATCCAACATATTTACAAGGCAAACCCTCAACTTGATTCATAAATTCAACACTACACATATGATAACCATACCATTTTTCTTCTTGTAGCATTCTGTTGTCGTGGTTTTGCTGCCGCGAATCCACTGCTGCGATTTTTCTGCCGCACTTTTTCTGCTGCACTTTTCCTCCTATGATTTTTCTGGCACACTTTTTCTTCCGCACTTTTCTTTCCACACTTTTTTTGTCGCACTTTTCTTGCCGCACTTTTTCTACCGCACTTTTTCTACTGCAATTTTTCTGTCGCACTTTTTTTGCCGCAGTTTTCCTGCTGCACTTTTTCTCTGCAATTTTTTTGCTATAGTTTTCCTGCCACACTTTTTCTGCCAATAATACCTGCCCAAATAACCTTTCACAAAAAATAAATATTCAATGATATTCAAGTGTAATTTGAATGAGAGACCCTTGCCTCTTATTTATAATTTTATGTAGCTTCTTCAAGGGGTTACCTTCTAACCATCTGAACCCACTTTCCTTATTTTAGGATTAACCCATTTATAACCACTTGTCCACTTAACTTAACCACTTTCCATAATTAGTAAGTTCTCCATTAAATTTATTATTTAAATAATTTCTTTTTCATCCTCTTTGACTTATAGTACACTCATCACTTCACTTTATTATTTAAGTAATTTCTTCTTTGCAAACCCTTTGACTACTTTGACCTTTTGGGGCTTCGAGATGACTCATGAGGGTTCTCCAACTTCACATGGCCATAACTCTCTAATCATGAGGAGTTATGTGATGTTCCACATACCACTGAAAATGACATGACATGTACTATCGATATAGAATAGTTTTACCTGCAAATATATCAAAACTCATACCATTATCCATCAAACAAACTTGGGTCCATTAACCAAACGTTTGTGCTACCAGAATTCACTACCAGACTTTCTTCAAGAGTTGACATCAATGACAACCAACCCAATTAATAAAAAATATCCCCCTTTGGAATTGATGGAAACACTCTGATGCCATACTAAAGTCATGTCATGCAATACTGAAGTCATATCACTCATGCTCTTCCAGTGACCATCGTCCCCCCTAGAACCATGCCTCTGTGCTCTGCATCTGATAAATATCTCCCCCTTTGTCATCAATGGAAAATGTATATTTCCATCTAGGGCTGCTCCCCCTAACTGAACTGTCCTTAGGGATACTCCCCCTGATTGAACTCTTCCTGAAACTGATCTCCCGACCTGAACTTTCGTCTTTATGGTGCTCGCTCGTGTAAATCTAAGAAATATAAGATAAGCATTCAAAAGCATTCATTTTGGAATATAAATTACTCTAAGTCTCTAACAAAGATACTCAAAGTCTTCCCGTGGAATCGGTTTTGTAAAGATGTCTGCCACTTGTTCTTTTGGGCCCACATATTCAACTCTAATGTTCTTCTCTGCAACCTGTTCCCATAGACAATGATACTTGATTGGAATGCTCTTCATCTTGGACAACATCACAGGGTTCTTTGAGATACCGATGGCTTTTGTATTATCACAATAGATTGGAATAAGCTCATCACACTCAACCTGTATATTTGTCAGAGTTTGTTTCATCCATAGAACCTGTGTACAACATCCTGCTGCTACAATATACTCTGCTTTAGTTGTAGATAAGGATATTGATGATTGTTTCTTGCTTAGCCAATATACTAAACACTCACCCAAGTAGAATGCTGCTCCACTGGTGCTTCGTTGGTCATCAATGCAACCTTCCCAATCAGCATCTGTGTAGGAAATAAGGGATAGATCCTTTCCTTTTGGATACCATAATCCAAACTCTTATGTTCCTTTGAGATATTCGAAAATCCTCTTCACTGCTAAGACATGTGATTCCTTTTGTGCTACTTGAAATCGTGACACATGTCCAATTGCCTGCATTACATCTGGTCTGGATGCTGTCACATATAGTAAACTACCAATAATTGACCTGTATTACTCTGGTTTGTAGACTTTAAATCATCATCTTTGTTGAACTGGCAACTGGTTTGCAAAGGAGTGGTAACTGGTTTGCAATCTTCCATTCTGAACCTCTTTAGCCTTTCTATGATATGCTTAGTTTGAGAAATCAAAATTCCTTGGTTGTTTTGATGTATCTGAAGATCCAGAAAGAAGGATAGTTCTCCTAGTAATGACATTTCAAATTCATTATGCGCATCCTTTGCAAATTTATGGCTTAACCTGTCATCATTGCTTCCAAAAATAATATCATCCACATAAAATTCAATTAATAAAATACTATCTTGAGTTACCTTGATGTAGAATTTGTTGTCTGTACTTCCTTTTCTAAACCCTTCATGCTGTAAGTATTTATCCAATCTAGAGTACCATGCTCTAGGAGCTTGTTTTATACCATACAAGGCCTTCTTCAATTTGCACACGTAATTTGCATTCTCTGACAACTGAAATCCTTATGGTTGTTCGATGTAGACTTCTTCTTCATCTTATGCTTCTTATTCATAAATTTGTTCCATTGATTCATTTTCTTCTTCCTTTAATTCTTGTCCACTTGTTCCATCAATTGTTACATTGATGCTTTCCACAACTTTGTTCAACCTCAGATTGTAACACTTGTATGATTTCCTTGCACTTGAGTAACCAACAAGTACTCCTTCGTCCACATGAGAGTTAAACTTTCCCATTCTGCCATCTTCTCTTTTGATATAACATTTTCTTCCAAATACTCTGAAGTGCTTCACATTTGTTGGTCTTCCTTTCCATAGCTCGTAGGAATTTTTGTCATTGTTTTTTCCGAGCATTACTCTATTTTGAATGTGAATTGTTGTATGCACTGCATGTGTCCAAAAAATATTTGTCAATTTTGAATCCATTAGCATTGTTCGAGCCATTTCCTATGTAATTATCATCCATTATGATAATGTTCCTTTGTCTTTGAACCAATCTATAAATCCATGCTCTCGTCCACTGTCATATATCTATTCAAACCTGCTAAGTGTTCTTATGAATCCATCTCTGTCCATACTTTCCAAGACTCTATTGCACAGTGTCCATAATTTTGACCCATTTATCATTGTACTATCATGAAGTATTCACTACTACAACTGATTGTACATTTGCTAACTGACTGTTCTGGATCTGTCTATTCAAACTTTGCAAGTTTCTCGAAGGATGGTTCTTTGGTCTGTCATAGCTATTGCATAGACCCCCCCTGTTTAATATTCATGTTTCTTGGGATTCTCTAAGCCGGATGGCTTAGAACAATTCCTGCTCTGATGTGTATTCATCATCATCTTCATTGGTAGATTCATCATCTCTCTGAGCTATGATTTCTTTCTTTCTGCATTTGGATTCATCTTTCACTACAATGCCTGAAAGTACAATCTCTTGAATATTTTTCTTTATTTACTTGTCCTTCTTTTCTTTCAGTTATTTTCCAAACCTTTTTGTATCTGACATCTTTCTTTTTCTCTGTAGATTTTTCTTCATCTCGTTTTATTTCCAATTTTGTGATCTCTGGGACCTGGTATTTGTTCACCTTTTCTTCATGTCTTCTTATCCATACTTTCTTATATCTGGTATCAGTGTTCTGTTTCATGGAAGTATCGATCATGCTTCTACAATCACTATCTATGTGTCCATAGTTATGAAATTTGTAACATTCAATGTTACATGGGGCCACATAGGCATTTCTTGCTTGAACATTTCTTTTATAATCCTTTCAATCTGCAACCTTATGTCCAAAATTAGTATAATAAAAAAAATTACCATAAAATAAATTTGCATACCTGGGAGCGAATGATGTTCTTTGTGGTGTAGTCATTATGAATTTCTGCCTTGACTGATCATGATCATGATTGAAGCTTCTTTGTGGATTGAACATGGATGGTCTTATTGAATATGTATCTTCAATATTTTTCTTAGATTGTGGTTGACTAGGATTCCTTCCTTTGAGCACTTCTGCATAACTCTTTCTATTTTCTTCATTCTTCTTTTCTAGAAACCTAGAGTGTTTCTCTTCATTCTCTATAACTGATGTGGATGTTTCTGTCTCTTCAACATTCTTGTTGAGCTTGAATATTTTACTTCTTAATGTGACAACTTCTTATTCAAGCTTCTCAACCTCTTCTTATTTCTTCATTATTTGAGACTTCATGACTTATTCTGTTCTTTTTGCTCCTTCAAGATGAATTTTTAATGTGATTATTTATTCTTCAAGTCCTTTCTCTTCTTGACCAAACTCCGCCTCAAGTTGATTTAGATTGTTAGTTCTTTCCTTAAGATGATATTTCAATATCTTCTCTCTCATTTCTTCTTCTTCCTTATGTGCTTCTATGTTGGCTTCCAAATACTTCTTTTGATATTCAATATTTTCTTCGATATTTCTGGTTTCTTCTAGATGATTTCTTAAGTTCTCGATGACCTGTTGGGATTCTTAAAAAATGTGAACACTTTCCTTTTGTTTCATCAATTCTTTCTTGAGTGACTTTTTTTCTTCTCTTAGTTCATCTAAAGCACTAATCAATTCTGCTTCATAATTGTCTTCCTTTTCAATTAGTTTTTCTGTCTCATTTCCTTCATGGCATTCTATTTCAAGATGTCTGTGTTTTTCACAATTAAAGCAAAACAACATACCTTTGGTGATTATGTACTCTTCATCTTCTGAATCTGTTTTCCATGGTGAACATAATTCTTTTTGATCTGTATCTGCATCTTCTTTGGAATTTTTTGAATTTGCGATGGGTGAAGAATATATTTCATGTAACTTATCCCAAAGTTCTTTGGCTGATGAACATTTACCAACCTTTTCTCTTACTGGATTAGGTAATCCTTTCAAGATGAAATCCATTTCTATTTTATTATTCTTCTTCAATTCCTTCTTGGCTGCAGTCTTTACCCCTTTTGAACTATCATATCCTGTAACAACTGATAGAAAAATATAATGTCCCTCTACCTGTAAAAATAATTTCTTCCTTCTGCTCCACATCTCATACTTTAAATCATTCTGACCATTAAACATTGGTACTCCATTCTCAGAATAATCCATGATCTCCTTCCAGTGGTTAAACTATTTCCTGAAGGAACCTACTCTGATACCAATTGTTGGATTATTGAGAGGGGGGGTGAATCAGTAAGAGAGAAATTCAATCATTTTTAACAACAAAATGCAAGTGTTATATCAATGTAGCATTATCATCCAATAGTTGCAGAGTAAATAAACAATGAACAAATGAACAATCATACACATACACAGTACACTCGTGTTTTTACGTGGAAACCCAAAGAGGGAGAAAAACACATAATGCTTTTTCTTATATGTCTTTAAGAATTACATTCATCGGAAGCACCACCTTCCTTTGTTTTCCAGTTGCAACTGAAAGGAGGTTCCAACCCCCTAGTTTCTTAGGCTACAACTTGAGGGAAGATCCAATTCCCCAATTCTTTGGCTACAACCAGAAGGAGGCTACAACCCCCTATGTTCTCCGGCTACAACTAGAAGGTAGCTACAACCACTTGTCCTTGCCCTGTCCAACTGCCCTGACGTAGAAGTAGAGTGATGGAACCATTGTCACACTATCACTGTGAGATATATTACTGTAAACATGTACCAATCAACCTGTAATCAACCTGTACCATAAACAAGTGCATCAACCATGCACCAACATGTATCAAACAACCTATACCATAAACAAGTGCATCAACCATGCACCAACTTGTACCAAACAACCTGTAATCAACCTGTACCATAAGTACGTGCATCAACCATGAACCAACCTGTACCTCAACTTGTACCATCAACGAGTGCATCAACCATGCATCAAATACACATAAACTATGACTCATCAAGATGTACCAACATCATTAACTATACAACTCATGTATGTGCCAACTCATCAACTACTTGTCTCAACCATGTACCCACATATAGAAACTGAATATGTCACTGAGAAACCTGTCACTGTATAATCATCAACCAATTTGATCTAATCACATATACCTCAAACGTTATACCACAAGTCTGTACCTCAAACCATGTGTTAGAACCTCACTGTTATACAATCTCTATCTGTACCAATAAATTCAGCTACATACCCCAACCAAAATCTCTCAAACATGAACCGATACTAAACTTCAATAGATTTGCCTCAGATCAACTCTACAACAAGCCATAAACTCCAAAGAGGGAATCCAACATATTTACAAGGCAAACCCTCAACTTGATTCATAAATTCAACACTACACATATGAGAACCATACCTTTTTTCTTCTTGTAGTGTTCTGCTGCAGCGGTTTTGCTGCCGCGATTTTTCTGCTGCACTTTTTCTACTGGGATTTTTCTGCCACACTTTTCCCGCTACAATTTTTCTGCCGCACTTTTCCTGCTGCACTTTTTCTTCCGCGGTTTTCTTGCCGCACTTTTTCTGCCACACTTTTCCTACCGCACTTTTTCTATTGCAATTTTTCTGCCACACTTTTTCTGCCACATTTTTCCTGCCACACTTTTTCTGCCGCACTTTTCCTGTCGCACTTTTTCTGCCAATAATACCTGCCCAAATAACCTTTCACAAAAAATAGATATTCAATGATATTCAAGTGTAATTTGAATGAGAGACCCTTGCCTCTTATTTATACTTTTATGTAGCTTCCTCACGGGGTTACCTTCTAACCATCTTAACCCACTTTCCTTATTTTAGGTTTAACCCACTTATAACCACTTGTCCACTTAACTTAACCACTTTCCATAATTAGTAAGTTCTCCATTAACTTTATTATTTAAATAATTTCTTTTGCATCCTCTTTAACCTATATTACACTCATCACTTCACTTTATTATTTAAATAATTTATTCTTTACAAACACTTTGACTATTTTGACCTTTTGGGGCTTCTAGATGACTCATGAAGGTTCTCCAACTTCACATGGCCATAACTCTCTAATCGTGAGGAGTTATGTGACATTCCACATACCACCGGAAATGAAATGACATGTACTATCCATATAGAATAGTTTTACCTTCAAATATATAAAAAATCATACCATTATCCATCAAACAAACTTGGGTCCATTACCCAAACCTCTATGCTACCGGACTTTCTTCAAGAGTTGACATCAATGACAACCAACCCAATTAATCAACAAATCCATGCTCAATGGTATATCATTAATATGTAGTTCGCTTTCTTCCTCCTCCATTTCACATTCACTCTCAGATCCTTCAACCAAATGAAAACCATTTCAATAATTAAGATGTGCTACGCTTGACCCTATAGCAATCTAGGGACAACTTCTAGCTCTAACATCTTTTGGCATTGTTTTCTGGTATATAATTGAAGATCTTCCCTGGGAGAACGAAAATGATCAGATCAGGTCTTTGATGGTGAACAAGGGATGGTGGAATAATGACTGAATTATTTCACCTGGAGACTCCATGAAGGAAGAATTGACATGCGACTCCACTAATTTGGAATTACAAATGTAATGGAAGCCATTTTAGCTCATAGGTATGCATTCTATGATTTTTTCCATGTAACTAGATTTCCAAATCTTGTACCTGATAGAGAAGCATGAGAACATTTCCTTCCAAGGTTTAAAGGATATGATTATGACCATCCTGCTGAGTATTTATTGGCTTTCATGAATGTATGTGTCAGTTGGGCATTGTTCATGAAGATGTTTTGATTAATATGTTCAGGTACTCCTTGGAAGAAAAATCCCAAGAGTGGTGCAAATATTTATCTCCTTCCATTGTTTCTTCTTTAAAAGACCTTCATGTTGCATTTCATAATCATTTTAAGAGCTATTTTTCAGATGAAATTATATTTGAAGAATTCTATGAAGAATTCACATTGTTGCATCATTGCTCCAGCCATAGAGATAAAGATATAATCAGATGCATAAAGAGCCAGTTCAAATGAATACAAATTCCATTGAATATATTGTTCCAACCTTTGAAACTGAGGAAATTTTCTTACAACCTGTTGAATCTCATGATTAACTTGATATTTTGAATGTTGCTAAAATAGTTTTTGTTCAAGAAAACCATCAAAAGATTCAAGATAATCTAGATGTCAATTGTTTTAAATCATATCATGTTTTTGAGATGTCTCAAGAGAAACAAAGCTTGATTGGTGGAGCATAAATCACAAAGGAACATCGTGGTTTATTGTGTCAACTGAACAATCATTATGATTTTCAAGATCTGGTGGCCACTTACATGGAGTTAGTTTTCCTAAAGGTCTTAAACGATGCAACTTTTCTCATGTAATCAAGTTGCAATTGTAAGTATAAGTTGCGTGTTACATTCTTGATGCAAAATTTTCATTATTTCTGCACTATTTTATTCAACTGCAAATGGGAGGATCCTTTTGTTCGTCGAAAATTTTCTTTGCTACTTTGTATGTCTTTTTATACTCGAGAAAAAAGTATTCTACTGATTAGTGTAGGACATGTACATAAATAAGCTTTCCAGGAAATAATTTGATTTCAGTTTGAGTTTGTTTGATTTGTTCTTTTCAGTGTCTCAGTGTTTTCAGTTTTAAACAAAGAGAAAATGATCTCAATAAGATCATAGTTTGCAGGGATCGATTGGTTTGCAGAGCATAGTTTCATATTTACAAGGTTGTAGTGGTCAATAGAGGCACGGTGGTCTACATGTTCTTGATGCCTCACAGGGAGGGAATCATTCCCAGATGGAGCCAATGTTAGTGTCTGAACTTACTTTCATGATGACACTTTGCTGCAAGAATGTTGCAATTCTTGTAGTACGCAAAAAACCTCCATTTCTACATGTGCGAGTCTTATTAGCTCGCTATCCTTTGCATGCCTTTTTCATCTTTTTATAGCTTCCATTCTAGTTTTCATAATATACGTGTTCCTTTGGCCTATATTTCAAGAGATCAAACTCATGTCTTTTTCAAGGTCAAAATGTTTAAATGTTAAAGTGTTGTTTAATTATTGGGCAATAAAAAAATATTGGGTTTTCGTACCCAATCTCGAATTCCAATTCATAACCCAGTTCAAGTGACCGCCATCACCAATGATGGAATTCCAAAGTTCGAACTCGAGTATAAGGCATCAATCAACCACACATACACAAAGCACCAAGGGAAAATCACTCAACCAAGCACTATGTATATGCCTAGAGTTGTATGTTTTAAAATGTATTGGGCATATATCCAAGCCTGACCTCCAAGTCTACAATCGAGGATTGTACCAAAACACATATCAATCACCTGAGACCAAGGGCCAAGTCCATATTTGCAAATCATCCGGGTGTCAAACCAAAGGGTTGAATAACAAGGGACATCCCACAAAGAGGCATAGTAAGTGCACAAAACCTCGGACTATGTATGCTACACATAAGAATATAATCAATTAAAGATCATCTTTCCTGCCCCGTGTGGGATTTTTCCCCACAATGAAAAATTAAAAAGAAAACGCAAAGGTGTCAGAGCTAAGAGAATCATCATATTCATTGATAAAGGGAGAGGAGTATGAAAACAATTTGTCAATTGCATTGTAGACAACTTAAACATTCAACATTTTCAGGGTATTCAACAAGTGTAAAAATGTTAATTTTCTTGGAGTTGTGGTTGATCTCCCGTCACTTACAGAAAAAGACAAGGAGGATATTTTGGCGTGGGACATCTCAAACAAAATAAACATGATCTCTCTTCATATATTGTTAATGTTAGGAAAGTATTGGGAAAAAATGCAAAGAATACAATTTTGATGTCAAAGGTTGAGAATCAAGAAGGTGTGGTCAATTTTGATGAAATTTTAAAGGAATCTGGTGCATTTATGGTTTCTCGTGAAGACCTTGGTACAAAGATTCTATTTTAAAAAATATTCTTGACCTAGAATATGATGATATACAGATTAAATCTCTTTGGAAAGCGTGTTGTTATTGCTACTCAAATTTTAGAATCCATGGTTAAGTCTTTGTTAACGCTCGGAAATTTCTTTGGGCTGTATCAAAGAAAACCCCAAGGTAACTGTTTCAACCAAATTTAGATTGTATTCTGACCCATACAACCAGAGAGGGCTCTCTCAGATGTCTAATGATTGGTAATAACTCAAAGGATTCATCAATACATGCACATAGGTCAGATTCTGCAATATGACATGTTTGTTTTTGTTTTAAAAGGTTTGGTAGGACAAACAAGGAAAATGTACCATTGGGTAATGGAGTCAAGGTTTGAATTTCAATGTTTTTATAGTCAACAACTGGTTGGTTTCTTTCTGCAGATTTGAGGAAAAATAGGTGTTATGCTCAGCAAATAAATGATATGAAATGAGAGATGGAAAGGAGAAGAAATCCCACTACACTACATGCATCAATTAGTGGATGAATTTCTAGTGCAACTTTAGAATAAATGACAAATAAATTAATTACTAAATAGAGCATCAAATGAAGATGAATTCTATAAAAGTAACCATTAACACATAACAAGCATCATCAGTGTGAAAGGAGCATAAAAAATGGATGAATTCCTATCATTTACTCTCATACAATGCTATTAAAAAAACATAATCATGGGCATGATATACAAGAAACACATACTGAACATAAACACCATGATGAATCTCAAATTTCAGAAAGAGAAAACTTCTGCATTAACTTCAAAGGAATAAACAAGTCTTGATTTGCAGTACAATAGTCATCTTTTCCCAAAAAGAGTCCCCCCCTTTAGCTCTCATAGCTTCATGAAATATATACAAAAAATATCTTCCTATGCTGCCAAATTCAAATCCTAAAAACCTTCCTAGGTTAAGAAACGATTACAAATCTCTTGGCAACAAAATCTGAACTAACTGCTGAAAAAGATGAGTCAAAGTTGACTCATTAATTACAAGATAATAATAGATAAATCCACTTTTGAAACCATATCATGATGATATTTGACCTATGGAATTCGTTGTAGATGATATTTCACACTTTCCTACCTTTCCTTGTTGATTTGGAGGCATTCCAGAAGCTCTTTAATAGTTGTGCAACAAGTCTGTTGTGAAACACTAACCTACAACAAAAATGCAACAGACTGAGAAAATAGGGGTCAAATATGACATAATATATCCAAAAAAAAATAAAAAAATAAAAATGAAACTGAGAGAGGTTTTAATAGCTAAACCTATTATTGAGAAAAACCTCTCTCATTTTTCAAAAATTACTCTCCAGTCTCTTGGTATCCGTGCCCAAAGATGATGACCAAAACATTAAATACTTAAATATGGAAAAATGGGCTGTAAACATTCATTTGAATATCCCAAAATATGACACTTGTTGAAAATATGAGAGAGGTTTTTATTACTTGGTATGTCTTTGAAGAAAACCTCTCTAGGATTTTCAAAATTTCTCTCTAGTTGGTCAAAAAGTGATTTTTAAGTTGACTACTAAACCAGTCATTTGCGTAGTGCGCCCTGTAGCCTGTGTGCAGAACAATCCTTTGTGCAACAAAATCCTTTGCGCAACAAAATACTTTGTGCAATGCACATCAAACGAGATGAGTAAACCTTTGCACAGTGCACAACAAATGAAAGCAACATAAAAATTTGTGTAGCAAACAAAGATGGCTAGGGTTTAGCTCAAATGAAGTAAATTTGGTTAAGTGAAAAGAAAATGCGTTTTAGAGGAAAACTTGCAATGGGCTCCAAGAAAGGATCCTGAACAATGATTGAAACAAATGGAGAATGTGCAGGTCTTGGAGGCGATGGAGAAAAACAAAAGGTGGCCAATATTCATGCTCGAATGGATAAGGGATGAAATTTTGAAAAGTGAAGTGGTTATCCATAGTGACAAGATGTCTCAAGGCAAGTTAGGGATTTGCGCAGCGGGTACACTTTTAAAGTTTGCAACGGTACAAATGACATGGAGTGTCATGAATGTTCCTTCTCTGACCTCATGAAAGGTGATGATGAACCATAATACCTTTTTACATGTCATTCACCCTAACCTTTTCCCACTTTTTAATGTGATTCAAGACTTTGGAAAGTGGACCATTACAAATTGAATATGATGGAATTTACACTCTTTACTCTTTATTTTTTTATGATGGTGTTTTATGAAAAATACAATACACCCTTTAAACCATCTTATGTCTAGACCCCTTACTTACATTTCAAGTCATTCTTTATTTGATTATTGACCTCATAAATCTTGACACACTAACTATGACGCATCTAGGAATGCCTTGATTTTCCCAGGATCATGGCATGACTTTGAAAAATTTGGACAAACCTCTAACTCTAGATATGAAAATCATGGTGCTAACAACTGGCTCCAATGGGGATGCTATCCTCCTAGTGAGGTAGCAAAGAACTCGTAGACCCTGTTCCTATCCATTGGGCTACTCCCAAACTCTACTTTCCAACTGTAACTTATAACTTTCTCTCTTGCTGACCTGAAACCAATCCCACTGAAATCCAAATCTAAACTGTTCTGCTACAAAATTATTTTTCAACTGAACCAAAAACAAACTGAAACTAAAAACTGAATAATGTTGAAAGAGATGCTCTCCATGTTGAGCTTATTTACACTCCTACCTACTCTAATCTTTAATACAATTTGTTGAATCAAGTAATGCAAAAGTGCCAATGGAGCCAATCCAACAATTGTTCAAGTAACTGGATCCTTTGATCATGCTTCAACAAAAAGTAAACTAAACAATGTAATTGCAAAAGCAACTCACAATACCTTTTGTTTCCATAGTAGAAAAATAGTTGAAAATTTTGGCAGAAAAAACTTTACATATACTTAGCTACAGGATCATAGAAGATGTGTTTTGTTATATGACTTTCAGGATATCCTGCAATTTGATCATTGTATGTTCTCTCTTTGCCATCATTTAGTTTCAACTGTGAGTCATCAAACCCAACCTTATTCTCAAAGCATTCCTCAATATTGACAACTGAGGGTAGTAATACCTCCTCTTGTCTTGGTTGGAAAAGGATTTCAAAAGACTGACTTTGATATTGGAAATTTTGGGACTAAATTTGAATCTCTAAAACCTCAATATATTTTTCATGTTTTTTAGCATACTCCTTTAAAAAGTGGATTTTGTTTTCGGAGATGCATTTGCATGACTTTAAATAAGAAGAAAAAACTAAAGAAATTTTTTCCTCCACTTCATCCTCGATGTACATATCTTTCCATTCTGTGAAATCTGGAATAGATACATAATATGTTGCAAATTCGATCTTTTCCATCCATGTTTCCAATAAAATAACCCAAAAAGCTGAAAAAGATCTTATATATTTGGCGGGTAAACCATCGGCCCAACTTCTACATTTTCCTTGGAATGAATCATGAAACAATCTAAGGAAAACATCTTCATGTTTGAATTCACGAAAATTTGATATATGTTTCAAAGTCAAACTCAAATCCTCACCATTAAATTTTGGACCATTTCTTAAAAAATATTCATCCTTGGGTAAAGGATTCAAGAAACCATGAATCTATGAAAAGTCGAAACATGCATACCTTGAAACAATGGTAGCAACATCTGAGTTCTTCATCAATTCTAGTGGAGTCACTAGTACCTTCTTCAAGCTTTAAAACCTTCAGACATTGGACTCGCCATTGATACTCTGAAATCTGGATACAACTGAAAATGGAGTCTCCAGGTGGATGATTTACAACCTCTTCATGTATGACTACTGTCCACCATCAACAATCAGATCTGAACTTTGTCGTTTATCCCGGGGAAAATGCAACTTTTTGTCCCCGACAACGACGCCAAAATGTTAACACTTGGAAATTTCTTTGGGTTGTATCAAAGAAAACCCCAAGGTAACTGTTTCAACCAACTTTAGATTGTATTATGACCTATACAACCATAGAGGGCTCTCTCAGATGTCTAATGACTAGTAATAACTCAAAGGATTCATCAATAAATGCACAAAGGTCAGATTCTGCAATAGGTGAGGTTTGTTTTTGTTTTAAAATATTTGGTAGGAAAATCAAGGAAAATGTACCATTGGGCAATGGAGTCAAGGTTTGAATTTCAATGGTTTTACAGTCAACAATTGGTGGTTTCTTTCTGTAGATTTGAGGCAAAATAGGTGTTATTCTCAAAAAATAAATGATATGAAATGAGATATGGAAAGGAGAAGAAATCCCACTACACAACAAACATCAATCAATGGATGAATATCCAATGCATATTTATAAGAAAGGACACAAATATTAATTACTAAACAAAACATCAAATGAAGATGAATTCTGTAAAATTAACCATTAACACATAACAAGCATCATCAGTCTGAAAGGAACATCAAACATGGATGAATTCCTACCACTTACTCTCAGACAATGCTAGCAGAAAAACATAATCATGGAAATCATATAAAAGAAGCACATACTGAACATAAACACTGTGATGAATCTCAAATTTCATAAGGAGGAAACTTTTGCATTAAATTCAAAGGAATAAACAAATCTTGATCTGTAGTACAATAATCCTCTTTTCCCAAAAAGAGTCCCCCCCTTTATCTCTCATAGATTCATGACATACATACAAAAAATATCTTCCTATGCTGCCAAATTTGAATCCTAACAACCTTCCTAGGTTAAGAAACAACTACAAATCTCTTGGCAACAAAATCTGAACTAACTGCTAAAAAAGAGGAGTCAAAGTTGACTCATTAATTACAAGATAATTATAGATAAATCCACTTTTGAAACCATATCCTGATGATATTTGACCTCTGGCATTCATTGTAGATGAGATGTCACACTTTCCCACCTTTCCTTTCTGATCTGGAGGCATTCTCTAAGCTCTGTCACAGTTGCACAACAAGTCTGTTGCGCAACAGTAACCTACAACAAAAACGCAACAGATTGCGCAATAGACAGGGAAAATAGGGGTCAAATATGACATAATATCTCCCGAATAAAAATATATTTTTCAAAACTGATAGAGGTTTTTGTAGATAACCCTGTTTTTGAGAAAAACCTCTCTCATTTTTCTAAAATTCCTCTCCATTCTCTTGGGATCCGCTCCCAAATATGATGACCAAAAAATGAAATACTTAAATTTGGAAAAATGGGCTGTAAAGATTCATTCTAATCTCCCAAAATATGACACTTGTTTAAAATATGAGAGAGGTTTTTATTAATTGGTCTGTCCTTGACAAAAACCTCTTCTAGATTGTCAAAATTCATCTCCAGTTGGTCAGAAAGTGATTGTTAAGTTGACCACTAAACCAATCATTTGCGCAATGCACCCTGTAGCCTGTGCGTAGAACAATCCTCGGCGCAGTGCGTAGAAAATGAGAGCAGTAAACCTCTGCGCACTGTGTAGCAAATGAAAGCAGTAGAAAAATCTACGCAACAAAGGAAGATGGCTATGGTTTAGCTCAAATGAAGTAAAGATGGTTATGTGAAAAGAAAATTCATTTTAGAGGCTAACTTGCAATGGGATCCAAGAAAGGCCCTTGAACAATGATTGAAACAAATGGAGAATGCACAGGTCTTGGAGGCGATGGAGAAAAACAAAAGGTGGAAAATATTCATGCTCGAATGGATAAGGGATGAAATTTTGAAAAGGTAAGTGGTTATCCATAGTGACAAGACGTTTCAAGGCAAGTTAGGGATTTGTGCAGTGAACTTGTGCAACGGGTACACTTTTGAAGTTTTCAATAGTACAAATGACATGGAGTGTCATGATTGTTCCTTCTCTGACCTCATGAAAGGTGATGGTGAACCATAATACCTTTTTACATGACATTCACCCTAACCTATGACTCGAACTTAGCACATAATTTCCCACTTTTTAATGTGATTCAAGACTTAGGAAAGTGGACCATTACAAATTGAATATGATCGACTTTACACTCTTTACTCTTTTCTTTTTATGATGGTGTTTTATGAAAAAGACAATGCACCCTTTAAACCATGTTATGTATAGACCCCTTACTGACATTTCAAGTCATTCTTTATTTGATTACTGACCTCATAAACCTTGACACACTAACTATGACTCATCTAGGAATGCCTTGATTTTCCCAGGATCATGGCATGACTTTGAAAACTTTGGACAAACCTCTAACTCTAGCTATGAAAATCATGGTGCTAATAGTCTCCTCAGCCTACCCGTGTTGAAGTTACATATGTGGATTATGTTGTTCTTGATGGGATTGATTGTATTATGCTTAGTGGTGAAAGTGCGGCAGGGGCATATTCTAAGTTGGCATTAAAGATCATGGCTCACATATGTATAGAAGGTAAATATTCTCTGGACTATGGAGATATCTTTAGAGACTTAATAATATCTACTACCTTTCCTATGATCCCTCTAGGGAGTCTTGCATCTTATTCTCTTCGAATTGAAGTTCCTACCAGGAAAAGGAAACATTGATTGTAGTTCTAACTCATGGTGGAACCACTACTAAATTGGTATAAAAGTACATGCCAATGATACCTATTCTCTCTGTTGTGGTTCCTGCCCCGACAACAAATTCTTAAATTGGAAATGTAGTGATGAAACTCCTACCACACACAATCTTATATACAGAGGATTGATCCCACTTCCGGAAAAGGTATTAGTAGAGGAAAGTGATTCTAAATATATTGTAGTGATTCTGGACGCTGCTCTTTAAACAACAATACCAAAAGGTTTATGTAAGAAGTATGATGCAATTATTTCTTTGCACTGCATAAGAGTAACCTATGTTATCAAGATTTGCGATGTGAAGTGAGGTAGTTTTCTACAAAAAACTAATATGTAGCAAGTATTGGGTCATGCTCTTTCGATACTCTTCAAGTATTAGTGTAAAGGTATTAAATCCATATTTTAAGGAGTTAAGTGGTAGAGTACAGGTGGTAGGGAATCAATCCAACAACTCCAGATTCATAGTGTTCAATCAAGGGTCGATTCCATATTTCTAGGAAGATAAAATAACAGTCAGAGATATCATTCCATATTTTGAGAGGTCAACCCTAGTTCAAATATCATAGATGGCATATTACCTTCCACCAACATAGCAATCAAATTCCATATTTTGAGGTGGACAAGTGGTAGAGTTATTAGAGTGATATTTCCAAAGCTATAACTCCATGTAACTGAATGTAAGTTCAGTTGTAATGACCGTTGATTGCTAAATTGTAGGATTTGAGATTTGAAATCGAGTCCTTTGTTCTATGCATAAAAGAGGATGAAATGAACAAAGAAAGGATTCATCTTTTAGAAGAGGCATGAGAGAAGGATTTTTGGGGGCAGATGCCTGTGCATTTTTACTTGTAAGCCAGAGGGAATTTTCTTTTATATTTTCACAACATAGTTATATGAAGACCATGGTTATCTTTCCTTTTCTTCTATCATGTTTCCATATTATTTTTCCTCCTATTTGAAATAAACTCATTTGCTACATACTTCTTGTGTATTTATTGTACTTACTCTGTTCTTGTGAAGTTTATTTCAGATACCTATCATTCATTCTCAGAAATAATTTCTAACTAATGAATATTCAATCTTATGGATTATGCATGTTTGATATGATAGTGATGTATGCATTTTCCATATTTGTTATCCATATCCCTCTATCCACCCATACTATTATCAACCTTTGTCTGGGAACACGTTCAATTACATTTGATCCATGAATATATCAGGAGACTCCATGCCCAATGGTATATCACTAATATGCATTTAGCTCCCTGCCTCCTCCATTTCTCATTCATTGTCTGATCCTTTAACCAAATGAAAACCATTGCAATAACTTCTATCTCTAACACCTCTTTTGCATCATATCATTGGAGCTTCTAGGATACTAGCAGTGAGGATGGATGTCGATGATACACAATTATCCTCCAGTACCCATTCGTATAGTACCCCATCCATGGATGAGGGTGATCATGATCCTTCTCCACAACCTCCTCCTCCTCCTTCACCTCACCTAGATGAGCTAACGACACCTATTCCTCCTTCACCTCACCCAGATCATGAGCAGGAAACATCTATATTTCTTCTTCCTCCTCCTCCTCCTCCTCTTTCACCACACCCAGATGAGCAGGAAACACATATTCATCCACTTCGTTTTTATCATAAGAGAGTCGACCAACCACTTCCTCCTGACCATCCATCATCTTTTACTATAGACCATACCTCCACTACTGTTGTAGATATGATTATCTCATCGGCTGGACCATATATGTTATAGCAGTTATTATATATATATATATGCATTTTTTATGTTCATATTGTACTTAATTTATATGTCGATGTTGATGTGTATATTGCCAGGGCATGTTAGATATGTTTGTTAAATGTGCTTGATAGATGTGTATGTTATAACAATGTTCATTAGATGTACATTTTTCCTATTGATCATGATGATGTACTTAAATAATTTATATGTTGATGTTGATGTGTACATTGTTAGGTCATGTTAGATATGTTTGTTAAATGTGTTTGATATATGTGTATGTTAAATGATGTTTGTTATATGTGTGTGATGATGATGCTAGACAATGCTTGTGTTTTGTTATATGTGATCACAATGATGACGCCTTCTTAGATTAGTAGATTTGTGTGCTAGCTAATTAATGACGTTTATATGTGCTAGAGGTATATATAATTACACGATGTTAACAAATTTAAATGTGTATTTTAGATGTTGTTTATGTTTCTTAGATGGTTATCATCACAATGTTTATTTTTATTAAATGATCTTTATTATAAATTATGTATTGGTGAACTTATATCAAAATTTTATATATGGAACATAAAGACTTAATTTAAATAAAAAATGCAAATATATTTTTATAAATTACAAAATTCAATATGGTTGAATCTATAATTGTAAAATTACCATAAACATTTTTCTATTGCATAGATAGTTCATACATATTCATTCTAACTAAATTATTTATCAAAAAACAAATTACATATGAATAAATGTTATTTTCCATTGTATTAATTACTCTTTTTGAATAGAATCTTCTACACTAAAAATTGCCATTATAAAAAGTCACGATCTCCAATGATAAACATTCTATTGGCCCTAAAATTTTATGGATGCAAATCTTGCTATTGTTATTTTTTTCATTATTTCGTAAGTTGATTGCTATCAAATTTTAAATTACTTCATCAATTGTGGTTTTACTCAACATTGGTAGAATAATTTTATAAATATTTCCAAAAGCAATGATAAAAGTATGTAAACTAACAAACACTTTAGTTAAAAACCAAATTATCACAAAATCATGTTAGAAATTTAATTTTTAAATTATAAACCACATTTTTTGTTAATCTTACTTTTAAATCTACAAAATACATGAACATAAACTCAGTTTTTGAATCATCATGTTAACATATCATAAAAAAGGGTTGTACTATTAAACATGCATATCAACCATATTATTGCTTCTAATATCAACATAGATTATTAGGATAAATAAGAAACTATGTAAATTAAAATATTATCATTCAATTTTTAAACATGTTTTCAACTATACAATTATATGTCATGCATATATATAAAATTAAAAAAATTAATTAAATAACTCATGCATGGTTTAAAATATTCACAACTCAAATGCTCAAGCAAGGAAATAGAGTGCAAATCTTAAAATTATTTCCCTAAGAGATTTAAGGATCAAAGTCATATTACTAACAAAAGTGCATTAAACAAGTGCTTGAGCGTGTCCAAGGGTAAGAGGATTGTTAATATATGGATATATGCCACCTTCTGTACACATCATATTTCTATGTACACCATTGTGACAATGAAACAATGATTTGGAAAGTTGTTTTTTAGGTCTCAATGCTTCTATAACATGTTGGTAAAGGGTCAAACATCTAAAATTTTGAGGCATTTTTGAAAAGAAAAACAATTTCTCAGATGTGTATTTTGACAATTACTGGTAATATTAAATTCTTAAATACTTCAAACTTGACATATTTCTCCTACAAGGAAAATAATTTTCTATCATTTTAGTTAAATGATAGCATTTCCATTAATTGTTCCAAGATGTTTGAGAGTGGTTTCAACATAATAAAACTTTATATGAAGAAAGTAGAATTTCATATCCCATTAAAAGTTCAACTAGTTTAACATTTTTTAGAATTTCACAATTGGAAATACTTAGTTTTAAGTGTAAAAACCTTTGCAAATCTTACAAATTATATCAAATGGAAACTATAAAATGTTTGGTGATTTTTTTCTAAAAACATGTTGTTACGACTTTATCATGAAAATAATTCTTAAAACTTTGTATAATTAAACATGCAACGACATATAAATATCTTCAAATAACAATATAAAATTTTATTTCAATCAATTGTTCCATGCAATTATAAATAATTTGAAAGACAAACACATTACGCATCAAACTGACTGTTAACCAACTAAAATTGTTCAAATATTTGTTATAATTAACTTTCCATTTTGTCTTTCACAAGATGAATAAAAAACAATATAATTAACAAAATGAAGATAACTAAAAGATATAACAACAATATTAATGATGAAATAAAACATGTACATATCACTCTCTGTTGTCATCACCCTCTGTTGGAGTCGGAAGTCACTCCTGGATTGCTTGCAGGAGCAGAGCCCGACGCCCATCAGTTTAATGTCACGATTTGTTTTAAAGGGGTGATCAAATGGAGGAAAACTCAGAACAATATCGCCTCAACGCAGAAACTAGGCCAAGCATGCATGGACGAGTGAGGTCTTGATAAACTTCAAACAGTGAGTTGCAATAAAGGGTGAGTAGGGGGAAGACTTGCATGAGAGAAGTGCGAAGGTCTGTCATAAACATCAGGTTCGTCACAGACTGAAAGAGGAAGCATTCAAACGCAAAATCCTTTCACATTCAAACACAGAAAACCAGAGAATACAATAATGTCACAACAAATCCTTTATCATAACAAAACTGCAATAACCCACGCGAATCCTTCGACTGTGGACTCTCTGGCATGGGATGAAACATAGATGAAAAAGGAGAATTGTTTGTCATAAACCAAGAAGTCTCAAACACAGAGGCATTACCGGGAAACCAGAATGTTTGCTGAAACTTTACAGTCGGGAGCTTAGCTCTACCATCGATGGATACAAAAATGGCGAAAACGCCTTCATATACTTGGAACTACAACAACAGCGAAATCAAGACACTGCATTGAAGGCTTTGCGTCTGCATGGCTTTCTGACAGTCAACCTCTGAAAGGTCGTACATCTTATGTCAGACGCAATCTGACTCTTTGACAGTTCCAACGACGAATCGACGTGCCTTTAATTCATGGCCGTGCTTTCCCATTATGGCGAAGGCGATATCTAACCACCACCAACCGCTTCAATAACTGCTTCATCGGGATTGAGGATGGCCCGACCAACTCGGCACCTTAGGGACGTGGAGAGCCTCCTGCGCTGCCACCTGGAATAACTGTCTGGCTTGATGGATAGGTGTGGAGGCCAGCGCGGAAGGTGGGACACGAGAGCGGAGTGATGGCGTCGAAACTGTGAGGACGCGAAAGAAGTGGCGAGGTGTGCAAAGGGCGTCGGAGGAGGGCACCTGGCGGAAGACAACAGGTGGAAAGGGGGAAGACGGGAGACAATGGGCTTGCTCTTTGTTGATAGGCTGGCGTGGAAAGGAGCGGGACACATGGCAAGCGACGAGTGGATGATGAAAAGGAGGGATGACCACGCGGACCACAGAGGGGAGGTGGGTGGATGACACACGATGACAGGAGAAAGGTGGCTCTGGAAGGTGACATGAGGGGAGAAGGGCCTACGCAGGCTAAACACAGAGCGACTGAGGATGATGGGAGCGCACGAGCGCCGTTGATCCGGGTGCTAAGATCTCGGCCGTTGGAAAGCTGCGCCCACGATTCCGGACCCCCCCCCGCTTAAAGGTAGAAAGGGAGGGGGGGTCCGTAATTGCCTTTACCGCCGTTGATTTGGGCGCGCTGATCTGGGCCGTTGAAGAGGTGCGCCCCGGATTCCGGACCCCCCCCTCCGCTTAAAGGTAGAAAGGCAGGGGGGGTCCAGAATTGCATATGCACTGTTGATCCGGGCGTGCGAAACGTTGCCGCTCGGATATGCCTGCCGCTTACCACAGGCGCATTTGCGCTCAAAACTTAGGACAAGTGGGTTTTAGCCCATTCTTTTGCATTCTAACCCCCCTCACAAGAAATATCGCTAACACCCTCATTATCTTCATCACTTGGCATGATAACACTGTTGTTTTCAAAAATATGTTTTGATCTAGGGCTGTGTCTTAATACGAACCACCAATCCCTATCCAACACATCTAGGTAAAAAAAACTTGGTTGTAGTGTTTTAAGAAAAAATAAGGTTCCTTAGCTTCATCCCACATATTTCTAGAGTTGATACATATTATCCCACGATCACGATCTTCATTTAAATTATTATGATCAAAGGTGTTCCACCACTTTCACCTAAAAATAACACATTGGAAAGAAGAGAAGTCCACTTGTATGATCTCTTTTATCTTTCCAACATAACCTAACTTCCCCTGTATTAGGTCTTGATCGTGGTGGCTAGCACAACTAGATTGGTTGAACTCGACTTCCACTCCACAATCTTGTGTCATGTGTCTATAATCTACATCCTCTGTGCAAAAATCATGTCCATATGCCCACATAGATGGGAACAAATGCACATATAAAAAAGTGAAAAAATTACAGTGTCATGTGTCTAATAACCTGACCAATAAAATATAAAATATAGATGTTACAATTCAAAGGTGCATTATGAAGATAAAAATGTACACAAAGAGATTATTACTGAGTTGTTGCACCCAATCCCTATGTTTAGTGCATCCTCTTCAACATGTGGATAACGACTGGATGCACTGTGTTTCTCTCTGACTTGGTAAACAACCCAACTGTTGGGGTATATCAATGGAATATTTTCTTTAAATGATCAGGATAAGGCACGATTCTACCATTCAACTGTCTAAATTATCTCATGTCACTTTCCCATTTCGTCCTCTTCTGTTCATACAATGCGACCCATGACTCTGTTGCCTCCGAATTGTAAAGAATTAATTTATTGATGGCCTCAATTTCCGAATTTGCTGATATATATATATATATATATATTAAACCAAACCGACAAATAGTACATATCAGATCAAAATATACATTATGAAGTTCAGTGTGAATAGTTATTGTACTGTATAAATTTGACAAACGATAAGTCACTTA
The DNA here is from genome assembly GCA_009831015.1 of Picea engelmannii. Classification (NCBI taxonomy): domain Eukaryota; kingdom Viridiplantae; phylum Streptophyta; class Pinopsida; order Pinales; family Pinaceae; genus Picea; species Picea engelmannii. The sequence goes on along the minus strand of ML776827.1, from coordinate 1,390,666 downwards.
CTCCTTATCAAGTGTCTTTTTTCATTCGTTTGGAGAATCTCCCTTTCTCTTTTGTCTTCATCCCTTTCGTTGTCCCAAATCACCTCTCATGGTGTGTTGTCTATCTGCTTGATGTACTCACTAGCATAATATAAAGACTCATATGATATGTACCCCTCTACCATTGACCACTCTGGTTTTTCCCTTTGTTGAAAAAATCATTTCAATTTCTTCATGTACCTCTCTAAGAAGAACATCCAACAACATGATGTCACTCCAACTAATTCAACCTCATCTACTAGGTGAATTGGAATATGAACCTACAAGTCCATAAAACTCATCGACAATTCCTTCTCAAACATACAAACAATATCAACTATCTCTTGACTCCACCATGGAATTCTAGCAATATGAATCTCCTTTGATGTGATCCAACGTACAAATGCATATAATTTAGATATGGCACGTCATAGGTCTTGGGGGAAGTCATGGTTCACATACACACACATGAGCAGAGTATAATGACACTACAAAGTAAACACATACAAAATTAATTCTGTTTTATCCCATGGCATTAATTAAAACAAATAATAAAATCATGTTTTTGACATACGTACTCTTAGAAGGTTCAAATGGTCATGTGATTTTAACCCCAACAAATGGTCTTCCATAGTGAAGTTGCACCATAGTGAAGACCCATATAAAGAAGGCACCTTCACACCCAATATAACTTCATTTTCCAAAGAAACATCAACTTTCTTCAAAATCCATGGACATCACCTTCTTTTAAAGACCAAGAGGGACCAACCTCTCCTCTACTTTATTTTCTTGGATAATGTTTATTTTTAGTTTTTGAAGAAATACGATCTCTCCTAACAACGAATGTGTCACTTTATTTTGATGATATGTGCCTCCATAAAGAAGATGAAACATTTTTAAATATATGCATGGGATATAGTAAGTGGGAAATCTTAAGATGCTCCCAATATGGGAGCTCATAAAATACATATTTCATTTTCATCCCAGTGGGAAATTTCTCAACATAGGTGTCAAATAATTATAGATCATTGAACATAGGCTCCCCATTTTAATTGAACATTTCTGTAATCTCCTTCTCCTTCTCTCTCTCTCTCTCATATGGTCTAATCCATTTTGCTGGTGTCATTATTGCAGGCCTTTGGGTTCTCTTTGGTTTACCATTGAAAGAAGATGTTGCTCTTCTGTAAGGGTGTTTTTCTGGGAGGAATACCCTAGAGCATTCATACACTAGATTTCGTAGGAGGTTGGACCACCTAGCCTTCAGAGAAGGTCCACAACATTTACATCCATGATAGACTTTTGTTACAATACCTGCAAAATTATTAATGTATTCAGAGCATGTTAGCATCGAAGATAAGAACAATCATAGCAAATTAAATATGCCAAAAAATATTGTTACGTATATAAACAAATCAATAAACATGTAATTTACTAGACAAAACTCCTAATCTTGGATAATCTTGTGTGGTGTAAGCACATATTCCATACAACATAAAACTCCTCTTTGTTGCGATGGGTTTTGATACAACGTATACGTGTATCCCTTCCCATAATTCCTTCAATTCATCTACCAATGATTGTAGGTAGACATCCGTATTCTTCACTTGTCTTCTACCATGGACTATAAGAGTCAACATAAGATGCTCATTCTTCACGGACAAACAGGCCAAACAAAATAGTTGGTGTTTTGGAGGGAATATGGGTTGACGCCATCCATGGTTATGCTGAGTCATAGACTTCATACTTCATACTTGAATTTTTCGAGCCATGTATCCTCTATATGCTTCATGGCTATTTAATCTGTTGGGATTCACATAACTCCTGACTCACTTCTATGTGAGGCATGCCATCTTTGCAACATAGCTAATTCTTTGCAATGAAAGAGCCTTTGAATCCTTGGGATTATAGGCATGTGCCTCAATATATTATGGAGGACCATGTGATTTACTCTTTTTATTTGATTTATGATACCTATCATGCCCACATTTCAGACATATCTCTTTGTCTGCATATTCTCCTCTATATATAATACAATCATTCATACAAGCATGATATGATATGTACTCAAGACCTAATATTTTCAACTTCTGCTTTGCCTCTTCGCAACTATCGAAAAAGACATTATCACTCAGAATAACTTTATCTTTCAATAACCTGTAGTTAGTTGGAAATAGAAATGTACAATGTCATTTAACGTTCATAAAATCGATCTTTTTTAATGTTGATTGTGTGACAATATTTCTCAAAATATAAGGGACCTAATGATGGTTAGTTACCTCAATATTTTCGAGAAACATGTGTTTGACATGCAAAACTTTGCTTTCAAGTTGTACAGTAATATTGTTGTCCCCAACTGGGTAGACTTTGATCGGCTAGGTCCAAAGAGAGGGGTGGTGGAAGCAAATTTCAGCCTTTCAAAAAAGGTATCAATGATATGAGCATCATCCCCTCGCTCATTGTTCTGGAATGCATATAACAACATTATATCCATGGAAGTTGTATCCCATAAATAATCATCCATACCAACCTCTATTTCATTGACTCTGTTGCCAACTTGTGAAGAACTACTATTGTTGTAGTCATTCCTAATTGGTGAATCTAGATGTAGTGGGAATTGAATAGGTGGTTTATTCAACCATTCTTGGTATGCTTCCTCTCCGAGTTTTTCTCCTATTGCAAACTTCTCTCGATTTGACATTGTAGTGGGGTGCCACAAAAGATGATAGGTAGGTCGCTCATCATGAGAATCCTAATTTCAAAAACATTGAACATTAGTACATTGATGATATCAGTAAGCACAATGTAATTGGTTCGTTCAAATTACATTATACCAAACAATTATTACCATCACTGACCCAGGATTGTGACTGGAAGATGGCATGTTACAATTGGCAGGGTAAAGTGACTTCCCATTTTCATCTACCAACTACTTGTGGTATGTTTCTCCTGATAAGAGCTTCCGACGTTTATGAATTGGTGGAATATTTTCTTCATCTAAACTCGATTCTAAATCAGGATCCTGCAAATTTGAATACATTTTTATTTAGATTGACATGGGGGTAAAATCATGAAGATGGGTGTCTATTTTGCTTGTTTTATGAGAAAAAAACTATATTTTCACAATTTCTTCAACTTCCAGTATACAAAAGTATTTTTTTTATTTAGAATTTTACTTTATAGTAAAAACAAAACTTGTGAATAATTTTGTTAGCTTTCCACAGACTATTTTTCAATTTTTATTTATTGAGATTTGATATGTCAATTTGACAATTGTTTAACAGTATGTTCCTTAAAAATGAAAGGAGTGATAATGAGTTATCCCCCCCCCAACAATGTATCTATTATTAAAATTTTGTTTTTGACAAACAAAATATACTGCAACAATCTACAAAGATTCTATTTTATTATGACTATAATTTTGAATCTAACGGATGAATATTATAATTTATAGAATTTTTTGAAGTTGACCAAGTTGAAAACGTTGCAGATTTTAAACACATGTTTTCCCCCACCTTGTATCTATCTTAATTTTTACTTAAAAGTAAAATCTAAAAATATCCTTTTGAAAAGAACATTTTAAGGATTCTGAATATACTTTTTTCTAAATTTTTCACTGTGTATTTTTAGAGATAAAAATATTTCATTTCACTGAATCATAATGTCTACTGAAAATATTATGCAGTGATTTTTTAAAAAAATAAAATAAAATTAGATAAAATAATGAAAATGAAAACAAATTATATCCATTGAAAGTTGATTCAATTTTGCAAATGTTGGTATCAATTTCGAAACTAAATTATGAGTATTTGTAGGAGTCTGCAACCTCCAAAGTTTAGGTAAGCTAGAGGGAAATTCTCAGGTTCCTGCAAACAATCCCATTCTCTTTTTTTCGGCCGAAAGAAAGTTTTTTCAGACGAAACATGTAATTCTAACGGAATTCGTTAAAAATAAACAATTTCCTAGATTTTCGGTCGAAATAACCTTGTTTCGGCCGAAAGGTGGGTGAGAGAATTTTGTCGGCTGGAAACAATGAAGAGACACGTCGTATAATTTCACTTCACGCCAAATCTTATAAATACACTTTCCGACGAAAACATTTAACACAATTCACTCGCTTGTTTCATGGTTTTCTAGAGCACCTAAACAAAGTTTTGAATCATCTTTTTCGTTTTTTTGAACAAGGTAGTTGATGTTTTGAATGCAATTTTTATTTTTTATTTTTTTGAAGTTCAAGTTTTTATTGGAATAACAATTTATATATTGAAAACTAAATGTTGAACATTTTTTCAAGGTGAAGCCTTTGTTGAACATAAAATATTGATATTATTTTTTGATAATTTTTGTGACAATGAAGTTTTTCTGAGACTATTATGAAATGTTGATTGTTTTAAAAAACTTTTACTGATAACTGTACTCACGGGAAACAAAAGTTTGTGCAAGAGAAAATTTGATCGGAATCGAGACAAAACTCACCATAACAAACAAAGGAAAGAACATTATTGGAGAAATAAACGAGAACGTGCAAATATTGAATGCATCCAAATATTGTCTATATTAAAAGTACAAAATTCAAATTTAAAATATTGTTTAATATAATTGATTGTAATTCCGATTTGATGTTTTTCAAAAAACATAAATAGATTTGTCTCATAACGTCGATGAAGACATTGAAACCAAAATTCAAGCAAAAGTCGAATCACCTATAGGTATGTACATAAATTTAGATAACACAATATGAACACTTGTATATAGTTCAGTGAATTTGTGTTCGGGTTTTTTTTTTTAATATAAAATTTAAATTGAAATATGTAGAAGAATCTATTAACATTGATGATGAAATATTAGAAAATGTTGATACTGAAAATTTGGGAAGAAAGAAGCTAAGAATTGTATAAGATATCGAAGTAAGAATATGCATACTACTTATTTCAAAGATGAATCAATAACAGTACAAGCTCAATTTTTACTATGTCTAATAAAGTCAAGAAATTTAAAAGAAGCTACATCATTATTGGGTATTCAAAAGTCGACAAAAGATACAAAGGTGAAACAGAATGTCTTTGACAATATAACTAGTGTATTAAAAGCTTTTGGAAAATCTCGAAAAAAAGATGATAGTGCTGCACGTAGAGTGATAGAAACAACAATTGTTTCATCTAGCAATATAAAAGATCGTTTGAAATGACACATGGAAAAATCAATGGGAATGTCAAGAAAAACATTGTACAAACATAGAAAATTTCGATTGCAAATAGATGAAAATGATGAACTTTCTTGTTGGATAGTGATTTCTAGACAACCCTACATAGATAGACTTGCAGAAAATGTTAAAGAATCGACCCATAATTGTTGGTTGACAAAATCTCGTGTTTCACCACATACAAGGGATGTGTTGCGACGAAGAATAACACGAAAAAAATAAGAAGAACATCCAAAACATATATTTCCGATGACACAAATAGAATTGTTCAATAAGTTCAAAGAAGAGCACAAATAAGTTAAAATTTCCATCAATACATTTGTGCAACAAAAACCATGGTTTGTTAGACCCATCATTGTTCGTGACACTTATTGTTGTCATTATCATGTGGAATTTGAGTTATATTATGACACTTTTCTTGATTTTGGTAAAACTTTATGGTCAAGTTCACCTCCTCCTTCCACATTCTGTGCTTTTATATCTGAAATTCTATGTGAAAAAGAAGGTGATGAATTATTTTACCAAAAAAAATGTGATGGTGGAAAGAAATGTGATCATTGTTGAAATCTAAGTTTGTTTCACTCAAAGTATCCTATTGATATGAATGATCAATAATTTTCTAATATAACAGTCAATTTGAAGAGATATGAATATATCAACAACACGGCTCCACATTCTTCAAATGTTATTTCCAAAAGGATTGATTTGAAAGTAGATAAAATCCGTGTGATAGTTTTTTTGAAGAAGTTTGAGGAAGAAATTTATAAATACACCAAGCATTCACATGGAGCTCGATGGAAAGACCTACAATTCAAACAATCCCGTGAAGTGTTCCCACTAGGGACAATTTGTTCTGTAGTTGATTTTGTTGAGAATTACACATTCGCTCCACAAAAAGAAATACATAGTGAATATTATCATTCTGATCAAGTCACTATATTTGTCCATGTTCTATATAGACATGATCAACAGAGTCTTGATAACATAGAAAGCACCAACGACAATCAACATGTTAATAAAGAATATCACTTTTATATAAGTCATGATCGAGCACACAACACACATTATGAACAACATTATTTTGATAAATTTTTTGATTCATTGAAAGAACGCGGGATTAGATTTGATCGACATTGGATGTGGTTAGATGGGTGTGCGTGTCAGTTCAAATTTTCACGATCATTATATTAGTTATGTTGTCTTCATAAGAAATCAAACATTACATATATTTGGAATTTCTTTGAGACATGTCATGGAAACAGAGAGCATGACGGTGCAAGGGCATGTGTAAAACAAACACTTCGAAGATATTAGATGAATCCTCATGCTGATGGATTTGAATCCGTTGATCAAGTTGTTGAATGGTGAAAAATGGCTCTAATATATGAAAATAATCCGTCAAGGGATGTGCACATGTGTGTCTATATATATATGTTACAAATGTACACATGATATTTTTATTCACGTATTCAAATTTATATGATCTTCAATCATTTTCTTGAGAGATTTCAAGTTAACAAGTTCTTGTTTTGTGCATGTTTTTTTGGTATGTTGGAATCCAAGATGTAAAGAGATCAATCCCATATGAAGTCGGTACAATACATGGGACACGAAAAAATGCATTCAGTTAAAACAAAACACTATCAAAATGTGTTTGCATTTGATAGAAGAAATGAGTCTTGTTTTTGTTCAGTTTGCATAGAGGACATAGAATCCATAGAGATTTGCTAAAATGAAAATGTGGAATATGTTAAAGCTTGGAGACTGTAACACCCCTGGTTTTGAACCCCCATTTTAAATAATGTATTGTTACAATGCTGAGAGGCCAGAGTGCCAAAACAATTATTAAAAGGTCAATGTGCCCAAGAAATGTAATGTTTTGATCATTATTAATACTAAATACATCGTTGGCTGCTAGACGGACAAGGACTAGAGTTATAGGAGGCTATGATTCCACAAGAGAGGGGGATTGAGGGGATAAATTTTCTTTCCCATTCTATTTATGATTTTGTCTAAGGGAGGGGATTAGTTACGTGAACTTCTTGGGGGTGACCAGGAGGTTCTTGATTCCCCACGAAATACTTAAACTACCTTTGGACTGTTGGGGGGTTTGGCTGGTAGCTTGTTCGCTCCTTCATCTGTTTATGCGTTCGTTCACTTGCTAGTGTGGAAATTATTGAATCCCGAAGAGATGAAGTGGTGGGGCACGATGACGTCACCTGGAAATGATGTGGACCCCAGAATTCTGAACTGACATGGCTTGCGGACGTCACCTGGGATGACATGGACACATGGAATGTGTGCTACGTGTCACTAAGTTTTGAGCATATGGAGGATTGAAATGTCAGTTAGAATTTGACACATGTCACCCTCTTGATTGGGCCATGTGTCTGCTTCTAGTATTTCACCACGTGGTGACAGATTGTGCAGTTCAGAGACTAGGTACTCCAGAGGAAAAATATGTGACAGTTGACGTTGGGTCGAGAACTCCCAAAGAGCCGAAGCGATTCACAACTGTTGATCTATGAGAGACACGCGTCGACGGATCGTCGACTTTAGGTGAAATCACTCCGAGAGAAATTGAAGGCAGAGAGTTTGAAACTCCCAAAGCCTGAAGAGTTGAAGTGATTCATGGCCGTTGATCTGCGGGAGGACACACGTCGACAGATCATGAACTCTGGGTAAAAGTGTTCCAGGAGGAAGCAAGCGGGGAAATTTGAGACTTATGAAGGCTGGAGTTCCGAAGTGGATATCTATTGTTGATCGTGAAAGAGGACGAGGACTATTGATCGGGTCCTAGTTGAAGGTTCTGAATTTGCGAAGCGCCAGGAAGGATTTGGCCGCGGTTTCAAGCCGTGGTCACCTGGGGAAGTGGTTTGAAGATAGTGCTTGTGAAAAATTAAATTCTGCATCGGCTAAGGGATAACACGGAAGTGTTATACGGTGCAGAGTGATACATATATGTTCTTCATGAATTGAGAAGAAAAAGGACCTGTAACATGGTTTGGAAAATTTTGTTTATCGTATGCTTAATTTTAACAAAATGATCGCTTGCACATTTTGCAGAATTAAGGGGTTTAAACACATCATCTCATAATTCATATTGAAGAAATGGAAGAAGGCGAGGGAGCCTCCAGCCATGAAAAGGAGGCCGAAGGCCAGAATACCAGAGTTGGTAATGCAGAGACAGATTCCAATGGACGCAAGAGAAGAGGAGAGCAGGAAACATTAATAGAAACGGTAAGAAGCCTAAAAATGGAAGTGCAGAGATACAAAGCAGACAATGAGAGACTGATGAGAGAGAAAAGTCATATAAATGATCGAGTGCTGTAGATATTAAATCAGTTGCAGAGGCAAACGATGAAGGGATCAAACTCAAAACAAGAGGAAGAAGGCAGGTTTTGTGAAAGAAGAGAGGATCGTGGAAGAACTAGTTATTTGAGAAGTGCCAGCAAAACTCATAGACACCACTCACCTCCTTACTCAGAAGGAAAGTTTTATGCATTGGAAAATCCCATAAGCAGTCCATAGGTGTCTCCTATTAGGCACTAGAGAAGGAGACATGGAGTGGACAGTTTTCAAGGAGAGCTGAGGAAGATTAAGCCACCCTCCTTTGATGGTGAGAAAGAAAGGGAAGATGATGCCGAAGCATGGTTGCTTGGACTAAGGAGATATTTTCAGTTTCATAACTATTCATCCAACCTAGAAGCCATGATTGCCATCTACCACTTACACGAGAAAGCTGCAATGTGGTGGGATCAACTGAAGCAAGTTGAACATATTAATGAGAGTAAGATCACTTGGAAGCAGTTCAAGAAGTACTTCTAGAAGGAGTACCTCTCAGAGAATTTCCATGACAAGAAAATGCAGGAGTTCTTTGAACTCAGGTTGGGAAGCATGATTGTGGCAGAATATGAGAAGAAATTCTTAGGATTGTTAAAATATGTTGTGTTTATAAACGATGAAAATGTAAAGATACAAAGGTTTTTGAGTGGACTGCCATCCCTTTATAAAGAAAATATTAGGTATGATGAGCCTAATACCTTGACCGAGGCCATCAGGAAGGCTAAATACTTGTATGAGCAAGGACATGGAAGAGAATACCTGCATAAATTTTGGAAGGATAAGAGGAAGGAGAAGTCTGATCAAAGGAGGAAAGGATTCAAGCCTCCCTTCATTAGGAATGAGCCTAATATAAATCATCAAGATCAATATGCTAAGGGTGAATCCAAGAAAGAAGACTCCTTGGGAAAATGTAATATCCCCCGGTAGAGCCCCAGTTGTAATTATGAATTGTAAACATGTTTGTTAGGCTGGTGAGCCGAGTTATAATAAGCTAGGAGGCTTATGTGATGATTAGGTCAGAGATCCTAGGATGATAAGGCCATGATCTTGTTTTGTATATGTAATTATGAAAAATCATTAATAAAAATTATACATCATTGCGTTTAGACCGACCACGAAAAAAGAGTGATGGGGGACTAAGCTCCACTAGGTAGGGTGAGGGAGGGGGTTAAGTGTCTAGGCTTAGGGGCTAAGCTAGAGGGATTACCTCTAAAGGAATAATATTATATTATTATTTCCAAAAGGCTAAGGTTGGACATAATCCGTGTTGTTCTAAGTTCCTGGGGAAAGGGAACGAGTGTGAAGTGGAACGCATGCGGCTGGAGGAATACATGTGTTGACATGGGTGCATGCAGTTATAGCTAGAAAGACAACCTGATAGGGGGTCGCTCCCCATTCTCCCATCCTTCGCCTAAATTTTTTGGCCTCCATCTTCGATCTCTGCATCTTTCACGCACCTCTGAAACCAGTAACCTGTGAAGTTGACCCGTGTTTTTCCTGTGAAGCCCAACATATCTGTACTTGCCAAAAACCTGTTGTGCCTTACTGAATTGTGGTCGCTTCCATTCCCTGAGTTATGTTGAGCCTTGCTGTTGTCCTCACCTTGCTGGAAACTGAGTGGAAGCTGGTTGAAGAAGCAAGTTTTCAGGCCCGTGGTTGAAGAGGCAAGTTTTCATGCCTATGAGCAGTGCTCTCCAGGTGAGAGAGTTTGCCGGAAAGTGATTTTCTCCTAGAGAAAGTTCAACACCAGCTACGGAGCTATGAGAATTCGTGATCCGACCTATTACCGAGACCCTGAAAGGGGAAGTGGAGCAGCCGATGGAATGTGGAACAATGAAGGTGCATATTCCCGGGGTGGAACATGCATGTGGGGAATGAGAGTCCGTGAGTAGTGGGCATAAGAAGGCTCCTGGAGAGAATCCTTCCATTTGCATTGTGCAGTCTCTTGTAAACTAAGCCTACTATAGGATTCCCTTGCCCTCGGTGGAGCTTAGTCCCATCCCGAGGGTGACCCACTGCTGAGCGTGATGAGCAGCGTGGTCTAAGGATGGGAGGTTTGTGGAAGGTCTGCACGCAGTTGGTGTACTCTAATTGAAAGATAAGTACCTATCCCTATGTTCAATTACATGTTGTGTATATGTACATGTGTTATAATTGATGAATATTGCATGTATATGTTGTTTTATTATGGGTTTTCCAGTGAGTACTGCATGTATGCTTTTATTGTTATTTCCGCATTAAGCTATGTGTGAATTATTGTCAATTCCAACAAGAGTCTGTATGGTAGCAATAATTCTTTGTTAGTTGTTTTAAATCCATTAGACATGAATGTTGTATATATATGTATGTTCCTCTGTGGCATTTCCCGACCTGTTGGTGGTCGGGGACGTTACATATTGGTATCAGAATAGTAAAGAAAAGGATAAGGTTGTTTGGGTATCGTTACCCGATGAGGGTTGGTGGTCGAGGACGTTACAAATTGGTATTAGAGCCATGGTTTCAACACTGAGCCTGTATGGGTCGAATAATTGGTCATTGGAACCAAGGTTACAGGGGGAAATTGTGTCAAGAGGAACATATTTCGAACCTCAGAGCATTTCGAGTGCCAAGAGGTTACCTTGGTCGTGTTACGAAGCTCAGGAGGTGTAGCGGTATTATAAAACCATGACAGACGTGGTATTGGTCCATATAGTAATGTGGGCCGTAGGATCTGTTCGGGAGAAGGGGAATCCTTCACGACCGTCAGATCTGGAGAGAGTGCAAGAGGGTTACAGTGGAAGCCCTTCGGACTTCGCGACTTCGGCGAAGTTAGGTGCAAAAATAAGAGAAGGGTCGAAGCCCAAAGCTCCGAAGTCTCAGAGGAGATCTACACTGTAGATCTAGGGAGAAGCCTTACCGTTGGATCAAGCCAAGTTAAAAAGGGGAAAACATAGCGGTGAAGGGCGAAATCCCCCGAAGCTCCGAAGTCTCAGAGGAGATCTACACTGTAGATCTGGGTAGAATATTTACCGTTGGATCAAGCCAAGTTAAAAAGGGGGAAACAAAGTGGTGAAGGGAGAAATCCCCCGAAGCTCCGAAGTCCAGAGTTAAACCAAACCATTTGTCAAGAGGGACACGTGTCAGCAGATTGGCTTGTTCGAGAATTCAATGTTCAGTAGAATTAGTGTATGATGGGGTGAGAACTCCCGAAGCCTGAAGAGTTGAAGTAGTGATTCATGATGACATCACTTGGATTGACATGAACACATGGGTTGTGTGCCATGTGTCAGAGGGTTTTGAACCCATGGAAGATTGAAATTCCATTTGGAACGTGACACGTGTCACCCATATGATTGGGCCACATGTCAGCCGCTAGTATTCCGCCATGTGGCACTCCAGATGAGTATGGTTAGTGGGGCCCTAATGTTAGATAACATAGTTAAAGTTCGATGGACCCACACTAGCGTTGATCACGATACATCAAGATCGATGACCAGGAGGCATTGCAGGGATCCAAGTTGCACGGGAGTTAATTCCCCAAGGTGGTTCGGGAATCCAAACCACGATTTTACCAGGGGGTTACGTGTCAGCTTTAGAAGAATTGTGGGATGAAAGGCGGGTTAATCAAAACTGCCGTTGCATGCCCCCGCAATTTTAAAGGTGTTAAGTGATGTGACTATTCGATATCTTAGTTCAAGTACAAAAATCGTGGGTCCCAGTGGACGAGTGGCACCAGTTGTGAAGTCCAGAGACTTGAAACTCTGGAAGAATGGTTCATAATGGAACGAAAGGAAGAACTTTCAAAAGTTTCATAATGACGAGGTGATGAGACGTAATGACGTCACCAAAGTTGACATGGAAGTGTTCAAATATTAACGGTTCAAGGTGTTGGGAGTGTGTAGATGTGAAATCCTCCGAAGTCCCGAAGCTCCGAAGCTCCGAAGTCCCGGAGCTCATATTCCTGAGGTTCCATAGTGAGTGCCAACTGTTGGATGCTGGGTAGTCATGGACTGTTGACCAACCCTACTTCGTGAGTTCGTGAATCCAAAATTCCGAGAAAATTGTTGTGATGTGCTTTGAAAACTTCCGAAGCCGGAGGCCTGAAGTCTCGAGTAAGTGCTCATTGATCTAGCACTTGGCCATAGCACGAGGTCACATAGGTTGGGGGCCAAGAGAAAGGGCCTAGTGCCCAAAAATTATTACAGAACAGAGCAGAGCTCAGAAAGAAAAGATCTGCGGGGATTCTTGATTGCTCGAGAACCACAGAATGAAATATGAACGTTTTCTTGAATCAAATTGGTTTATGAATACTGTGGAAATTGTTAAGGACTGTTTTCTGTCGACCAATTTTTGGAGAACCTTGGTCGTGTTTGACCAATTTTGGGACTTCGAGAGGCTGGTCAAAGACGAAGTCCCAGGCGGAGCGGAGATCACGGGATCTCACCCCCTTTTGTGAGATTTTTGGGATTAGGGTTTATGTAACGGGTATGGGATGTCGGCCAATGGGTTTACCCATGTTTAGGCCCCATTTGTAACGTATAAATAGATATCTAGGTGATGTAAGAAAGTAGTGGAGAGACCTATTAGAATCGTCTTAGTGCGGGGCTAAAGGCTTTGTGCATACTATGTGTTAAGACTTGCAGAGCTAAGTGCAAGTGATTGTAAGAAGCTGGTGTGCATACTATGTAAGAAGGCTTTGTGCTGTGACCTAACTCGGGAAGGAGGATCTAGCAAGGTGTGCACAGATATCCAATCCTATGTAGAGTTGGCTTTGTGGCTCTGTGCATTGAAAGAATATAATAAAGAGAAGAAGAGTTGGTGGATGTAGCCCCCCATTGGGGGTGAACCACGTAAATCCCGTGTTGTGATTTCTTTGTGTCATTAAAGTGATTTATGATTAGTGATGAATATTTATGTATGTTAGATGCATCTAGTATAGTATCTTAGTGCTTAATAACTTGGATGAATGCTAGATCTGTTGATGCTATGTGCTAAATGGTCAGATGTGCTTAGATCTTGTTGAATATTGCGTTGTTCTGTAATTAGGGTTTTACCTGAGATGTGAATAAAGGGTTAAGGACTAATGAATGTTAACTGCTAAGTGATCTGTTAAAGCATTGTGATCACAGATCTGTGTCCCAGCTAGGTTTCAGACACTTGAGTCCTACAACCACCCCTGCCTCTACCTTGGGTGAGACTTCATTTGCTTTGCAGGTGTTGCCGAAAGGGACGGTATTTAGGGTTCTGTTGGTGCGCTGTTGAAGCCTTGAACCCTGGTTCTGCCCATGTGCCAACAAATGGTTCTGTTGCTAGGACCTAAAATTGTGATTGCCGGGAACTATGGAAAAGAGAAAGCTCTGTGCGTAGATTTGTTGTTGTAGTGCGCAATACTCTACTTGACTTGTGAAGCTCTGTGCTAAGAAGAGAAGTCTGATCTGAAGAAAAGAGGTAATATTGTAAGGCTTTGTGCTCTGATAAAGGTAAGATAAGTGGAAATTTTCGTTTCGAAAGAATGGATCTAGGTATATTTGATAAATTTTGTCCTAGTATGAAAACTAGGGAACAACTATAAGAAAGAATATAGGATATGAATAGATCTGATAAAAATAGTGAACGATATCTTATCCCTATGCATATAAATAATTTTTGGACTAACAAGTGGATAAAGGATCCTAGAAAGAATTTTTTGCAGGTCTATCACTATGATCCCAGTGCGTAGTACATGAAAGGTTGGGGATCATTTAAGAGAAAGAGAGGATTGACATTATGTTATAATTGCAGAAGACCGGGACATCTTTCTAAGGAATGCTCTGGTAGAAGTACTATTTGCCTTTGTTGTAAATCTACTGGACATGAAGTTTTGGAATTACCTAGAATGATTGCTAAAGTTGAGAAGATGAATATGAGACAAGAAAACCATGAGGAAGGTCAAGAGACTAAGAATATGCTAAAGAACCAGAAAGAATCAGAGGCTATATTATTGCAGATGAAAGAAACACTGAATGATCACAGAGACATCAGTTTATCAGAGATTTTAAAAGAGAAAGAGTGCATAGAAACAAGAATAGGAGACTTCGACATAGACTGTGTATTGGATGCAGAAACACAGGTGAACATTATGACATAAAGTATTTGGAAAATCTTAGGAAAGCCTGCTATGATTCCTTCATTGGGAGGAATAGGATTGTTTAAAGGAAATCTGATAACCCTATGTGGAAGACTTTCCCATGTACCTATGTTGCTCATGGAATATCAACAAAAGAAGAATTCGAGGTCATTAAGTTTGATGAGAAAAATGCTCCCTTTTCACTTTTGTTAGGAAAGACTTGTATTGAGAGAGATCAGATCCGAGGGAGAGAAGAAGAGGAAGCTATAGAACAGTGAAAGAAAGAATTAAGGGATTTCATGGCTAAGAGAATAGCGCGCTTAATAAAAGAACAAGAGGACAAGTCGAAGCAACTGAGGACTAGAGAATTAGCTGTCAAAGTTGAAAGAACACAAGAAGGCTTAAAGAACCTATTCATGCAGGAGAGTAGAGAACCTACTCCAGAAACAATAAGAGAAGAAGTATTATCCTCGAACCTTGGGAAAGATCCTCAACAGTACGAAGTTACTATGCTAAGAAAGGATAAGAACAAAAATGCAAAGAGGAATCCAAAGATGCAGATCATAGGAAAGAAATATAGAAAGCTCAGTAAGAAGAAAGCAAAGCTAGAAAAATTGCAGGAGGTTCCAGAGAGGTCTTTGCAGAAGGAAGACTTGGAGAACTTGAACCTCTCTGGAATTGCAGAACAACACCGAATAACACTTCGCCAAGACGAAGCAATATGACCGTTGGAGGCACCCCGACCATTAGAACGACGCTCCAGAATGGCTATAAACGCAGTTATTGCCGGAACGTTCGCCATCGGACCGTTGGGACCACGCCGTAATAGATGGAATTATGTTGATCGAGGCATTCCTACCCGTTGGAGGAGTCCGTTACAACATTTTCTATTTATCATTTCGAGCGTTGCACTGAGGACACTTTCACAAATTGTGATTATCCAAGCCCACAAAGAACTAATCACTTACACGCAGTGCTTATTGTAACCTCGCCATCCATTCTGCTACCTTGATTGCTTGTTCACTGACCCGAGATATCTTATCTCAAGTGTGTATGTCGGGCAACCTTAGCACAGTAGAAAAATCCTTCGTAGAAATCCTCATAGACCTCATGGCTAAGAAGTTCCTGTTCGCAGGAGTACAGGCCTCGTCGATGAGGGGAGTGCAAGCATCCCCATCGACTGCACATCGATTTGGACCCTCCCTAACTGCAACAAAGAAGAGAAGCAATAATCATGATGACTTGGCAAACGCAAAGCTCATCCCATCAATCTTTCTCAATTATATCCCACCTCTGGCTGGCGCGATTAGTCGTGATAGCGTCCCGAGGGACTTCGACTATACCCTGATTACTGCATACCTCCCGAAGCAGATACACGTAGTTGGACTGCAGTTAGGCCAGATTATGACGTTGAAGATCAGTGACTTCAACTTAGGAGACCACAAGAACTATGGCATGCTCGCACCACATAATTACTTGACCAAGACAATGGGGAAGAAGTCAAAGATAATCCCCCATTCATGGACTATGGACATCGCGAGGTCCACCATTCTTAATGTGATGAAGATCCCACACTTCGGTAGACATCAAGAGGTTAACTCATGCATTAAACTCCTCCTGTCATTCTACCATGGTGGTTACTTGTGGTTGGATAGACGCATCATGGTAGATACAATGTTGATCCATTGGATCACTGGATTAAGCATGAAAGGACCAGATCCCTAGAATTTTTACCCAGGGAAGGCTGCAGATCGCGCCGTAGCGCAACGCATTAAAGAAACCTACAACGATGTGGAGAAAGGGAAGCGGGGCTACAAGGTAGCCTCCATCCAAAATGGCACAGTGCACCTAGCTTGCTAGTTGATCGCTGGTAAGCTCGTTAGGAAGAACATGCCAACGCAGGTCACGGGGTTTGTCGTCAACCTCGCAGGAAAATGTGTAGAAGGGATGCAAATGAACTGGGTGAGCTACCTCATCAACCAGTTAGAGCAAGACTTCCGTGAAGCTCAAGATCATGGCTACGAGTTCCATTTCAGTTGGCTACTGATTCTCATCACTTTCACTGCTTACGAGATGCCAGAAGGAGCGACCTTCCCTGAAATTGAGCCGTCAGAACCACTAGCTGTGAAGTTCACTACGTTATGGTATTCGAGCGACATGGAAAAGCAATGACATTCAAATGTGGTGTTCCACACCTATTATTTACAGTTGAAGAGGACCATTACATCCTTCCCTCGCATGATGCCGAACACTCTGCACAGGTTCAGGCCACTTTCAAAGTTCCATGCAGACAAGCACTTCATCTATATCACTGCGCGTGGAGACGAACACAAAGAAGAGCTCCATTCCTATTACAAACTCACAGAGGAGGACATGGAATAAATAACCAAGGAATGGCCTGTAGAGTTCCTTGTACCAGTCTAACAGATAGAACTCTTTGACCCTGACCTCATCGGAAGTCTTGTAGTCACTCATGAAGAATATGATGCACCGAACAACAACGAGAAGAAAAAGAAGGAAGAGGTACAAGAATTGAGCAGTGCATCAAAGGAAACTACACTAGATTCACCTGAAGGAGGAGGATGTGATGAAGTATACAAAGAAGAGGACAAAGGGGAAGAAAACAAACAAGAACATGGCGAAGTAACACCGCCTAAGGATCCCATCACAGACGCTGAGACATCTAAGAAAAGAAAGGGTTCCTCGCAGAAACCTTCATTGCGAAAGAAGTCAAAAGAAAATAAACCTCCATTTCAGACTGTGCTCACGGTAGATGATATTGACCTCATCATCGCCGTTGTATCAGATACCTCAGAGGACATTTTGGTGCGAAGCGAAGCCAAACAAGAGACAATGTTTGACAGGATCGAGGCAGAGCTCAAAAGGGTACAACAAGATATTTATTCGAGATGCACAGTGTCTACTGCATCGTTGTCAGCAAGGGACATAGAAGTAGGAGATGAGCCTACCTAGCTACGTAGATTAGAAGACTCGACTGAGGCTCACCTTTGTCGGGTCCAGGAGGAAAAGGAGCAGGCCACAAAGGCATTAAAGAAAGCAAAATAAGAAGCCTTAGAGAAACATTGGATTGCACAACAAGAGAAAGATGACCTCCAGGCAAAGTTTGCAGAGGATAAAGCGTAGATCCAGAAGGAAAAAGAACAGTTGCTCATAGAGAATATGGGAGTCAAGGAGGCAGTCACCAAAGTACTTTGCTCTATGCCGGACCTCGCACAGATAGAAAAAGACAAAGTGGAGAGCCAAGTGGAGAATCTCGGTGAAGCTATTCAATAGCTTCAAGCAAGAGTGGCAGAATTGGAACTACAATCAGTGCCAAGCACTCCACAGGAAGTGAGAGATCAGAGGGAAGAAACTGCTCAGAGCCCAGTAGAAAGAATCAAGGCATTGGCCTTAGAATGCAAGCAATTAAGTAGTCGAAGTGTGTAGACCTATGAGCACCTTGCATAGGACCCATAACTAAGGACATTGGAGTCACAGCTCCAGGAGAAAAAGCAACAAGCCGCGATAGTACAAGCACAGTTGAAGCCGTTGTTAGCAGTCAACAGGATTAAAAGGTCCCAATAACAACACACCGTTCAACAACAGGTCCATGCCATCCAGAGTAAAGTCATGGAAGTGACCCAGAGGCTACAACCAGTGTAGGATGAAGCCTGCACACTTTTTGAGGAGATTGAGGGACAAGGTACACAACTAGAACAAGTAGTCACCAGGGTGGAACAACGATTGGAAGGACCGGTGACCGAGAAATTTATTTAGGAGTTCGCCGAGCAGGAGGCTCTAGTGAAGCAACAGGTCGAAGCAGCTCGAGCCAATCTCAAGGCCTTCAAAGCAGAGTTGCCCAAATCATAGTGACTCGGGACGAGTCACAGGTGAGTGTTGGGGGCATGTTGGACCTCGACCAATTTTAGGACTTCAACAGGCTGGTCGAAGATGAAGCGCTAGGCGAAGCAAAGATCACGAGATATCTCCCCCTTTTGTGAGATTTTTGGGATTAGGGTTTATGTAATGGGTATGAGATGTCGGCCCATGGGTTTACCCATGTTTAGGCCCCATTTGTAATGTATAAATAGATATCTAGGCGATGTAAGAAGGTAGCGGAGAGACCTAGTATAATCGTCTTAGTGCAGAGCCAGAGGCTTTGTGAATACTATGTGTTAAGACTTGCAGAGCTAAGTGCAAGTGATTGTAAGAAGATGGTGTGCAGACTGTGTAAGAAGGCTTTGTGCTGTGGCCTAACTCGGGAATGAGGATCTGGCGAGGTGCATGCAGATCTCCTGTCCTATGCAGAGTTGGCTTTGTGGCTCTGTGCATTGAAAGAAGATAATAAAGAGAATAAGAGTTGGTGGACGTAGCCCCATGCTGGGGTTTAACCATGTATATCCTGTGTTGTGATTTCTTTGTGTCATTAATGTGATTTATGCTTAGTGTTGAATATTTATGTATGTTAGATGCATCTTTTATAGTAGCTTAGTGCTTAATAACTTGGATGAATGGTAGATCTGTTGATGCTATGTGCTAAATGGTCAAATATGCTTAGATCTTGTTGAATACTGCGCTGTTATGTAATTAGGGTTTTACCTGTGATGTGAATAAAGGGTTAAGGACTAATGAATGTTAACTGCTAAGTTCTCTGTTAAAGCATTGTGATCATAGATCTATGTCCCATCTAGATTGCATACACTTGAGTCCTCCAACCACCCCTGCCTCTACCTCGGGTGAGACTTCATCTGCTTCGCAGGTGTTGCCGAAAGGGCCGATGGTTAGGGTTTTGTTGGTGCACAGTTGAAGCGTTGAACCTTGGGTCTGCAAATGTGCCAACAAGGACTGATGGCCTAACAATTTCGATTGACTGCACATTGTGTTGCAGAGTTAAACAAAAGCTAAATCAGATAAAGATTAGCTCATAGAAAGAGATCGTTGCACAAGAAGTGCATCAGAGAAGAAGCACAAGTTCTAAAGGATCACAACTTTCTGATCAAGGCTCATAATTGGGCAAGGAATCAGTGATTGGAAAGGTCTTGGAAAGAGGATTCCAGATGTAATGGTTACATTAAAACAAAAAAAGTGCTAGATATGTCTTCAGATAGAAGAAAGAACGAATAAGGATCGAGAAAATTCTTTATTCTACCTCTGAGATTTTTCAGAATTCATTGGATCAGATGTTGGGTTCGATAAGCATCATGGAAACCCCAAATGAAATTATTGTTTGGGGAAGACAGTCCAGGTGACAATATTTTCACATAAAATGTGAATGCTAGGTGGACAAATCCATCTACGATACATGATAATTCCTGAACCATAAGTTCATATGGAGATGCAATGCATGGGAATAAGGAAGGTTTTATGGAATATGAAAGAGTTTGGAGACAAGATGTGACATTTAGATAGATTGGAGGTAGCACCTCCATTATTTCTAACAAAGTGCGCAGTGGAAGCATGGCATGAAGGTCATCAAATATGGCATGACAGAATTTGACTTTGCCAGTCAGTTTGAAGAATCAGATGGGTCAAGTTAGGAGAAAATAATATTTCATCAAGATAATACCAGTGCTGATATGATCAGTCATGGAAAGGCTAAACCAAATTGCTTCAAGAAAGAATTTGGTGTTAACTATCCAAGGTTACTCAGAAAACATGACTGGAAATATAATTGGGTCACGACGGAATTGGATTAGAGGGATCCAAGTAATAGGGGAATGCTGAAAATTAATATCAACATAATATGTGATCACAAGTATGCAAAGTAGACAAGGAAAAACTCCTGGATGGAGTCAAGTCAATGAACATCCTGAGATAATGGAAGAAGAAATCATGAGATAGATATCCAGCTAATAGGAATGCATGTCAACACTCCAGGGAGGGAAGATAGAATAGTAGAGGATTGTTGAGGCACTCCAAGGGTGTGAAGGTATTTCCATAAGAGCATGGAGATATCAAGTCAAGAATAATTTAAAAGTGAAGTGACTTCTAAAGATAAATCAATAAGGAACCAAGAAGAAGAAAATGGTTCTATACATGGTTTTGAATGCAGAGAAGATGGTGCCTAAAAAGAATCCAAAGTAACATAGAGCCATGAGTGACAACCCAAAAGGTTGGAGGTATCACCTGAATCTATGATGGTAAGGTAAAATAAGTACTCTCAGTTAATTCTATGCAGCGAGCAAAGGAGGCATATGTGCATCCTTACAATATGCTAGATATTGCATAGGCAAGTCAAGTTTGAGGCTAGTTGGCATAGAGAAGAGGAGAGTACAAGAAAACTTCAAGTACTAAAGTATTTCGTCGGGAAAGGGCTGAAGAAGTTCAGTCCTGAAGAGTAACTGGAGGTTGAAGAATCCAAAGTCTATAAAACAACTTGGTTTGGAATTTAATTCATCCAAGTATGAGTTGGGATAGTTGGATCCAGGAAATTAATAAAAGTTGAAGATTAATGTCAGCATTAGTAATTGGATGGAAATGCAAAGGAAACCAAGAGTGATTTGAATAGAAAGTGCTCAGGACAAAAATAGTCATGTACAATGACTACAATGAGAGCACAAGAAGATGTAGGAATCTAGGAAGAATTGTAGACTTTTGGGATCAACAAGGAAAAGTTTTACAGGGAGAATGAAGTTGCTTCAATTTCTGTGGCAGCAAGAATGTTATGGCTTGTTGGGTTAGCCAGAGGAAAGAATGCTTGCATGTTTGCAAGTGTTGTTGGTGATGTTTCTACATAAGGAGGGAAGCAACAAAAAGATGAAGTGTTGGTTATAAGTTTGATAAAAGAAGCATGAAATCTTCTACTGCCATCAGACATTCAAATAGTATAAAATTTATTAATGGTAGTCATGCAAGTATGAGTTTATTACTCTTATTACATAATTTAAGAAGGGAATTTAGGTAAGAATTTCCTTAGCCAGAGGTATTTTATAAAATCACATGATTGAATTATTGAATGCATACCACTGGATGTGGTAAAGGGTAGAGGCTTGTATTAATTCAAATCTTCTTAGCTTTGAATGCACACAATGACATAGGAGAATGTCATGTTAATTTGGTTGTGGGGTAATAACCAAAGAATTAAAATATAAAATCTTATTATAGGAATGAATGCCAACAATCCAGTCATGTATGAGACCAGGACATGGTTGGATATGGCAAGGTATGGATATGGAAAGGTTATGAGCCACACAGGTACTAAAAGATTCCTACCTTTAAATAAAATTTGGGTTGCAACCATTTTGCTAACATTAATGAACACCACATAATCATATTCTTGATGTAGTGTTCTGGTCGAAAAGGAAGGCATCCAATTAATTTGGAAGACAATAGGAAGCGTGTGGAGAATGTGTCAACACATTGGCCATAATTCCAACTTATGGATGGTGAGATACATGACTGAGATAAAGAGCATTATGTAATTCAATGAAAGGTGCACTGAATAAGTATGCATTGAGAATTGTACTCATGCATAGTAAGTGATAGAATTGTGTACTAAATTCAATTGTTGAATGTGTTTTGTAAGTACATGCATATATATTATTGCATGGAAGTAATAGTTACTAACAACTGAAATGTTGTTAACTAATGAAGATGAGGACATTTCAGGAGTTGCTAGACATTGCAACAAGAAAGTTGCAAGTCAAGTAGTCACACGAGCATTGACTACAAGAACTTTTCTTGTTCAGAAAAAGAAGTAATGAACTTACATATATTACTGTGAACATGCATATGCATAAAATGATGAGTCATTCTATTTTATTAAATTGTTTGGTAATTATGATTGAATTGCTAGATGCACACAATTCTAAATTCACTGCATATGGTTCTGTACATATTGCAATTGAATTATGATGTACAGGAAACACTGACAATTTGTTGGCAGTATGCAAGATGCTCCCTTGCAGGAAAATGGTATGTAGTTTGGTGCTTGTGGAAAACCACAAGGAAGGTTGCAATCCTAATATGGCAACAACCAAGAATAATTATGAAATAGAATTTCATGTTTTGGGGAAAGGTTTAATTCCCTTTTGAACTAAGTTGGAGTTCCTAAATGAATGCTTTTATGTTTTCTCATGATAACTGCATGTGGGTGATGCAGATGAGATGATGTTGATTAAATTTAGAATGTTGACTACAAAGAGTAGCTTGGGAAAGATGCTGATTGGAAATCTCTGAGGGTAGTTGGAACTCCAGGATCCACGGTTCTCTGAGACTTCCTGAGGCGAAATGTTGTTGAAGCCCAAGGAAAGGGAGGTGTAGTAACCGATGGATTGTGTGATAGAGAAGGTGTACACTACTAGGGTGGGACAAACATGTGGGGGATGAGAGACTGTTGGTTGGAGTGCTGCTGAGGTTTGGTACCTTGGCCTAGACCATGTTGATATGGATTGTGGACCATGGCTATATTGGGAAGCCATTGCCCGATGGAGTCATAGCCCTGTTCAGGGGTGGAAGGTCTTCTCAATCAAAAGATAAGTATCAATTCTCTATTAATTGTATGTTGTGTATATTGTATACATGTTATAATGTTATTGGAATTGCTTGTATATATATATATATATATATATATATATATATATATATATGTTCTAATGTTGTTTCCGAATGAATAGGTGTAGAAGCAAAGTGTTTATGTTTATGGAGCCATAACCCTTCTAAGAGTTTATCAACAGTGAGATCTAAGGCTGGGTGGAATGTCGTGGATCTACAACTAGTCGGTGCTTTCAATGAGGTTTAATTGAAGCATGTAACAAGGAACAATGAGCTGAATGATTTCTTGAAGCAACTCTATGGAATAGAGCAATTGAGTTTCAGCTGCAGTATGAACACCATAATTGGTGCTTGAAAGTAGAGCACCGGGCATATAATATGATTCCAATAGCTAAAGATTGGATCTTTTTGAAGAATTTTTGAATTATATATGTATAAACAAGTTGCACTGAGGACAGTGCAAAAATAAGGGGAGGGGATTGTAATATCCCCCGATAGAGCCCCAATTGTAATTATGAATTGTAAACATGTTTGTTAGGATGGTGAGGCGAGTTATAATAAGCTAGTAGGCTTATGTGACGATTAGGCTAGAGAGCCTTGGATGCTAAGTCCAAGAGCCTGTTTTGTATACGTAATTATGAAAAATCATTAATAAAAATTATACATCGCTGCGTGTAGACCGACCACGAAGAAAGAGTGATGGGGGACTAAGCTCCACTAGGTAGGGTGAGGGATGGGGCTAAGTGTCTAGGCTTAGGGGCTAAGCTAGAGGGCTTACCTATAAAGGAATAATATTATATTATTATTTCCAAAAGGATAAGGTTGGACATAATCTGTGTTGTGCTAAGTTCCCATGGAAAAGGGAACGAGTACGAAGTGGAACACATGCGATTGTAGGAAGATAGGTGTCGACCTGGGTGCATGCAGTTATAGCTGGAAAGCCATCCTGTTAGAGGGTCGCTCCCCATTCTTCCATCCTTCGCCTGACTCGTTTGGCCTCCATTGTCAACCTTTGCATCTTTCACGCACCTCTAAAACCAATAACCCGTGAAGCTGACCTATGTTTTTCCTGTGAAGCCCAACATATTTGTACTTCCCAAAAACCGTGTTCTGCCTTACTGAATTGTGGTTGTTTCCATTCCCTGATTTATATTGAGCCTTGTTGTTGTCCTCACCTTGCTGGAAACTGAGTGGAAGCTGGTTGAAGAAGTAGGTTGTCGGGGCCGTGGTTGAAGAAGCGAGATGTTAGGTCTGTGGTTGAAGAGGCAGGTTGTTAAGCATATAAGCAACTCTCTCCAGGTGAGAGAGTTTGCTGGGAAGTGATTTTCTCCTAGAGAGAGTCCAACACTAGCTACAAAGATATGAGAATTCCCGATCCAACATGTTACCGAGACCCTGAAAGGGGAAGTGGAGCAGCCGATGGATTGTGGAACAATGAAGGTGCATATTCCCAGGGTGGAACAAGCATGTGGGGAATGAGAGTCCGTGAGCAGTGGGTGTAAGACGGATCCTGGAGAGAATCCTTCCAGTTGCACTGTGTAGTCTCCTGTAACCTCAACCCAGTCTAGGATTCCCTCTCTCTGGGTGGAGCTTAGTCCCAATCCGGGGGTGACCCACTACTGAGCGTGATGAGTAGCATGGTCTAAGGCTGGGAGGTTCGTGGAAGGTCTACATGCAATTGGTGTACTCTAATTGAAATATAAATACCTATCCCTATGTTCAATTACATGCTGTGTATATGTACATGTGTTATAATTGATGAATATTGCTTGTATATGTTGTTATATTATGGGTTTGCCTATGAGTACTGCATGTATGCTTTTATTGTTATTTCCGCATTAAGCTATGTATGAACTACTGTCAATTCCAACAAGTCTGTATGGTAGCAATAATTCTTTGTTAGTTGTTTTAAATCCATTAGACATGCATGTTATATATATATATGTATGTATGTATGTATGTATGTATGTATGTTCCTTTGTGGCATTGCCTGTCCTGTTGGTGGCTAGGGACGTTACAGATTTGTATCAGAGCATTAAAGGCAAGGATAAGGTTGTTTGGGTAGCGTTACCTGGCGGGGGTCAGTGGCTGGGGACATTAAAAAAAAAGGGGAAGACCACCTATCCAATGTTGGGGATGCAAAGAAGATCACCTATACAAGGATTGCCCACACAAAAAGGACAGAGTGAAGACTGTGCACAACATCCAAGAGGCTACAACAATCGAAGATATGGGAAGAATCTATGCAACTTTAGATGATCGAAAAGCAGAGTACCAGTGCAATATGCTCGAGATGGAAGGTAAGATCATATATCATTCTGTTGCTATTTTAATTGATTCAGGAGCAAGTCATTATTACATTGATCCTAAAATAGTGTATAGATTACATTTGGAGAAAAGTAAGCTTGGAAAATCAAGTCTGGTACAACTAGCCACTAGAACCAAAAGGAGAATCCATGATATGGTCAGAGGATGTTACATAAGTCTTAATGGTGTGAATACTAGTGCTGATATAAATATCATACCATTGGGGTTTTATGATATTCTAATTGGAATGGATTGGTTGGACAAGCATCATGTTGTCCTAGATTGTCATAGCAAGACATTTACATGTCTTGATGGAGATGGAAAACAAAGCACTGTGAAAGGAGTTCCATGACCCATCTTTATAAGGGAGATTTCAGCCATACAGTTGAAGAGATGTTTTAGAAAAGGATGTCAATTGTATGCAGCTCATGTGGAAGATCCAGAAAATACGAAGGGGCCAAGCCTTGAATATTTACCGATACTACATGTATTCCAAGAAATACCAGAGTTTCCACCAAGAAGGGAGATACATTTCTAAATTGATTTAGTGCCAGGAGTTGCACCGGTTCCAAAAACACCTTATAGAATGAGCACACCAGAGTTAAAAGAATTACAAATGCATTTGGAGGAATTGTTGAAGAAAGGGTACATACTTCCAAGTGTTTCACCTTGGGGAGCACTAGTACTTTTTGTCAAAAAGAAGAATGGAACCTTCAGGCGGTGTATTGAATTTCGACAACTGAACAAGTATACCATAAATAAACAGTATCCTCTACCTAGAATTGATGACCTCTTTGATCAACTAAGAGGAGCAAAGATATTTTCAAAGATTGAGCTGAGGTCAGGATACCATCAGGTAAGAATCAAGGAAGAAGACATTCATAAGACAACCTTTAGGACCAGGTATAAGAATTATGAATTTGTAGTGGTGCCATTTGGATTGACCAATGCACCAACTGTCTTTATGTGCTTAATGAATGTCATATTCAAAAATTATTTGGATAAGTTTGTCATAGTGTTCTTGGATGACATACTTGTCTATTCTAATTCTGAAGAGGAGCATGAACATCACTTAAGATGGGTGTTGCAAGAGACGAGAGAACATCAGTTGTATGCCAAGCTGAGTAAGTGTCTTTTTATCAAAAGAAGATCCATTACTTGGGACACATTATTTCAGAGCAGGGCATAATAGTAGATCCAAAGAAGATTGAAGCCATTAGAGGATGGCCAACACCTAGAAATGTGTCAGAAGTCAGATCTTTTATGGGGTTAGCCGGTTACTACATAAGGTTCATAGTAGGGTTCTCTAAGATTTCTCATCCCATCACTTCTTTGGAAAAGAACATAACTAAGTTCGAATGGACACCTAAGTGTGAAGAGAATTTTAACCTGTTGAAGGAATTACTTACTAGTGCACCTATGTTAAAGATTTCTGACCCAAATGAAAGTTGCGTGGTATGTACAGATGCGTGTAAGGAAGGACTTGGGGGAGTCCTCATGCAAAATGGACATGTCATTAGTTATGAGTCTATAAATATTAAGGAGCATGAGAGGAACTATGCCACACATGACTTGGAGCTTTCTGCCATTTTCCACGCCTTGAGGATGTGGAGGAATTATCTCATGGGGAAGAGATTTGAATTAAGGACATACCACATTGCCCTGAAGTATCTTTTTGAATAGCCAACCTTTAATGCTAGGAATACAATATGGCTGGAATTTTTAAGTGAATATGACCTCGATATCAAGCATATAAACGGAAAAGAGAATAAAGTTGCTGATGCACTTATTAGAAGAGTGCATCTCATGCATGCCAGTGCTGTTAGTATGCATCAGTCAGAATTGAAGAGCATAATTTAGATGGTCTTGTTACAGATCGACATTACCTACATGTAAAAGAAATCTTATAGCAAGGAGATGTACAATATAAAATAAAGGAGTATGAGATAAAGGAAGATGGATTACTCATGCATAAGAATATAATCTATGTTCCTAGTTCTGGAGAACCAATGAATTTGGTATTGAAGGAAATGCATGATGTTCCTTATGCTGGACATCTCGGTTAACAAAAAACAATTACAGTAGTAAGAAGCCAATTCTTTTGGCCAGTAATGAAAAAGGATGTTGTTGATTACATCACTCGATGTATGGAGTGTCAGAAGGTCAAGACTGAGCATAGGCACCCAACGGGTTTGCTACAACCATTACCAATCCCAGAGAAGAAATGGGAAGTGATAACCATTGTTTTCATAACTAAATTACCCACGACAACAAGGAAACATTATTCAATCGTGGTGGTGGTTGACAAATTAACAAAAGCTGCTCATTTTGTTCCTGTAAAGACAATGCATACAACGACTAATATTGCATAAATTTACATGAGAGAGATTGCTAGGTTGCATGGGATACCTAGGACAATTGTCTTAGACAAATATACAAAGTTTACCTCCAATTTATGGAGGGGATTGTTTAAAGGATTTGGCACAAATCTAAACTTTATCACAACATACCATCCATAGTTAGATGGAAAAACAGAGAGGGTCAACCGAGTAATTGAAGAAATGTTGAGAATGTATGTGATGGATAATCCATCTAAGTGGGAATATCACTTGCACTTGGTTGAGTTTTCATATAATAATGGGTATCAAACTTCATTGAGAATGAGCCCATTTGAAGCCTTGTATGGTAGGAAATGAAATAATCCAGTGAAATGGGACAACCCAACATATAGAGTGGTACTTGGGCCAGAGTTGCTCAAGGATATGGAAGACGAGATGGTTAAGATCAAGCATAATTCAAAGGTAGCTCATGATAGACAAAAAGTTTATGCAGATAAGAACAAGACATCTAGAGAATTTAAAGTAGGGGAGCATGTACTTTTGAAAGTGAAGCCTAAGAAAATCTCTTTGAAATTGGGTAGTTGTACAAAGCTGGCAGCCAAATTTTGTGGTCCATTTGAAATAATGGACAGAATAGGGCCAGTTGCATACATGCTATTGAATGTGCATAATGCATTTCATGTCTCTTTACTAAAGAAATATGTACATGATCATAACCATGTTATTGATTGGCATCTGATTCAGGTAGAGACAGAGGGAGACTTTCAGGTTCAGCTAGTGCGAGTATTGGAAAAAAAGGTCAAAATGCTTCAGAATCGAGTTATAGAGCTGGTAAACGTTCAGTGGACCTACTATGGTTATGAAGATTCTACCCGGGAGCATGAAGATGCCATGTGGGTAGAGTACCTGCAACTTTTTGAATACGTTTTGAGAATCTGATCTCTATTTTGTATATGCACTGAGGACAATGCCAAAATAAGGGGGAGGGCTTGTAACACCCCAGGTTTTGAACCCCATTTTAAATAATGTATTGTTACAATGCCGAGAGGCCAGAGTGCCCAAAAAATTATTAAAAGGCCAGTGTGCCCAAGAAATGTAATGTTTTGATCATTATTAATAATAATTACATCGTTGGCTGCTAGACAGACAAGGAATAGAGTTATAGGGGGCTATGTTTCCACAAGAGAGGGGGATTGAGGGGACACATGTTATTTCCTATTCTATTTACCCTTTTGTCTAAGGGAGGAGATCAGTTACGTGAGATTCTTGGGGGAGGCCAGGAGGTTCTTGATTCCCCACAAAATACTTAAACCGCCCCTGGACTGTTGGGGGGGTTGGATGATATCTCATTTGCTCCTTCATTCATTTATGCACTCGTTCACTTGTTCACTCGTTCATTCATTTCGTCCTTACCTATCACTCATTGATCCATCCTCATCCGCGTCTTGTCTTGGGAAAGGGAAATGAACTGCCGAAGATTAGCCACGGTTTTGTTGGCTGTAGTGGTCGATGGTGTAATACAGCCATGACTTGAGGTCTACATGTCTGAGATGCATTGGCCTATGTCCAACATTGTTCACAGCTGTGAGTCGTGAGAGTTCCAGCATTGCGATTCTGGACCAGTTGTGTTGGAGCCCAAAATAAGGAGAAGTATTGTCTGAGGGACTGCGTGGTAGAGAAGGGTGGAGGTCCATTCTCTTGGGTGGTGCAGGTTGGGTAGAAGAGATTTGGGTACTTGGAGTGTTGTGGGTGTTGGGAAAGCCCGTGAGAGATTGAGTGCTGACTGGTTTGGGAAGCCAAGTAACATTCTGGAACTGTCCTTGTGGATTCATAGCCCTGGCTCGGAGGTGACACTGTTGTTGATATTTAGAGAAGTAGTGTCTATGGTTAGGTGGAACGTCCTTGGTCTACAGCCAATTGGTGTCGTCTTTTTTAAAGATAAGTGCTCTATGTTATGATATTATTTATCTGTATATGAATGTATTCCACTGTGTATTTATTTATCATTTAATTGAATCTTTAAAATATGCATGCTTGATGGTTATTGTTGTGCATGTCGTTAGATATTTTCTTTTATGCGTCCTTATTAATTTAAAAAGGTATCGGTAAGAGAAAGAAGTCCCAGGGTGGGCTTGAAGGTGGCATACCTCGACATGTGGGTGGCCGGGGTGTGTTACAGAGACATACTAAACTTAATATAAAAGGGAAAATTCCACTTGCAATCTCAGAGGAGATGGAATAAAATGAAACTATAGTGTCATTTGATGGCGATAGAGTTTCTGATCTTGTTAGAGAAGGTAATTTTTATGTTTAATTTTTTTCAAATAACTTGTAGATGTAGTTGTGTGATAATCTAACACAAAATACTTGTTGTCCAACATATCGAATTATTTGCAAGAGATGTCTTTGTCGTGGCTGCACCTGTAGACAACACTGAAAAAGTGAAATATTATTTGATGCGATGCACATAACAAAAGATGAGTTTTTTAGAAGATTTTGATGATAATGATTTTATATATGAAAGAGGATCCATTGTATTTGTAACATCCCACTCTTGCGTGCACCCGATGTGACTTATTCTTTGAGGACACTTCTGTGCAAGTGATCCAGTTCATTATATGATTGACTGCTTCGCTTATGGATTCTGATGATGAGACTGTGGATTATGATGTCATGTTATGTTATTATTTATAGACATGTGCTATTGACTGGTTTCTCTTGAGTGTGCAAGACTCTTGATAGGTTGAGGATGCCGATGGCATCAATGGACCTCCTTGAAATCCGATTCGAGTTAGGGAGTGTACTGTATATGGTTTGAGTATTTTTGTTATTGCATATGTGACATATGAATGGGTATATTATGATGTTGGTTATGGATCACTGACATGTTTCATTGATGGATGTAGGCTGACGATTTCTTTCTAATCAGACTCACATTTGGAGTAAAGGGGTCATGCACAACAACCAGAGATATTGAGGGAGAGGTGTGACCACAACCCTGCCACATCCTACTAGCACTCCCACTGTGGCTTGAAATGTAGATTAACAATTACCTAGTTCGAGAGATCCACAATGCCGTGAGGGCAGACTGAGACAGTCGCTCACGAAGATTCTAAAGGGCGCACAATAAGGCAGGGTCCTTATTCCTTAGAGGCCCTTAGTCTCCCACAAGGTCATCTGACAGAGTATTGACTCCAAGGGCTGGACATCTACCAAAATCAGTCAAAAGGAGAGTGGCACCCTTGGAGAACGTAGTGCATCTTGAAGGGCACGTCGCATAAATGAAACATGAATGAAGGTGAGTGGCACCCTTGGAGAACGTAGTGCGTCTTGAAGGGAACATCACGGTTTTAAAATTGGTGAGTCAATGAACCCAGATACCTAGAAAAATATCTTATTTTGACCTGGTCAGCCTTAAAATAAATGTTGCATGAGTAAAGTTTAATAATTATAAAATTTCCCTTAAAAAAACTTTTGCTAAGCCTAGTTGAAATTAGAGCATAGGTCTGATTGGGGTATAAGGACTAAAACTAATTAATCAATTAATAAAGGGGGGAATGAAGAAAAACCAAATTTAAAAATTAAAGGAGAAATAATTTATCCAAAAAATTTAATTGTTGGCTATGTGAAAAACTTGCTAATTTAGAAATTAGACCAAAAAGGGGAAACTCAAATACAAAAGGAACGTGGAACATAGAAGGGAATCTAGTCTAGGGAACTTTCCATTTCAGAACTCAACTAAGCTTTAAGAAGGGCATCAATCATTAAGGGAACTTCGTAGTAGATTAACCTGTCGCGCACATTCAATAAAGATGATGTAAGTATGTTGATTGGTTTACCACGTGCTTGAAAATACATTATGGTCACTCTTGCGCCTTAATTTGATTTTGATGTTGACTAGCTGAGTAGTTCATTTCCCCGCACCATGAAAATAAGGGTGAGAATTACTCAGGCATCCTATATAAGTTAATGTAGGATTGTTTGGAAGCGTGACTTTTTGCGTGAAGGGATTTTTATGTATTGAATGATGTTTAGATTTTAGCCTACTTGCGCGTAATGAATTTAGGATAGTGAATGATTGTTAGACCTTAGATATTTTGTGCAACGGTTTATTTGATTATATTTCGGCGCCTCGACTCAAGGAAATGTATGATTTTATGTATATGTTTAGCTTGCGCCTTCACCTATGTTGTCTTATGATAGATTAACCACCCTTACCTGCGTCATTAAATATATTAATGAATGATGGATTAACATCTTTACTTGCATTATTATATTTATCAATGAATAATGGATTAACAACCTTTATGGTGTCTTTAAATTATT
The DNA here is from genome assembly GCA_009831015.1 of Picea engelmannii. NCBI lineage: Eukaryota > Viridiplantae > Streptophyta > Pinopsida > Pinales > Pinaceae > Picea > Picea engelmannii. Next base: position 1,358,553 of record ML776827.1, on the reverse strand, counting down.
AACGAATGATTGATGTAGACATTAAACTTCTTGCGCTATTGAATTTTATGTCATGTGTGATGGTTTTGAAATGGTTTATCTTGCGCCTTGGATTATGCTGATGAATAGGTGTTAGTATTGCTTGTGCCATGGGCTAAGTTGAAGCGTAAATGTTTACGCCTTAGTCTACTAATGCACTTTTCACAATGTTGCGGTATGATTTCCTTATGATTGGATTATTTGCACGCATTGATTGATAAGTGAATATGTTAATCTGGCCATTGTTTTAGGTGATTATCTTGAAAATGATGTTGATTATTGTAATTGGATGATTGATTTAATCGCATGCTTGGAAGTTAAGTGGATATTTGTTTGCACCTTAAAATTAATAAGTATATTACTTGCGCATTGGCTGACGCTGTTGCTGGATTTATTTTTTATTTAAGTTTTCGCGCCATGAAATTTTATGTTACATGTGTCGGTTTATTAGAATGCTATTGTGCCTTGACGATCATAGATGATGTTGATTTAGATTAGCTGGTTTGGACTTGATTATGTGGGTGGGATGTAGACACCTCCTTGTTCCTCAGAACAATCGCCAACATTGAGACCTTAAATAGTTAAAATCAATTGGAACCTCGGATTGAGCATTGCTTATGTGTCCTGGAGGTCCTAACCTTGTAGGGTAGGTTGGGCATGTAGTATATTATGTGTTTCTGGTGATTATCTCTATGATCCTTATGATTCGCTGTGGTATCATATGTTTTCTTAGTGATGTCTAATGATGGTCCTTATGAGATGCGTTGAATGTTTAAGATTTGTACTGTTATGCATCAATATTAATTGTAGGATGCAATGATGTGGGATTTTGTTAATGATTGTGTTAATACATAGATGGGCGTGTCATGGTTCAGGATGATGACGCGTCTACTTGTTTCATAATTGATGGTTAATGCATTGATATGTTTTGTTAATATATGTGAAAGTTGTGTCAATGATGGTTCTTTTGTTATGATGTTTTAATTTCCTAACGCATAATTAAAATAATTTTTTTTTACCTGTTGGATGTCGCTTTTTTTGGCGTAATGATGGGGGCCGTTACATATGGTATTAGAGCGGGTTCAACCCTACGAATGTAGATAGTCACGCCTTCCACTGAATTAAACCCTTGACTAATACTTAGCGCTAATCAAGATTTTAACCTGTCCATGCGGTTATCATGGTTAGAGGAAGCCACAAAGATTCATAACGTGGTGCTGGAGAAGGAGGTGCAATGCCTCCAGAAGTGCCCTCACCCTAGGAGTCTAACCCCCAAGGGGAAGAACAAGTCCTTGGGAGAGAGTTGATTGTTGTAAGTGATGTGGATGGTCTGACAAGGTCCTTCTAGGGAAATGTCATAGGCCTCAACTAACCGTCTGTACTGAGATGAGGCCAGGGCACCTGTGCCCCTGAGGGTCCATGACACACCCCGACCAGTATTGGTAGCATTCATGGAGAACTCTAGAATATTAAGTTCCCAAGTTCACGAGTGCCATAGATGGATCATCCGCCAAGGCATGCCTGGAGAACAAGGCGATGTGCTTCGCGCTTCACGGTTACGACCTCTAGCACGAAGGTCCGCATGGAGGTCTTCAACTAAACGTGAGCGCTCTTCTATGGTGGAAGACACTCCATCCTCAACTAAACATGGCCTTCGAAGCCATGTTGTGGGAACTGTTCAGGGAGAAGTTCTGGGAGATTTATTTTCAGAAACATTCATTGAGCGCCAACTCAATGAGTTCCATGCCTTTTAACATGGCAGTTGTACGGTGCCCGAGTATGAGGCCCGACTCTTGGAGATGATAAGGTATGCTCCACACTTAAGCATGGATAAGCCGAAGGTCAACAAGTTGTGTTGGCCTTAATGACAAAATTCGTGCGAAACTAAGGATCCTAATGCCTTAGACATTGCACGATGTAGTCCAAAAGGTCCTCATAGCTGAGGAAGAGCTTATTAGTGGGGGTCAGGGTAGGACTCCTGCGAGATCGAAGGGGCAGGTGATGTATGATGTGTGTTTGCACTCTTTTCGTCGATGTGTGAGCAAAAAGTGAGTGCTTACATGCCTAGTTGGGCTCTGCTAGTCATGACAGCTGTATGGTAAAAGGTTAGAAAGAAAACAACTAAGCTACTAACAAGAATTAAACAAAAACTAAA